>VZRM01001375.1:330410-434658 GCA_013397955.1 Grantiella picta
GGGAAGGGAAGGGAATCTGTTTCACCCTGCAGATGACAAGTCTGAGGTCAGGATGTCAGCAGCTAGGAAAGAAGTCTCTGGGCGGCCACAGGGTGGTTTATAGAATGTGGGGTTATCAGATTGCAGTCCAGAAACAGACTAAGCTCCACTAAATTATCTATGCTTTTCTGACAAGTGGATCAAGATTCTTTGTGTTTCCTGGCTGGCCTCATTAAGTTGCTATAATTATCATTTTATTGATAAAGTGCCTGCCCTTGGTGAGACCCGGGGGATGCTGTGCAATTAAAATAACAGATTATGTGAGTGTAAGATAATGTACTAACAGTTAGAACAAAACTTGTCTTACAGGGGAAAAAAGGTAGTAGTTGGAATTCTTCCCTAATACTAGAACTGAAGAGGGAATACTTTCTGGAAGTGAAAAACTCATGCATTCAAATGGGACTTTTTTTTAAAAAACAGCCTATTTCTCATTGGAAAAGCTGAAAATCAGTTGTCAAACAACCTAAGTATTGATGCCTGATTCGCCTGTCTGTCTCCATGGTTTTGTGACAAACCCGTACATCTGAATTTCTAAATTCTAACTTATTCGAGCAAACTTATGGCTCTTGAGTTTCCTAAAACTAGGCTAATCAAGATGTAAAAGTCATTTAAAAATCTGAAATTCCAGTTAGGTTCTTGCTGAAATAGGTATGTGGGCATAAATGACAATGACAGAGATCCATGGAGCAATTTAGGCGCACAATTGCTTCACTGAAAAAGAGAATCAGGAGATTGAGGAAGTTGGATGGCAAGACTTCACCAAGGGGACCTGGGCATTATGATAGTCATAAAAAGTGTAAGATGAGGATGCCAAGGCTGACAGGAGTTCACAAAGTGTGAAGTTAAGTGTGTGTGTTCCCCATGCAGAAGGATGAGATAAGTCTCTTTTTCATCATTCATACCAAGCCAAAAGAAATCGATAGCTCAACAGCAGGAGAAATTCCAAGTACATCTATCCTTGGTGTGAGCTCATCTACCTCTAGGAAATCACATCTAGGTTTGCCTTTCAGAGTGCAGACCTTTGTGCCTTGCTTAGGTGTACAGTTGAAATCTTGTTCTCATCCTCCAAATTACTTCTGTACTATTTAGCCAGTAATTATCTAATTAAACTGCACTAGTTATTTTCCTTCTTAGCTGAATGGCCTAACCAACATACCGTAAATTCAGAATTCACTGAAGGTGACTTCCTTTACAGCCTCCAGACCCTGCCTTTTTGGATACATAGGTAGTATCAGTAGTAGATAGTAAGACAGGAGAAGAGCATTTCAAGCCATCTGGTAAGGTGTCAGGAAAAGGTAACAATTAGCCTAGGAAGGACCTACAGATAAAATTTTATATGTGTCTTTATAATGTCACACAAAGGAGAGGTGTTTCTTCCTGAGAGCAAGCTAAACAAATTACACATATTACTAATTAATCTAGCAAAGAGACCTTCCTTACGGATGGGGGTTGAGGGGTCTGTTTCTGTTTTCCTGTTTCTGTTTTCCTGTCTCTAAGAAATCTGGAGTAGAAAATAATTGCTGAAGCAGCATCTTGGCAAGATAAAGACACTTGGTAGCATCATTACTGTGCCTGAATTTGTTAAGCAAAGTTTCCCTAGAAGGTGAATGTTGTGTGTTTAGGATCCCCTTCACCCTCCACAAAGTGAATTTGGGCTCAATAGCTGGAAGATTACAGCAGCCTGAAAAAAGGTATTTGAGTAGCCCAGACATGAAGGCAGAAGGAAACTCATTTATTTTGTGGTTGATTTGGTCCAAGTAATTATACTATATATTTTTCCTTCTGTGAGATTACTTGCCCTGTATAAAATAAATATTTATTTAGCACTTTCTCCTTGCAGGCAATGCTATCATTCTTCTTTTAATTACTATACAGCTTTTAATAATGATGGGTCGCACTCGGCACTTGCTGCTTCTGTATTCACAGCACTTTGCAAATGTGAAAGGTGGTTATATGTAACAGATTTTGTATATTAAACAAGAGGAACTGGGAAAATAACCACCTGGGAAGAGTTTTTTCTCTGTAATTTCAGAAGATTAAAAGAATGTTTATATAAATAATATTAATAAAAATTCCCTTCCTATCTATTTTTCTGAGAGCAGGTAACTGAGTCCTTGGTTTACACTGGAAGTCAAAATTAGTTCCATAGAGAACACTCCTTAATTTCAGCATACACAGACATTCAAAACTGCAGTCAGTGTCTAAGCTACCTTTACATTCTGTACAAAGCTTGCCAACCCAGGCAGCAGGATCCCAATTCACCCAGCCATGTGCAAATGCTTGGTAAATTATTGAGTTCTGCATGGTGAGAACTTTGGCTGGTTTCTTCAGTTCTCTTGGGTGGATCCCATCGATTCTGTGTGTGTAAGTATAGGTGTGTGACCATTTCCCCTTGTGTTGTAGGGTTTCATTCTGCTCCCAGAATGTCTTTCAGCTCAGGAGCCTTGGTACCTGGAGAATAACTATTTTTACCATTAAAGGCTTAGGCAAAGGTGGAATGAAAAATCTCAGTCTTTGCGTATTCCTTTGTCACTGTGTTTCTTCCATTAAGAAATTAATGGAAGAAATTAAGAATTAAGAAATTCTTCTTAACCCCCCTTCTGTTGCTAAAGGAAAACAATATTTTAATAAAGATATGGAAAAACCCCAATAGTGACGCAAGTATCAAAATGTCTCATGAGGTTGGAGAATATTAAGTAATTTTCCTTACACCTTTTTCATGTTTTCATTAAAATATTATTTAATAAGTGTGGATTTAATCAGCAGCCAACATCAGTGAGTCATCTGCACATGTTCTGTGTCTTACTAGCAGTTTTTCATGCAATCACACATGTACTGAGGCAACACCACCAGAAGTCCTCTGAATCTTTCATGTGTTCTCATTAAACTGATGTCACAACAAACTCAGTTCCACACATCTGTGGTGCAACTGTATTCCTAACATTTTATGAACAATAGACTCTCTTAAAACAAGCCATGCAGACTGATGCCAGGTTGCCAACTGATCCTGCATCTGTTTCCTATGAAATGAAAGGGCAGGAAGAGGAAAAATTCATGTCTTGCACAGTATTTTTTATTATTCTCCAGATTTTCAAAAGCTCTGTTTCTTCACCCATCATTAGATCTCACAGACAAACTCGGGAATAAAGTAACTTGATTTTCCTACATAAAATTTGTTCATTTCCCCACAAACACATCTGTGCACCAAAGAAATCTCATCCAAGTGACATAAGATTTTGTTCCCTTCTTATTTCCTTTTGTTAAGTGAAGGGAAATTGGTCTTTTTTGCTTTGTTGTTTTTTGGGGGTTTCTTGGGTGGCATTTTTTAACAATCAGTAGTGTTATACATCATCTTTATTCTACAACCAAGATCAGACTCCCCTTGTACAAGGGAACGAAAAAACAATAACTAAGAAAGAATAGTCCTTATTCCAAAATAATATTACTCCCTATGTCAATGTGCTTCCCAAATGTAAGCCAGAGACCTGCATGAATATATCTGGGGGGTATGGCTGCATTTATGGTTTTCTAAGAGCATAGCAATCTGATTCCCAAAGTTAGAGAAGTATTTTTTGGGGAATTTAACTTCCACAAGCCTCAAGGCTCAGAATGTCAAAAGCTAGACTGAGAAAGAACTCAGGTTCCTGCTGTACCAGATAACCAGAGTGAATGCAGCTCCAGCTGACACATGGGTGCTTACAGTAATACAGACTGAATCACAACAAAAACTTCCTCGTTCCTAGTGTTTACTAGGCTTCCATGCACTGCTAAGGGGGAAAAAAGCCATTAATTCTGTGAAATGTAGATACCTGTACTGTAGACCCTTACCTTTAGCCAGGAAGTTCTTAGTCCTTATGCCTGAGTTGTGTTCAGAGCTGATGCTTTATGCTATCAATTACATGTTACATACATATAATAAAGCCATTTGCATTACTGCAAATCATCTACAAATACCTGCAACAGCAACTTAGTACACTGTCATGAAGTAATTGCTGTTTTCTAGCGTCTGCTGTCACATCTTCAACAAAATAGCAAATATTCACTGACTTCAACAAAGTTCACAGGATCAAGCCTTCATTAGAAGGAGGGGTGACAAGAAGAAAATACCTTACACAGATACTATCAGCTATCATTAAATTTTTAAGCATAATCTGGGATTGGATCATTACTGTGGAGTGTTTTTCTGTTGGTCAATATTTAAGTTAAGAATGTGTAAGAGCTTTGATTAAATGGGGTTTTTTTGTGTGTCTGTAGTAAAATAATAACTGAATATTAGCAAGATTTAACTGCTGCCCAAAAATACACGGGAGGAAACAGCAGAAGTCTCAAAACACATGTTTGAATTGAAAATGAGAGTACGGGAAAAGCACAGTCTAAGGCTAACCTATTGCAATTGTATAAGGGTTTTTTTACAATCAGTACTGCTAACCCTGACAGGAAGAAAGGAAGTTTTCATATCAAGACTTGGAAAAGCACAGGATTGATTTCAGTAATTTATCTAAAACGTTTTAGATCTTAAAAGTTAAGTTCAAGTTATATGTTTGCTGTGTAAATATTTTTAACCCACATGCATATGGGGAGCCACAGCAGCTATGCCCTTAGAAGAAAAATATCACTAGAACAGTGTCAGGATAGATCCTGATTTCTTTTATTATTTCTTCCATTTTATTTGTGAGTTTCAAATGTAAATATCTATTTTCCTATTTATTTTTTCTTCTGCTATTTTTCATAGAGTGTCTTTAAGGTGATTGGCAAGGTCTTAATTAATGTTCTTCAGCAAAATATAATATCACATTATCATATTCTGCTTGGTGTTAAGGTAAACCAGAACAGAATAATCTGTTCTCAACATTTTGTTCATCATCATTCAGCATCTGTTGAGCAGGGCAGGAACCTCTCATGAGTTACTGGGAGAAATTCCCCACGTTTTTGGACCCGGGAGCCATAGCCCCATGGCCTCCAGAGGCACATCTCACTCTGAAGAAGTGCTAAATGCATGAACAGCACGATTTTCCTTTTAGGCAGAATGCCTGGAAAGCAGGATTGTCATTAACATGAAATTGCTTCGGCCAGCACTTAAGCTCAATAGGATAATATTTAAAACATTAACTACAGGCTTCCAGCTGAGCTCTTCAACCTTTCTTTTCTCACATTACACAATACAACTGCTTTATGCTGACTATCTGCCCTTTCTTCCTCTTTCTTAGGCTTATCTCAATAGGCACTGTCTCAGAGTCACTGAAATGGAGAAAGAGAAGCTGAATATATCTGACAGCTATTTCTATCAGATAAACTAAAGTTCAAATGACTGTAACTCCTTTGCCTTTCAAAGGCCTTCAGTCCCCTGATGTTTTCTCATGCAATAGAGACCTTTCTGAAAAGGGGGGGTTGCTGTCACTGTCTTTGTGCAGTGATGTGGGACCAATCCACCTTTGATTTGTCAATTTTATTGAGGGATAAACACTTCTGCTGTGGGCAGGGGGAGTATGGCATCAGTCAAAGGAAAATATAATGTTATTGACTGCTTTTCCAACTGCCCGTCAAAATAAGTTTTAATGTTATTTACTGATATCAATCTCCAGTCCTGTTTAGGCCAGGTTGTTCTCTGTTCTTACAATGCCAAATGGACACACAGAACGTTTCCTATTTGATGGGGTTCACCTCAATGGTCTTTCAGATTGAGGTGAGTATATTGATTTGAGCTGATTTGGGATAAAAATTACCCTTCAATTGAAACATTTTCTAGCCTATTCAGCCAAAAAGAAAGCACAGAGAACAATGTGGTTATTTTCGACAGGAATTGGCTTGGCTGTGGAAGACAGGGAATGTCTTTGAAGTGACTTCCAGGAGGTCCAAAATGTCTCAGAACAAGAGATGCATCCTGGGTGTGTTCAGTCCTCTTCCTTTCACTGGAGATGAAGTTTTCTGTGCACATCTACATTGAGCAGCAGGATATTTTAGCCCCAGCTTCACTGTAACTGCTGTTTAACAAGGAGTGGGCCTGAGTCCCTTGCTATTGAACTCCATTAAAGCAGAGCTCTGCCCTGTTAAGCATTAATTGTACTTTGAGTCTGAAGCAAACCCCAAGAACAAAAGTTATAGTTTTGTCAAATTACTCTGGCTACTAAAGTGGTTATAAACTTTATTAGTGTGATTATGACCTATTAAAGTCACATTAACTTTTTAATGTGCCAGGGGTTGCCACTGTAATGTCTGATAGACTAAACTGAGGGCTTATTTCCTGCTCTGTATGCTTCAGAAACAGACTTTTACAAACCAACTTATATCTGCTCTGCAATTAATAAGTTTCATAACGGAATCTTTATCAGTATTGCCAGTAGGCAAGGCTATGCTCCTAATTTAACAGCATCTCTACCTGCCCTGTAAGATCTTGTCTTCCTTTTCTCTTCCTTTTTTTTTTAAATTTGTAGTTCCAGATCTTGAGTGTCAGTTTGAGGTATGATGAAGGCTGCTCAACAAGCTGCCTTACTGGGCAAAGAGTCAAAGCTTTTAGGAGATAAAAGCTTAATTCCTGTCATAAGACAGGCTCAGAGTCAGAAAACTCTGCAATGGATTCATACATTTATTTCATGGTCCAGTGACAATGATGTATTCAGGAGAAAACCTGCACATCATTGGTGAGAACTCTTTGAAAAGCTTATGAATATTATAAAGAGGCACTTAGCTCTACTTAGAGCAGCTTCATCCACTGTGAACAGGTACAGAAGGTCCCTTAAACAACAAACAAATTACCACAAAGACCCTCTCTTTCTTCCAGATACACAAGCAAAACATGTCATTGTTTCTTTCTTTAGATTCAGCACTGGATTTTCTAATAGAGGAAGCCTCAAAGACATCTGCTGGCCAAGTATTTACTTGCTCTTTGCTCCAGGAGCTCCATATGGCTTGGCAATGTGTGCTCATAGCCCAGAAAATTCATCTTCCTCCTGGGCTGCAACAAAAGAGCTGTGCCCAGCAGGTGAAAGGAGGGGATTCTCCCCCTTTGCTCTGCTGTTGTGAGATCCCACCTGGAGTGCTGTGTCCAGTTCTGAGGTCTCCAACACAAGAAAGGCATCAACCTGTTGGAACAAACCCAGATGAGGCCACAAAGATGATCAGAGGGCTGGAGTACCTCTGCCATGGAGACAGGCTGGGAGAGATTAATCAGCCTGGAGAAGAGAAGGATCTGGGGAGTTCTTAGAACAGCTTCCAGTACCTAAAGGGCTACAAGAGAGCTGCAGACAGACTTTTTACAAGGGCAGGGAGTGACAAGATGAGGTGAAATGGCTTTAAGATGAAGTAGGTTTAGATTAGATATGGGGAAGAAATTCTTTACTGAAAGGGTGGTGAGGCCCTGGCACAGGTTGCCCAGAGAAGCTGTGGATGCCCCATCCCTGGAAGTGTTCAAGGCCAGGCTGGTTGGAGCCTTGAGCAACCTGGTCTGGTGGAAGGTGTCCCTGTTGACCACAAGGGGTTTGGAACTGGATGATCTTCAAGTTCCCTTCTAAACTAAGCCATTTTACGATTCTACTAGGAGACACACTACTATTTTACACATATTAAATTTAATGTTTAAAATGTTTTTGAACCTTTGAAAATTATCTGAACAGACCTGTACAGAAATATAACTGTTTAAGTACCATACTTCACTGAATCACAACCATTAGTGGAAGCACATATCTGTTTTGCAACATAAGTTTTTTTATCATAAATTACCAGTGTGATAAGCAAAATTGTTCACAGAAAATGGTAATTTTAAAAGTTCCCCCTAATACAGAAAATTTTAGAATGGCTGAAATGTAAGTTTTTTAGAGATGAGATTCTGGTTTTCAGTCTGATATTTTTTTAACTTTAAATTTTATTTTCCTAGCAGAAAGAAGTTACATACGAAATGAAACTGTGAACAGATAAATATTTAATTATATGACTACCTCAATTCAAAGCTTCTGCTTTTTATATTTTAGTCAGAAATATATGTTGTGTTTTGCCTCAGTATATACATTTTAACCAAACATTTTTCATAGTTCACAAAGTTACTTCCAGTCCTTTTTACGCACCTTCAAGACATAAAAAAATATTGCCATCCCCTTTTTCCAAGCATGGATTTGACTGATTTTGTCAGTAGAGACAAAGGTAATTTCCACTTACAGTAAATAAGGACTATTGACTATTTTGAAAGCTGAGATATTCTTCATCAAGGAACTTTATTATAATAATTTGTACACTTATGCAATGTCATAAAATAGCACTCATATTTTAAAATCTATCTACTACCTATCTAGTAACACTTTCTTGTTGTTGTTCTGAAAGACATGAGCAGGAAATGGATAAATTTTTAACTTGGTCAAGTTTGCCAGTGCATGGTAGCCATATTCTGAGGAATGAGCTTGGTTCCACAGCTGAAAAAAGGAGTTTTTATAAAAGCTTTTGATCAAGACCAAAAAGATACAAGTTTAAGGCCTCCACAATCTCCTTCAATTAAAGCTGAAACAAAAAAAAGTTTTATGAAATTTATATAATTTTTTTAAGACCTACATCCCATAATTCATTGATTAAACATAATTTATGAGGAGTGCAGTCATTATTTTGCATCTTCTTATTTTTAAATGAAAGTAAAATAGGGTAGTGGAAACCAAAATAAAATATCTGATTTATGGTCCCTGTCAGATTTAGACACAGCATCTGAAGAGGTCATCTTTTAAGGTGTTTGCCAAGCCATTTCAACTGTGCTTGCCACACCAAAGGAGTATGTGCAGAGACCAGGTTTGAGATTAAAGTTTGCAAACTGGGAAAAAGCAGAAATGTTTTGACCTTTGTTTGTATTATATTTTTGGTGGAAAGGACAATCAAAAGTGGAAGAGATTTCATTTTATTTCCTTTCATTTCATTCTTCTTCATTTGCCTTTTCATCATTTTATTTGTGTTCTTAAAGGAAATTCTCAGATTCCTTTAATAAATGGATTTATCTACATAGATAAATGCAAAACGTGCATTCTGGAGAATTTCAGCATTTCTCTTTTGTTTAGCTACATGAGCTGCTGTTAGAGTTCATTGTCCCACATCAGATCCTGCTACAGAATTACAGAAATATGTTAAACACATCAAAAGAAACGATTAGCTTTTCAATATTTTACATGGCTTCTTTTTGATGATCTTGGAGGTCTTTTCCAACCTAAATGACTATGACTTTATGATCTCTCTTTCTCAAAAATTTATTCATGTTTGCTGCCTTGAAATTTTAAGAGGACATTGCTATTTCCCACTCCTAAAGCATACCACTGGCTGGTTCAAAGACAAATCCCTGATGGGAAATAGTATAAATAACACCTATGGCCATTTTGAGCAGACTGGACTGCGGTTGAACCCAGCAGAAGGGAGCACAGAAAACAAGACAGGAAATAGTCGATGTTTAGCAGAGACATGCCAAAATTAGTCTGTAAAAAGACAGCTTAATGCAATAGCAGGGGCCTTCCTGATAACACATTAGAGGGTTGTTAGACTAATCTTTCTCTCATTAGTTCATTCTCTGTGGTTTGACCCTTACAACTTAAGACCCCACGAGTTAAACAGGCTCAAGCAACGATGGAGTCCTGCCACGTACAGTTATTTCCCTCTGCATGGAGCAATTAGGAAACACTAATGAGCATCCCATGAGGATCCCCTGAAGAGCTTCACTGCTGAATGTCATGTGAACAGCAACAAAGAACAGTGGGAAATAATGCTTAGAAATATTTATGAACTTGATCGTGACTTGCTGCTAGTTTAACCTATAACTGCAGTGCAGTAAGTCCTGCCAGCTCCTGATTTCCCTGAAGAAGCAAGACCCAGTATAAATCTGGATAAAAAAGAAAGTTTGGATGAACTATTAAGCCTCATCCTGCTTGTGGGAGTAACAATAAAGCAAAGATAAATTAAATCAGGGATTTGGGTAGTATTCTATTCAATTTTGTACACATTAGTGAAATTAAGGCTGGACCCTAAGAGGTAGGAAAAAGTGAAACTGATGGACAGTTGGTTGAGGCTAGGCCAGTGTAGCATTGGTGGGCAATGGAAGAAAAGGAATGATGCAAGTTAATTACACAGCCTGGCTTTAAATTTCTTCTAGTTGAAGTCCTAAGAAAAAAAAGTCTCTCACGGGTTGATTCAGAGATTAGTTTTGTGCAATGTCTGCATAAAAACATAAGCATCCAAACTTAGATACAAAAACTATCTGCAAAATTAAGAATACCCACTTCACTCACACTACTCAGTCTCAATTATTAAAATTATTAGCCATTGAAAAAACCATGAAGCTTTTCCTTCTGTCACATCACAGTCATTGTGCTGGGTCTGGCTGAGCTGGAGCTCATTTCCCCATGCCCCCACAGTGCTGTGCTGGGTATTGGTAACTGCAAAGGTGTTGGTGACACCTTGGGGTTTGGCTCCTGCTGAGTAGAGCTGGCACAGCACAAGCTCTGGCTCCAACATTCCCCCCATCAGTAGGGTGGGGCAAGATCCTGGAGGGGAACACAACCAGGCCAGCTGACCCAAATTAACCTGAGGGACATTCCATACCATAGGATGTCAGCTCAGATACAAAAACTAAGGAAAGGAGGAGGAAAGGAGGAGGAAAGGAGGAGGAAAGGAAGTTGTTCGTTATTTACAAAGTTCAGCTTCCAGAGCAACCCCTGCATGTGCTGAGGCCCTGCTTCCCAGGAAATGGCCGAACAACACTTGCTGATGGGAAGCAGAGAGTAAACTTTGCGGGTTTTGTCTCTTTGCTTATGCACATGTAAACTTTGCCTAAGCAAACTACTTACATCAGCCTGTGAGAGACTGAAATGTTAGTGGTTAATGACTCAAAATAAATGCACATTTGTGGAGGCAACTTTGTTGAGGCCAAGTTTGCACCTCCTGAGAGGGTCATGAATTTTTGGATGGTTGGTGATAAAGCCTCTATTCTACATGAGATAGAGGGAGAGAACACTCACCATTTGAGGCTACAATCCAGGCTTTGAGCCAGATAAGAGGTAGATTCTGCCAGGTGAGATAGTGCTTTTCATCACACCAATTGTCCTCCTTCATACACCCCCTCCTCCCCAGGAAGATCACATTCAGACAGGACATTCACATTCACACTTAGGTCTGAGGGTTTTCATCCCCTCTGATGGGTGTAACTAGCTCTGCCATGCTGATACTAGAGGCAGCTGCCATGCCTTAGAAGTGTCATAAACCATTAAAGACCCCCAAAGTGCCCCAAGACCCATATCTGAAGCCTTCCACCAGATGGCTGAAAGCTACCCCTTCCACCAGGGAGGGTACCTGGGCAATCCCACTGAGCTTGAATGTATATGAACAGGTTGAACTCTGTCTCATGGGCTTCCCCATCCCCAATGCATCGAGACTGCAACCATCACTTCACAAAAATCAAGCCTCTTAGTGGGATCCCTGCATGGTGATGTCTTTCTACTTGTTTGCTTCTTTTCTCTTTTTTTTCTNTATTAACAAGAACCTGCATTACCCTTCCCTTCGAGGGTGGATAGTAACACAACCTGTCAGTTGTTTTCATTCTTATTTTCTCTCTCCTGTCCAGCTNCTCTTTTTTTTCTCTCATACATTTTCTTCAGCAGTATTTTATGCTTTTATATTTCTATGTTACTATAGATAATAATAATAACCAAAAAGACTATATACTTGCTTTCCATTGCAATGAAATTGNGATCTCCTTGTTCCAAATGCCCCATCATGGGCAGCAATACCTTCCCCTAGATCAGGTTGCTCCAAGCCCCATCCAAGCTGGCCTTGAACACTTCCAGAGATGGGGCAGCCACAGCTTCTCTGGGCAACCTGTTTCAGTGTATCACCACTCATAGCAATTAATTTCTTTCTAATACCTCATCTAAACCCACCTTCCTTCAGCTCAAGATCATTCTCCCTCATCCTGTCACTACAAGTCCTCATGAAAAGTCCTTCTCCAGCCTTCTTGGAGGTTCCCATTAGGTTCTTGATGATGCATTAAGGTATCCCTGGAGCACTCACTTCTCCAGCTCCAACTCTCTCAGCCTATCTTCATGGTGGTGGCTTCTTCTGGACTCATTCCAACACGTCAACACCTTAGCTGAACATCCATGGTGCAGTTACACACCCTCCTCCTGTTTTTTTATGTCAGTGGACTCTATGACTAAAGAAACTGGCTGCAAGGCAGATTTCTTTGAGGTACTATATGTGCATAGATACAAAATGCGATTTGCATCTCCCTTCATAAATCTAGATATTTATGTTGAATAGCTCTTTCTCACCATAAAATACTAAAGCATGATTAGCATAGTGATAATGTGCATTGGAATGCAATTTTTAGACGAATTTTACTCACTGTCATTTTATATAAAGCTAACATTGCTTTGATTAAAGAATATATTAAATAATAAGCAATAGTTTGTGACTGTGATTTGTGCAATGAAAAAGAGCTGTAAAACCTAACAAATTCTTTCCAAGTACCTTGGAAATATCAGAGAGCCACAGATAGTCAGTATTTGTAATGAAAAAAACATATCAAATCAACTTTTTTCCTTTATAAAATTGTTTGTGGATTGAGCAGAAGCTGGTAATGTCATATTTTTACTTTGTTAATACTTCTGACACAGGCTTAGTTGTTATTTTCCCAAATAAGCCTGAGAAATCTGGACTAGATGGAACTACCACAGAGTAGGTGGAAAGACAATTTGGAAGCTGTACTCAGGGATTATTTGTCAGTGGTTCATAGTCAAAACAGAGGGAAGTGTTGGGCAGGATCCAACAGGCGTCTGCCTTCATTTTGGAGCTCTTCAATACTTTTGCTAATGATCCAGATGATGGAATGCAAAGTGTACTTATTAAATCTGCAGGTGACAACAAGCTTCAAGAAGTTCAAGAACAAGACTGGAATTCAAAATTATGCTGAGGCACAGGAGATACGGTTGGAAAAACTTTGCTGAAATTCATTAGGGACTCATGCAAAATATAACACTTCACAGGCATAATCAGCTGTAAAAATTCGGAATGGGGAGCAGCTGCTTGAGCAGCCGTTACACAGAGAAGTGTTTAGAAGTTATAGTGGGTCATAAGTGAGCAGTCATCCTTCTCCAACCCCCTCCCTCCATCATGACTGTAAAACCAGTAGCATAACCTTCAGTCCCATATGCTGTTATCCCTTCAATTTATTCAGCACGGGGGAGGCCATTTCTAGAACAACACATCAAAGACAGCTATGGACAAAAGCCAGAGGACAGGAGTGAGAGTGATTGCATATCTGAAAAGAGTGATATTTTAGGAAAGACTGAAAAAAATTCCAGCCATTTAGCCAAAAGAGGAAAAGACTGGAAGCATACTAGGCAATGTGCTGCAGAAAACAGGAAAGAAATATCCATGTAGGACATATTAAGAAATGCCAACCTCTATTCTATAAATATTAAGTTTCGATTTCAGGACAAAACTTCTAGAAGTGGTGGAATGTGTTCCATGGAGTCATGGGAATATTGGTCTGAAAGGATCTCTGCAAGCCATTTAGTCTAATCTTCAGTTCAGTGATTTACTGTTGCCACTGTCAGCTTTCCTGGAGGAGGAGTAGAGTCTTTATAACATAAGGAGTTTTAGAAGAGAAAAAAGTCACAAAGATGCACCTAGACAAAAAATAGACATCTCTATATTTCAGTATTTCTGTAGTGACTGTTGTGTCTGCCAGCCGCTCCAGTTAACTGCTTGAAGGGGAAATGTACAATTTCCCAAAATGTGTAATTCTGAGTATTTACTTTTAAAGGAGCCTTCTTTAGGAAGGTGCTGTTGTTTTTATTTGGAAGTCTTCATAGACTAGCACCTTCAGCAGGTCATGGAAATATCTTACTAGTTGGCCATTTTGAGGTGTTTGGTAAGATCAGGCATAATTTTCTGGATTGAATAATGTCCAGAACAAACTCCTTCACTACTGGAAAGCACAAAAGTTGTGTGAGAAAAGTGGCTTTAGCAACCACCAGAACCTAGTGCTACAGACCACTATGTTAGACCACATTCCTGTTAAATCATTTTTATACACAGCCGTTGTCTGATCAAAAAATCATTCTTACGATAAGAGATCACACCTGGACGTTTTGGTCAGAATGAGAAAGAAGTGAATATTGTGTGGTTTATCCTGTAACAGTTTTCACATTCAATCGCATTGTTGGAGGAGTAAATTAGGTCTCCAGGGGGTCCTAATCACTAAGACTACAGACTTATGCTGCCACTTGTGCTCTGCTGGGTTTCATGAATCTCAAATTATTTTGCTATCTAGTAGATTACTATACTCAGGAGGGAGTAAAGAATGAGAAATATGCACAAATGCCCTCATTCTCCCTCTCTATTCTATATCTAGAGAGTTGAAGTAGCTTATTCAGAAAATAAGAGAAGTAGGAATGAATCTGCACAGGTAGAGTTGAAAATCAACCTGCACTCTCCTACCTCATGACAGAGTCATTACATAAAAAAAAAAAAAGCTCAGGGTAGAGAGAAGAAATGAATGGAACTCCAAACTTTTGCCTTGTGAGCCATTCTGTGAGAATCTTTCACATACCACACTTTTCTGGGAAGGATCCTGATTAAGCAGAATGGCCCAGGTAGAAAATATCGTAGCCCCACTAGCACAGAAGTAGTCTGTGATGTTGAAAAGGAACTTAGAGCAGCTAGAGAAACTTTGGGTAAATGAGTAAATAAAATTCCTGTGGCATTTAGATGCCTCCAGATCTAGAGTAAAATCTCTGAAGGTAAAGTTCAACTTCATCTTACGTGAAGAAACACCACCTCTTGTTGGCTTTGAATCTGACCCTTGTTGCATTCAGTGATTTGCAGAATTTATGCTGAGAAGAGAGAAAAGGAAACCGTTCCCTAGTAAACTTCCCCAAACCACCTATGACTTGGCAGATCTATGACACTTTCGTGTGTGAGCATTGCAGGGTTTAGATACAGAGGCCCAGATTAATTTCACTGATATCTTGTTAGCCAACATATCTAAATTAGTGCTATAATTGTTGTACAATTTCTCTGTGGTCAATGCAGAAGACAAGGCTTTACAGAGGCTAACTTAGATCTCCTGTGGTCTGAATGCCTTTTTGAGATATCATTATCCTCCTTCCTCTGATCACAGGTTGAATCTTGGCCAGAGAAGCAGAGAAATTTGGCCCTTTGTGTCCTGGATGTACATGGTGGGTCCAGCACCCAGTACCCACCACACTCATTCAAACACTCAGGAAGTCTTAATTGTTCTTAAAGTGTTGTTTATTTTTGTTCAGTGTTGGGATTGATTCTTTTCAAACTCAAACCTATGTGAAACGATCTGATTGATTTGAGGAGGCAACTAAACTGCTGCTTAAACAACACATTCGTATGATTGATATTAAGAACAATATTTGCAATTCTTGATCAGTTCAACTTGATATTTCTTAAGAATCTACTGTAAATGCTTCAGTAAAATAGGACTGCAGAGAACCGCACAGAAAGTCCAGCAAATTCAAATTAATCCTACCCTGCCAGCAGAAATATTGTCCCTTCTTACTCATTACCCATTTCTAAGACAGACCTCAGGCACTTTAGGCCAAACATAAAGACCTAAGTTACATGTGATAGTACAGGGGAGTCTGGACAAATAAACAACCTTTTAATTTTGAATGGATTGAATGGCATGTACACAAGGTCATATAGTGATAGATCAAGAGGGACTGAGCGAGTTTAGATTTAGATTAGACATTAAAACCAAAACTCTTTAGTGTGAAGGTAGTGAGGCACTGGAGTAGTTTGTCCAGAGAGGCTGAGGGCTCCCCATCCCTGGAAGTGTTCAAGGCTCTGAGTAACCTGCTCTAGTGGAAGGTGTCCTTCCTATGGCAGGGGTTTGGAACTCCTTGGTTTTTAAGGCCCAGAAATGGCCTCATTAGGGGCAAGTAGAGGGGAAGGGTTACCTTCCTCAACCTGCTGGCATCAACTTTTCCCAATGCATCCCAGGATACCACTGACCCTCCAGGTCACCAGAGCACTGCTGGCTCATGGTCAGCTTGTCACCCACCAAGAGTCCCAGGTCCTTCTCAGCAGAGCTGCTCTATCGTAGATCAGCCCCCAACCAAGCTGATGCTTGGGGTTATTCCTCCACAGGTGCAGGATGTGACACGTGACTATGACTCTTTGAATATTCCTAATGTTAAATTAGCACTCAAAATGGATTCTTCAAGAAGGGAGAATTCTCCTGTTGTCCTGCGAAGACCCAGCAGCTACTGCAGTGGGGTGTAGTTCACAAGCCAGACCCTGACCCACTAAGGACACCCATAAATTAAAAGATAAATGCCAACCCATTCCTTCAGGATTTTCCAACTGACCTGTTCTCGGAACACTTGCTAATTGATTTTCATGTAATCATTGATTGGCCACTCTAACCTTGAATTCTCATACATGAAGGAGCAAATATTCCTGAAAGGATTTGAAACAGAAGATGCAATTTGACAGTCAATGTGGTGCAATTTATTCCTTTAGGAGATTCACGTCTACATTTGAAACTAAAGTCTAGACAACAGCTACAGCACTGGCATTTTCAAAGTACTGTATTACAGCCTCAGCTGGCTTGAAATGGTGTGCACAATGGAGCCAGAGTGATTTACACCTGCAGAAAAGCTGACTGGCTTTGAAGGTTTGTTTATGAAGGTAAAAAAAAAAAAAAAAAAATCACTTTTCCATCTGCTTTCCTTCTTTTTTTTCTTTTACTTATTTTTTATGATCTGTCAAAAGCCAAAGAAGAAAAGTGAGAACAAACTGCTATGACCAAAAAAAGAAAAAAGAAAAAAAAAAGCCAGGGATAAAAAACAATTACTACAAAACAGCATAAGCAAATTAAAATGGAAAGAAAATGCCAGAGACTACTGCCGTGCTGCATTCTTTGGAGAATCAACTTGCAATGGATTAGCACAAATGTGCCTTGATCCATCATCATGTTCTCCAGTTCAGCAAGCACAAACTGATAGTTTGGAATGGAGGTAGCGTGAAGTAAATGCTGTAATTTGTGACTGTGTGACAGCAAATGAAACTCGGCAAGAGGGCCAAGCTATCTGAAGCAAAACAATAATAGCTTGGTGAGCATATTAGGCAACCCCAGAGGAGAGGAGATGAAAGATTCGGGCAATAAGGAGAATGTATGTATTTTTGACGTTAGGCAACCCTACTTTCAAGGCATTACAAGCAACAAGAATGTCTGAAAAGTGCATCTGAGTTGGGCAGAAACATATTCACCCCTGGTAAGCACATTTCCCAATAATGCCTTGGTGAGAAGAAATAAAACTAAATAGGAAAATAGAAAAGGATTATCACCCTGGCTAGTAGATTCTTTTCAGAAAGCATCTGGCTAGAAGTAAATAATAAGACCTTTGCCTAGTTTTTATGATTTATGTGTTAGTTTCATCAGATCTAGGATATGGTGTTTATTGGGTGCTACATGCTCTGAGAATTTATGTTGCATAGCTAAACATCATGTCTGTATATCTTTTCTCAGTAATCTCTGATAATACCCAAATGGGCTTTTTATTTTAAACATCTGGACAGCCGTATGGTTCGTGAGAATTAAGGTGCTAAGTGAAGAAAACAGCACAATCGTAAAACCTTTCAAATAAACAAAGCTTTCTTTGGAACATTAACTTCTTTACAGAGAAATCTTCTCTGTTCCTAAAAATGCACTTAGTACTTTATGTCTTAATCTCAAAGTAAAGCTTTTCTCTAACAAATAATCTCAAGACATTTAATGGTGCCATTACTGTAGAAAACTATGAGATATTTGCATAAAAGGCACATCACAAAAAGAAATATAGAAAAAAAAAGCCTGTTCTTTTTCCCCTAGCTTTTGTCTTTGTTTCACGCTAAAAGCAGGAAAATACTGTTCAGCCAGGTGTTCTCTTCTACTCAGTAATAACACTGTTAGCACTGTCATAAAAATAGCTAAAGGTGTAATTTAGGGAAATTTGTCTGCATATTAATAATTGAGTTTCTATTTGTTGATACTGAAATCCAAAAGAGAGGGAAAGATAATGCAATGTGTTCAGTTCTTTGTCATTTTGTGCACATGCATGTCTATGTCAGTGCATGTCTGCAGGTTTATAGCTCAAAACTGTACGTAAAACTATTCTCTCATGTGAAAATAATAAAAACATGCTGAGAATCACTACTCACAAGTCATATAAAGAAATAAAAATCACTGGGTATTAGTCTTCTTCCAAAGTACTTTTAAGAGTTCACAATATGCTTCTATTTCATATTAGAGAGATATTATATATTCACATATATATGAGACAACCTCCTTTAGCAATACAAGAAATAAAAATATGTAAAACTGCATAATCTGGTAGCCTTCCTTTTTTTTAATGCACTTTTCTTCATGAATTAATCAATTTCTTTTATAAACTATTGTTGCTTGATTTTACTGAGGAATTAATTTCCATCTTAACTGAATCTTCAGTATCATAACCTGTCTTTCTTCCTATATCAACTCATTCTCATGTATTCAAATCTATTAACTGCAGTGGGACAGGATGGATAAGTAAAGTTTGCTTGGATAACCATGATTGCAAGACTAGACCCTGGAAGTAAAAGAGTTTCTTGGTCATACGTGACCTATATTGCATCATATATTTTGAGGGGGTTCTTCTGACTTTCTTAAAAAGTAATTAGAAAATTCCTATCCAGATGTAGAGATTTTTCCTGATTTATCATGCTTTGCAAGCTTCCTACTCACTGGTTGTACACGCATACTTATGGTGAAAAATCAGACTAGATATACACAAAGGATTTATGCAAAAATCAGTGTTTGGAGGTCTCCAGCTCAGCTGCAATCTGCAGATGTTCTTAGGCAGGTTGGATAGTTTTTGTTTAGATTTTATTTTGTTTCTAGCAAGAATAATTTTGTAAATTTTAAGTCATAATTTTGCTGGAGGATAAACTAGGTGAACTTGGCAAAACTGCTCTAGTTTTATTCTGAAAAGCAGTGATTTTCACAGAATTTGATCAGTACTGTGCTGTAGCTTAGAAATGGAAGAAACTGTACAATTGCAAACACCAATTTCTCTTTGTACCATTGAACTTTTCTGCATATATGGGAGTTGCTGAGTAATGCTGATATCTTTGGGGTGATCTCATGCTACTTATTATCATTACTTTTGTGAATAAACCAGTGGCAGTGCAGTGGAAGAGCACTAAGGTGATCAGGGTCCACAGCACATTGTATAAACAGTCAGGCTGAGGGAAATGGAATTACTGAGCCTGGAGAAGGGAAAGGTTAATGTGGCTGTGAGGGCTCCCATCATTTCACAAAAAGAAGCTTTTAAAGAACACAGATTCCAACTCTTGGAGGTATTAGGGAAGGTTAGAGACAGCAGTCTTCCTCCAGGAAAGGAAATTCTGACTGGAAATGAGGAAAATCCAGGAGAATGGTGGATGTTGTGTCTCCATCAGCTTTTTGAAGACAGTCTGGAAAAGATTTTCTGAAGCCAGTTTTGTCTAACTTTGCAGTTAGACTTGCTTTGATGGAGGGTTTGCAATAAAGGCCTCCAGAGATTTCTCCCAATGACCTTTTATTATATTAACTTAGGTGAAGAACAAAAGGCTCTTTTTACAGTCAAAGGGAAGATGTTTCTGGAGGAATCATTCTTTCATTGGATGAAGAAGGACCCAAAATCAGCATATCTTCTAACTCACGTTCTATTATTAGATATGCAAATTTTTGGCAAAACAAAATGCCAGTCTTCTAGTCTGGACAAATATTCATTATAAGGCTTGGAGAAAACCTGGGCAACAGCTCAGTCCTGGTTAAGAAGGGCATGTTTTGCCACCTTGCTCCTTTTCTGTGCAGGTTTCAGCCACAGGGAAAGGTGTGACTCGATGGACAAGAAAACAAAGGAGCCAGACTGTGCCAGCAGTGTGCTGTACTGAAGCTCAGTCTGTGACCCAATTTGTGTCCTGCTGGTAATGAAGTAAATACAAAGTAGCATTAGCAGGCAGCCCAAATGCAATCCTTCGGGCACAGGCTCTTTTTTACTCAAACTCACATTCCTTTTTGCATCTAAAAATGCCAGAGGACTATTTGTCTGGAGATTAAAATCTGCTCGGATGTATAGGGATTGACAAGCAATAAGTTTCTTTGCGTTTGAGGTTTTGAGACTGTCTTATTCCAAGTATTTATTAATGAAAAGGAGAGAAAAATGAACTGTCTGGATCACTGATCTTTTTATAGATATTATCTATTTTTATGAGAAAGAGAGAAATGGACTTCCAATTTTAATGCTATGCAGCTTCTTGCAGCAATCCAAATTTCCAGCGTGAAGACAGTTCATTCTTTGGAAAAATTGGAGCTAAAAAAATCTTTCTATGTTGTAAGGACCAAGTATTTTCTAAGAGGTCTAAAGAAGGGAAGAGACTGTTTGTCTGTGTACAGGGTTTCAGGCCCACCCTTTCAATCCAGAATATAGTTAAAGGTGATACATGTAAAAGAAATCTGGAGGCATTTTACTGTATTTTCTGCCACAAAACAAAAATGGTCGACTTTGCTGAGGTTTACCTGATCCACAGCCTGAGGTGCAGTATGAGGGGAATTGCTGGGTTGCTTCTCCAGGAAGCTAAAAGCTAAACTGCTCTATTGCTCACTATGTGTTAGCTGTGGTCTGAAAAGTCTGTCAGTCCTTGGCTATTTCAGAGATCAACACTGGAAAAATATGGGCCCAAATAGCCAGATTTTCCATCCAGAAAATGGGCACGTACTGTTAATGAGGATGGCCTTGTTGGACTTTTTTTACTGCCATTTTTATAAAAAAGGAAAGAAAAGAGAAAAGGAGAATTATGACTCTGTCTTCCTCTTCTATCTGCTCTTGTACCCTAATAAATTAGCTGCTTCTTATTTTCAATGGCCCAGTTCTCGCTGTTGTTTATACTTGGTATGTTGATGGCTCCAGGGCATATTTTGGTAATGAGATATGTAAGTTGTAGCTTTTCACTTTCTTTCTGGTGTTGGTCTTTTGGGTCACATACACTCTGGAGATTCCTGTCAGTGTCTGAAGGATGTTTTCTGACTGTTTTTAAATGGTTTTTTTGAACAATACTGTTTTAATAAGAAACATTATGAAATTGGTAATTTTGCTCTCTGTGTTGTCACCATTCAAATGCAAAGCAGACACTTCACAGGAGAAGGAAGTGAATATATGCAGATAAGGGGTGTGAGGAGAGAAGGGGCTCAAAGTCTCATTGCTTCAAATATTTTGGCTATATATATAGCTGACTAGCTTTTCCCTTTCCAATATGCTGTTGAAGGTGAGTTAGTCCCTCTGGAAAAAGGGTTAGAAAAAGAAAGACTCTCTTTGTCATAGGCTATTTTGAATTCTTCTGTAGGAAATACTCTGCAGACGAGCTGCCCTGCAGTCCTTGTCCCAGAGTTCCTTCTCCAATTCCATTCTGTTGCTCCCTCTTGTCTGCCACTCTCTGTCCTAGACATGCATTAAGTGGATGTGTGCTGTGATTCCTTCATGGTCAGAGTTCAAAACTGCCACAGGAATCCTCAGGGAAAATAACGAATAAAAGGCTACATATGGGGAGGATATTTAGGTTTGAGATAATTAAAGCAAGGACAAAATCACCACTGTTTTCAGGGGATGTTTTCTTTCAGCTCCTTCACATGACACAAAGCATCATGCTTTGTCTGACCTGCTGCACAACATGAGTGATATCGTTAACACAAAATGACTGGGCTAAAGAAAACCGATGGGATGCAGCCGGAGTGCTTGTGTTGAAGGCTCCAAAGTGGCTCCTGGGACTGTCAAGCAGTTAAGCTGCAAATGGCCTATTTGCTATGCCAGGATCCTTGTCATTCTTTGCACTGCTAGACAAAGAAGCGGGGTGGGGACAACACTATTTGCCTTTTCACTGAGATTTTTTTTCTTCCACAAAAGAATATGATTTAGGCTCAGTTTTTGTTTTGGCTCAAATTATTTTCCAAATAACACCATGACTCAGGAAACAATGAATGGTGAGAATAATGTACACCTCCAGAATGCTGTGCAGGGGAACACATTATTTTGCATCAACCACATTAGCTGTACACTGGCCTTTGTTTTCCACCACATCATTCATGGTACAAGTTAATTACACACTTTCAATGTGCTGCTTTCTTTCTTACCACACAAGATAATACAATTCGGAACTCATTTAAGCAAAGCAAATGCTTTCCTTCCTATTATGTATTGTGCCAAGCAGTAAATAATAGTAATTAATAAAAAGCAGAGCAGAGTTCAGCAAAGTCACTTCTTGTTTTTATTCGTAAAGAAAACCAAGATTTCACTAAGGACAGTAGTGGATGTTCCTCTGCTGTTCCCAGAATGGGATATTGGTCATAGACAATTGTTTCTTGAGACAGGCAGACAGTGACAGTGAAGATTTAATCTGATTTCCTCAGCATAACTAAGAATTAGCTTTTCTATGGCATACTAGGTAAACTGCAAACACATGTCTTGTGAAACAAGACAGCTGGTACCAGAGGTTTATCCTGTGTACGGATATGCCAACAAAGCTGTTGCTCTGATCTTCCTCCTCTTCTCTCAATTTAGTCTGATTAACCAAATTGTAGTAGTCCTCAAACTTTTCCCTTTTACCACAGTACTAATTCAAATTTCTCCATCAGTTCCCAGCTTCGCATACTGATGTCCTTCTCCTGACATAATTTTCTACATTTATCTACATCCCAGAGACTACATATATCTTAGCACCTGGGCATTCCCCAGTTGGGGTTTTGCTCTCTTCTGGAACACACCACAGACAATGGGGTTTTGACATTCAAAGGAATACAACTATCAGAAATTTTTTGGTATTTCATTTCACTGCACTGAAGATTGGTTTGGTCAGCAATTTCTGCTTCCTGTCAGGATCCTGTACCGTCATGTGCAGCATGGGCAGATGTCCCTGCCCGTGGTGTGGGGGTTGGAACTAGTTAATCTTTAAGATCCCTTCTGACCCAAATCATTCTATGATTCTATGATTCAGTTATTAAAGAGGATGGATTTATTTTGTTTGCCTATTTAAAAAGGTTGTAGGTGGTAGCCAAGATACCTGAAGAAGGTAGTTATGACCAAATGCCACCTCAGTTAGAGAAAGCTGCAAAACCAAAATCTCATTAACATCTTGATGCTCCTAAGTCTTGTGACCCCAGGGGATCCAAGGAGAAGGGAAAGCAGCGAGAGGAAGTAAACAAGTTTTTCCATGAATGGAGAAACTTGTCATACAGTCATGCTAGAGAAGAATGAGGTATTTTTCTCTCTAACTTGCTATATAATTGCCCTTCCACTAGATGTACAGATCAGAGGCCTGTGGGACACTCTTGTAATGAGTCCTTCATCACCAATGCCAACTAATTTGTAGCTATATTAATTTATTTCAACATGCGAAATACAGAAGACAGGTCATACAATAATTCTAAAAGTAGAGAAAAAGCCAAAACATTTGATAATAACATGTCTCAGTGTAGGCCTCTCCTAACAATTTGTGCTGGTACCAATTAATTATGTAGTCATTAGTACTAATGTACTATACTTTGGGATTAGTTTATAAATAAGTGCTTTGTAGTCTGGGAGATAAATTGTTTCATCATTTATTCTAATCACAAAAGCCAAAAGTGCCTTTTATACAAACAAATGTACTCCAGCTTGTCTGTATTCAAATGGTCAAGCTAGGCTTTAAAATTAGAAACATTTAGATGAATGACTAGGAATTTTCTCTTTGACAAAAGCTTTTTTTTTTTTTATTACTCTGACATCCACTTAGTAAATTAAACAGGTTAATGAGTAGCTGGAAGCTGTGTTTTTACTCATAATGGAAAATTTTAGGAGGAGAAGGAATGATGGGGTTTTTTAATAGATTTATGTCCTTTTCTTTTAGTTTTGTAACCTCCATGTTGAGCCTAATCCCCACCTCCTCCTACAGTCAGAGACTTTATCATACCTAACAGAAGTTCTAAAACTAATAGGTGTTGTGTTATACATTGATATGCATATTTCAAATGCAAGAACATCTTGGATTAAGTGCTATTGATCTAGGCAAGGTAGTTTAAGTCTGGATTATATAAACGAATTGCAAGACATGAGTTGAGTCTGGAAAGGAAAGCTGTATATTATGTAGTAGACACCTATGAAAAGAGTAATTCTGGCCATTTCAGAGAGACAAGAACTAGAAATTAATTTTGGAGTGGAAACAGGGAGAAAGTAATTATCTTGGACTTCCCTCTAACCAAATACCAGTGAAAATGCTTACAAAAATCTTGTATACATAATCCTTGCTTTGCATGGCTTAGATTACTTCTCACGCTATCTAGAGTAGAGTGTATCTGCTTGAAGTTTGCAGAAAGAACTTATGTGAAACTTTTTGTCTCTTCAATGACAAATGTCCTGTCTCCCTGAAAAGATGATTATAAAGCAGATTGCTCTCTTGGGAAGAAAAGAGCAGTGCAGGAAATCCTAGAGATAGAGATTTAAGACACTGTCTTTAGGTTTGAGTGATTTGACACCCCCTCTGTTTTCTAAGGAGGCACACTAGAATTATTTTTTTGGCCAAAGAAATAACATCAGACGACAAAGATTTGCAGTATTACTACATAAAATTCTTTAAAAGAAGTATCAGTTTGCACATTTCTGCTAAGAGAAAAATTTGAACAATCAAGTTCAAGTGCTGGTATTCAAATTTAGCATCTTGATAGCAGACAAAGGCTTCTCTTGTTGGGTGATATTGTCTGTTCTCATAGGAAACATACCGGATGCTTGCTCTGGGAATGTTCTTTGTTTTAAGCCACATTATACTGCTTACTGCTCATGTTATTTTGAAACGGAAGCATCTTATGCTTGAAGATGAGTCTCATGTAAGCATTTCGAAGACCCACAATGGCTTCAGCAAACTCTGAAAGAAGTTTATTTTGGTTGTAAGAACTGCAGCTTATTCTTTTCTCTTTCCATCACTTTGTGCCACTTAAGTGACGGAGGCAAACTGCTTTAATACAGCGCCGGTTTGATTCCCCCGCACAGACACACAACACCCTGCCCAATTTAGCATTCAGAGCTTCATGCATTCAGATTTCTATTATTGCAATTAGATTCTTTCTTCCTTTTTTTTCTCTCTCCTTTTTTGAACTTCATACAGTTAACTGTGATTGAAGTTGTAACACTTTCCTACTGGTTTTCAATTTGTAAATGAAAAAGTCCAACAGAAAATGGATATGAGCTGCATGAAGAAGCATTAATACCTGCTGAATAATCACCCTAAGTCGAACATTGATTTTTGCAGTATGTGTGCCAGGTAAACCTGAACAAAGTTATAAATATTCATATTTCAATAAAGAGGGAGGAGTGAAGTGTAGAGAATTGAAGAGAAACTTAAAAAGAAAATGCTATAACTGCAAACTCACACTAGAAAATATTTGTCCCCATCTTGATTTGATTGACTTTATATCCATGTAGGAAAAAAATCTTGAATAAATGCTCACTGAGTCCAAGACCAGAAGGGACCCTGTATCTATAAACAAGCAATGTCACCTTCCAAGCCATTTGCAGTTCAATTACATGTAGATATTAGAAGATTCAAAACCACAAGTGTCTAGGAAAAGCCTCCACAGCAAGGGGTTTGAGAAGGAAGAATTCCTTGTGAGCAGTGTTGAACTTTTGCATCAGTGAAGAATACTGATTGGGAAAAATGGAGAAAGAGGAAAACACTTTGAGGGTATGCTTCACAAAAAAAGATAATTTTAATTTTCTTTTATTTAATCTCAGTATGAAGCATTGTCATGTTCTAATTGGCCTTGTACTTACTTGTGCAGTAAGAATTGCACAAACTTCTTGCTCCACAGCACTGAACTTTCAGTCTGGTGTATTAGAACATATTTTGTTTGAAGAAATGCCCTTGCCAGGCACTCAAGGGCTTCATAATGCCACGACTTCATTCTCATTACCATGGTGGCAACACTCATAGCATCCAGAGGATTTGTATTCTCAGTCACTAACAGAAACATTCACAAACCTTTCCAGTGTGGACCTCTACACTGTAGCCACTTAAATTGTTTGAATTTCTGAGTGAATTCCATCGCCATTATCTATAGGTTTTGCCTTCAGGGGTTTGCAGTCCAAGAAACATTAGAAACGACCTGTCTGTGCTTGGCAGACCTTCCACTTCCATAGGACTGTACAGGCTTTAGGTTTCATAAAATCATAGAATGGTTTGGATTAGAAGGGACTTTGAAGATCGTCCAGTTCCAAACCCCCTGCCATGGACAGGGACACCTTCCACTGGACCAGGCTGCCCACAGCCCCATCCAGCCTGGCCTTGAACACTTCCAGGGTTGGGGCATTCACAGCTTCTCTAGGCAACTTTTTCCTACCTATTTGCCTCCAGTAGCACTTCACAAGTGTGAGCTCAGAGACTTCATTTGAAAATGAAGCAGAATTACATCAAGGATGACATGAAAAGGGATTTAAATGTTGAATTGGTATTTTCAGAATGATAGGTGACTTCTAAGGATATGCAAAGAAAATTTGTCTCTAGGGGAAAAACAGAAAGCTTTTAAAGAAATTTCATCTGTTTTAGCTGATTACTTTCTCTCTGCACTGTGAATTAGATAGATTGCCATCTGTACTTACATCAGGATAGTGTTCAGGCTTCAGTCAGCAGATGCCCCAAAGACTTCCCAATTTAACTGAAAAATCTCACTGCTTTCAGGCATGTGTTACTTACCTTTTTAGAGAAGTCATATCCCATCACCTCTGACAAAATTTTCTGAGTACCACTGTTCATAAGATTAGGAAAGTCTATCCTCAAGAAAGAATAGGTTTTACTAACATCTTTTACTAAAATTTGCACAGATTTCACACGCAATTTCTGTCTCAATGTATTTTTCTTTGTATGAAAGAGCATGGGGAGAGTGTAGGACTTCTTCTCCAATATCACCTCTATATTCACTAATGGAAGCAACATGTGCCATTTTGAGTAATATAATAAACTTTTTCGCAGCTGGATCTAAATAAAAAGGAAGAATGGATGAACTGTGGTTCAAAGAGCATACCAGTCACTAGCAATTTCCCATTCAAAAACAAAGTTAGTCCAAGTCCAATAATTGCTCAGGAAAGAGAGACAGGAACCACAGCATTCCAGAAATACAGAGATTTATTCAATAGAGAAAGCAACTATGCAGAAAGAGCCTTCACTTAAAGAAATTTCCAGTATAGGTAAAGACATAGGTGGACTAGAGGAGCATGAAAATGCAAAGCAGGTTCTGAGAAATTATTTGGAGGCGGAGTCATGGGTTGATAATAAATGCTGCAGTGCAATAATCAGTTTTAGGGGTTGGATTTTGTTCGTGGCTGTTGGGGTGGTGGTTTTGGGGGGCTTATCTTGACAACCATTTTGAATACATATAACGTTGCAAATAAAAACTCCTAAGTTTAATATTCCAGACTGTGGCTCAGCCAGAGCTATCACTGAAGCACCTTTGAAATTCCAGCAAGTCTCCTGAGAGGCTAGAAATATATTTCAAACTGAATCTGCTAAAATTAATATGAGATTGCTTTCATACTTCTTTCCTTTAATCTATATATCTCCCAGCATATGATATCACTTGCTGACTTGCATTCCTTCCTTACACTTTTTTTCTTTTCCCAGGAACTTGTGCTCACCAGTTTGCATACAGATATGTTCTCTTGTTTATTGCTCTAGACACATCCTTCATTTGTTAATAGATTCATATGCTTGTGCTCCTGATGGGTTTTGTTTGCTCTTGATTCAGTCACAGAAATCCGTGTGTAGCAAGGAATTTGAAAAGAGCATGCAGCTGTTTGCCAGATAAACTGACACATCATAATTTTGTACTTTTAACATCGTCCTTTGTTTTAATAAGTATGGATGTCATGGATTTATAAACAAGTACTTTGAGGGTTTGAAGTTCATTTCACTATTGACTTTCTCCTATCTTTTATTTTCTCCTTAATTTCTTGTAGATGTATTTGTGGACATTGGAACAATCTAATGTTGTAGTAATCATATCACTTTCAATTTGCACAGGGTTCTTTTACTGTCAGACTTCTTTAATGGAATGGTAATGGTTCTTTATACTATGGCTGAAATGTGCTAGAAGCTTTACCAGCAAACAAACAAAATCTGGCCTTGGCTGTTCAACTGGACTCAGTCCCACACATAATCACTCTAACTGAGCACATAATAATATCCCATAATTGCACAGTCTTGTTGGTAGGGTTTAGATGACAGCAGACTGATCCCTGATTTGGTTACTCAGTATTGTGGTGATGTAACTATGCGCAGAATTCTGCTCTTGCGCCAAGGAGTTTAGGAATATGCCAAGCCCCTGGCTTTTTCAGTAATTCTTGTGGATTTATTTCTCCTAACAGAAAATGCAGTTTACAAATTGATTTTGTTACACCTGCATGACAAATGTTTTATAAACAAGACAATAGTCTAAATGTGAGCAGACAATTTAAAATGAGGTTACAAAGATATATTTGGAAGTAGCAAAATGCTCCCCAGAATTAACCTCTGTGCACCTAAACTTGGGTGAAAGAGAACCTTTTGTAAAACAACCTTAACATCGTGCATGACTATTAAGCAAAGAAACAGGATGTGTAGGAAACTGTAGGGACATCAGCACTGCTTGGCCTTTGTGACAACAACTGTGTTCCTCTCTTCGGTGATCCCAGGGCTATCAGGAAGAATTGGGTCATGTCCTTGGTCTCACTCCTTTTCAAAGGCCCTGTCACTTTTGTAAGTAATATCTCAGCACAGGAGGTTTAGATAAGATATAAGGATTTTTTTTTTCATGGAAATGGCTGTAAAGCATTGGAACAGATTGCTCAGGGAAGTGGTGGAGTCATCATCCCTGGAACTGTTCAAAAATGTGTAGATGTGGCACTTGAGGACATGGTTTAATGGTGAACATGGTCCTGGTGCTGTGGTGATGGTTGGACTTGGTGATCTTAAAGGTCTTTTCCAGCCTTAACGATTCTATGATTCTGTGATCTCACATACATATGTTTCTGTGGGATTCTCCAGGTAGGAAAAAATTCCAGCATGCAGGAGGTCTGAATTTAGCAGTCCAAAGATCTACTGATTTCTTGAGCAGGATAACTTTCTTAATATCTTGGCATACAATCATGCAACCCAAGAGGAGGCAGACTTAAGCAAAAATCTCGGGACATGCACCACTTCCATGTTAAAGCTTATACCCTCTAAGAACTCACTCCAGTGCCATGTTATTTCTAGTAAAGGTGTCAAGGGATACAATTAAAAAAGAGTGAGAAACAGTGAGAAACAGCCAGCACTGGTGATTGATTTTCATTCAGTTTTGCTTCCTGGGTTTTTTTTTTTTTTAGATTTGTCCAAAGAAAAAATTAAAACAAAATCATGTTTCACAACAAAATAATTTTTCTTGAAGGAACCTATATGCTGCTCCATCTCTTGCTGTACCCACATTGTCAAATGGCAAGCACAAGAGGTGATAATTTGCTTTTTCATGTTCCTTTCATGAATTTTTCAGCACAAATAAGGGAATAAATATTACCTATCAGTGTATCAATCCCTCTATCTCCACTCACGCACAATCAGAATAACTAATTATTGCCACAGGATGGCAAAAAAGCTGTGCTGTGCCTCACACCAAGTAGTTGTTTAAATATCTCCAAGCAGTAAGAACTATCTCCAGAAGTATCAGCAAACTGTAGTCTCACTGTGAAAACTGAGCACACAATTTTCTGTAATCTTATCAGCTCATCAGTCTTGACAGTGAGTGAACATTTGTACCAAGTTGTCCCCAGTCTGTCATATTCTGTCTCTAAATGTTTCAGGTCTCCATTCCATCTCGGTGGATAATAGTAAGGCATCTGTTCTTCGTGTTCAGAGAGAAAAAATGAAGGTGGGTCTCTGAGGGTGCTGTATGTCTGCTCACTGGAAAGGAATGTATGAATGCAATTAATTTGAAGGGACAAGGTTGGTGTCGTTCCTCTGTCTGAGGTGGCTGCTTAACTTCTCAACGAAATGCATAATTTCAAAAGAATGTAGAAATGCAAGTTCAATCTGTTTTAGATTAAATCAATGCCTTAGAAATGCTGAGGCTTAGACTCCTTGTATAATTGATGAAAAGATTTGGACACCTTCACTGCAGGGCTTGGAGGACACAATTTAGGCAAAGATACACATGCATCCAAGGCTCCCGACGTTACGATGACTTAATCAAGTGCCTGAAGCTGAGCAGAGTGAATATCCCAACCTTCATCTTCCTCCCAGTTTGAAAATCTCTTACATCAGCCAAAGTGGTGCTGGTTCCTTGGTAACACCATCCCCTAGGATGATCTGTGCTGCACAGGCATCCCTTAGTGGTGTGGGAAAGCTGGGATTGCCATGCAGCAGGAGGGAGAGCTACAGGAGATCCACCAGCAGTGATAACCTGACCCCTCCCCATCTGGGACCCTTTCCTCTCCTGCAATATGAGATTCTCTACCTCAGACTCCAGGCTGGAATATATGCACTTTACCGGGGCCTTCCTCAAATATCCAAATTAATCCTGTGCATGATTGGTTTTCAGATTTTGTCTTAGCTCATTGTTGGTAGGTTAGGAAATTCAAGAAAGAGTCAACATCTGGATGTAACTGAGTCATTGATCATTAGTATTCCAGTCTCTCACAGAAAGAAGGAAGATATTAAGTGATTATAGGATCAATTTCAGCTGATGAGCAGGATTTAAGCTCTAAAAATCTAGTTCACTCTTCACAGATGAGGTAGAAGAGCACCTAAAGATCATATATATGTCTGAGGAATTGTCCACTCAGGCTGCAGATGTCCATGCATCATTCAAAAGACTTGTGAGAATTGTCTTGGGCATTGGTTTTTCCCACTGGGACAAGGAAAAGGGATAAATTTAAGAGGGAAGCTCCCCAGTCAATACAGACAGAAATACAACTGTCTGATCTTCCCAGGGAGAATGTGTGCATATTGCATACAATGGTTTCACACAGTAACAAAACCTTGATCCTAATGCTGGCCATTTCCTTTGTACAACTTTATACCATTAATCCATTTTTCTGTGTTCCTCCCAAATAGCTGCACTGCTTCATGAATGTCTATACTTCAGGAATAGCCATAAATCATTAAATCTGCACAAGAGTGAAGAGTTTATTAAAAGAATTTAGTCCCTGTGAATTATTTGGTGAAGGGAGATAATGAGTTTGTTTGGTTTTAGTCCATCATACTAAGGATAACAGCAAATGTTTATATTTAAACATGCAGTTTCCTGAAGTAAGGTTGTCTCTGTTATCAAGGTGGCATTAAAAGTGGCCACAGGTTTCAAAGCTTTAAAGTTCAAAGCTTTACCACCAGATCAATTTCAATTACTTACTTTAATTGAAGTGTGAGAGTTTCTTAGGTGGCCACATGTTTTGTGTTTCTGTCTTTGCATGCCATATACACATCTGCCCACATGAAATAAAGTCTGAATCAGCAGCTCCACAGCTTACTTTAAACGTACATTTTCATCACCAGAGTAAGGAACTTTGAAGCATCTTTTTGCAATAAGTACAGATGATGGCTACTTGCTTTGTTTTAAAAGCCAGTAGAAATATAAATTTCTTCTGGAACAATGTCATATATGCGTTATACATAGATCCTCCATGCTCATTTTACAGAAAATGGAAAAAGGAATAATGGGATTGTTCTGGGAGTTTTCACTATATTTTCCTTAACCACTAAATAAATAAATAAATATAGAAAAGACAGAAAGTGATGACACACTACTACAAAATTAGCTTTTTTACTCCCAGTGAATAGGCTCTATACAAGAGCAGTTCATTTCAACCTTCTCATCTTCCTGAAATGAATTTGTAATGAAAAGCAATTACAGTGAATATTTCCATATTCCCAGTGCCCCTAAATGTACCTATATTAATTTGCTGGAGTTATCTTAATAATATATTGTTTTTTCTTACGTATTTTCTTATGTATATGTTTGTGTGCCAGTGACTCTGTGGGTTTGTGCTTGAAAATCCCCAGCCAGAGCCAGATTTGACCACCAGGACGATTACCATTGACAGTAACTGGGAAAGCAATTGTAAAGACATCTAGTTCCATCTCTAGGGCTGCAATGACTGCTCTCTGTGGAATCAGACTGAGAATACTGACATTTCCATGCTGAACATCCAAGAGCTGCTCAGGAAATCAAAACAGTTCATTTAAACCAACCCCACAGTTCTGAGGATGCTGTTGTCTCAAGGTGTCCCTGAAGAGGGTCCATTAGTGCAGCAGCTGCTTCAGGAAGAGATTTTACACAGTGGATGCAGATTGAGTTAAATTTAAGAATCCTCCAAAGATTTACTAAAAAGAGCTTGATTGAAACTGCATGGAGGGAGAATTATGCCTAAATGTCTAAATTCTGACTCTCATCAGGAGGACCGTGGAGTTAAATATGGTATCAGGAAAGAAAAAAAATTTCACTTACAAGTGATAAATGATCATGAAGGTAGTTGAAAATTTCCCCAACTTCATTCTAACATTTCACTTCAAATCTATGTGTGGTTTAAATGGAGGCTTTTAGGTGCACTAGCAAAGTACCCAGGTTAATATGGCCTTTATGTAAAGGGTATATGTACCTTCACTCTCATCTCAGCAATAACATAAAGAATGATGGCTGAAGGCATCTAACTTGACTGAAAGGGTAGAGGATTCATAAATGTCTGTAGTCCTGCAGGTCTTACAGGGAGCTGGGGATAAAACACAAAAATTTCTAAATGCTCATATGGAAAGAAAAGGTTTGGTCAGAGTTCATACCTCCTGGGTCACAAGAAATACAAGTGTGTCGAAGGAGCAATATTTTAGATCACATTGTATGAGGCAGCAATGCTTTTGCATGAACAAGGTTCTTGAGCAGAAAGGCTGAAGAAGAAAGAAAGGGAAAGATGTGACCTTTCCTATAACTCACCTCAACAACATTTACAAAACACAGAAGAAAGGAATTTTCTAAGCCTTATGACTGATCTAGAAATGTGAAAAAGCAATGTTACCCCTGGAATAATAGCAACAATGATATGCCTCAATTAGGAAACTCTGCCAGGGCTCAGTCGCTTGAGTAGACAATGTCCCTTCCTCATTCTTCAGGCGTTTTTTCCCCTCAAAATAATCATTTGGGCTGGGAAGACCTCTAAGGTCATTGAGCCCAACTATCAACCCAGCACTGCCAAATCCACCACTGAACCATGTCCCCAAGGCCCTTAACTGCATGACTTTTAAATACCCCTAGGAATGGTGACTCCATACCTTTCCTGGGCAGCCTGTTCCAATTCTTAACAACATTTTCGAGAAACAGAGATCACAAAAATATTTACTTTCCTACTGGTTTGACAAAACCAACAAACTGAGCAAAGAAAGCAGTTCAAATGTTCATAACTTTGTTTCTAAAACACTCTCATGTGCTAACTCCTGTAATCAAACACGGCAGCTGAATTTATGATCAAACTCTAAATTAAGGGTTAGACACACAAGAGGAGAAACTCTTTATTGTTAAATGGTTGGTCAGCTGAGAAACACAAGTCCAAACATTAACTTCATTAACTCTTCGTAGCTTCGTTAACTCTGCAACTCCAAAACTACTGGAGTTGTTTGCTTGACTTTTTATGGCAAAACAGCATTACTAGAGCATGATGTTGCTTCATTTTACTCTTTTTTTTTTCTGGTGAATATAGTTCAAAACAGGGAAAGAAAAGAAAAAAAAAGGATAAAGAAAAGGAAAAATATTTAGAAGTGTAAGGGAAAGGAATTTCTCTTCCTCTGTGAGAAAAATTGAGAATTGATGGCCATCTATTTCTGATAATTTTGTTGTTTGTTCTTAACTACAGTGCTTTTAAAATCAGCTGTCATGGAGCCCACTCTTCCTCCATGCAGCTGCCAAAAATATTCCTCTTCAATCTGCTTTTGTGTATTTTGGATGTTTGTTCTAACCCACCAATTTTCCTTCACAAAGCTATGTATTGGCAGTATTTGGCAAAAACTCCTGTGGAAAAGAGAGGCATTGAGACTGGATTTCTATTGTTTGTTTGTTTGGGGACACGGGAGGTGGGAGGGGTCAAGGACAGAGCAGGAAATTGCTCATATCTTCTTAAGCACCCTCTATAACAACTGTCCTTTCATATAAGGCAGCCACACGTAGAGGGAAGTGATAGAAAAATGCAGCAATAATCCCACTGAGTCCAGCTAAAAGCTGTCTGTATAGTACATTCTGTACCTGGGAAATGCCAGATGTCTATACATCCAGGAGCGCAGAAATTACCATTGAAATTACATGTTTGTCCAGCTAAACAGCTCCCAGACAGAAGTGACAATCACAGGGGGTTATTATCAGATGTGTGGAGTGGTCCCAGCTCCAGCCAGGGGAACCCAAAGCATCTGTGCAAATCTGCTCTGTGCAGACTGGTCTGTTTGTCCCTGACTCCAAATGACTTGCACACAGCCCAAATCTGTTTCAGTTTAGCTCTCCTTTTTCCCTCTTTTTCTATTTTTTTTGTTTTTCCGACCCACTTCTTTCTAAAAACTCATCAGGTGTGATGGAGGGAAAAATGGAAACTAACAGTGCCACCTAATGGGTGTATGATTTTATTGCCTAATAGACCTAATTTTAGAAATTGAGAAAACAAACAAGAGCAGCAGATCCTCAGGGGTATAGTATATTCAAAGTTTCTCTCCTATAGTCTGGGATTTTTTTTTTTCCAAGGGAATCTAAAATACAAAGAAAACTAATTTATCTCTATTATTTCTCTGACAACAGCCTGAACCGCTCAGCATTGCTGCATTTTGGAGAATTTTTCTTGCTGGGGTGGATAATACAGGTCAAAGTGACTTTGGAAAATGGGGAATGAACAGCTGGGTCAGGTTCATTGAAAGGTTTGCTTTCAAATCCAGGTTGCTTCAAAAATGAAGCAAACAAACTAAAACCAAGGAAAAACAATCATAAGTTATCTTTATCATACAGTCTTGATGTTGCTGAGGAAACTTCCCCAGCTGCCCATTCACAAGACTCTCTGGCATTCCGACTCCCAGTGTCAGAGACTTTAACTGTTGGGACCAAAGCCCCTTCATGGTGGGCAGCTCCAGTGAGCCCACAGATCCCTGCTTGACTCCCTACAAATCCCCCTCACACAGCCAGACCAGGTTTCCTTACCAGTTTGACCCCAGCTTTCCCATAGTAGTCTCAGATATCTCATTCCTTAAAACGTTTTATTCATGGTGCAATAACACAGAAACAGTTCAGGCTGGATGTCTCCAAGAAAGGTCCTCAACAAGGAACCCTTGGGCATTTATACCCTCACAGTCTCCCCGTGCAAGGCTTGTTCTTCCTCCTGAGTCTTCAACTCCCGATCCCTCTCTGTGTCCACCCTCCTCACTGGCATCACCAGTCTTTATCTCATTTGTTATCCAAAATGTTGGCAATTCCTTCTTCTGGTGCATCCCCCAGCGTCCATTCCCCTGGCTGGCATCATCCATCTTCATGCACTTTGTTATCCCAAACAGCTCACAGCCTCTTGTCTCAATCTGTAGCTTGTGAACTGAGCTACCTGGACCAGATATATTCCTCAACAACCTCAGTTGCATTGGAGAGATGGAGACTCTGAGAAAAAATGAGAGCTAAAATCTTCTGGATGCACTGAAATCTATGCTATTTTTTGTGTAAAAATAGCTTCTCTTACCTGGGTTTGCAACATGAGCTTGGAAGACTTCTTGAGGGGGAAACACAGATATCTGTTTTCAGAAGAATTTTTTTGTCTGCATTTTTTAGTCCTAGATGACAAGTAACTTTTAGCTGGAAGGCCATGGGTAGATATAAATGGAAGTAGTGGAGAAGGAGCACTGATGGCTTTTAAACACTCATTACTAATCAGCTGACGGTCTCAAAAATGCAGTTTTGTAAACATCCCTACAAGGGCTTTTGCGGATATTAGAATATTTTTCTTAGGGCAGATGAACACATTTAAAAGTTGTGTCTCCACTGGGCTTTGTTTGCAGCCATCTGTGTGGTAAAAACCTGTCATCATCAAAATGAGACACTGAGTATTTTATTCCCTGTTGATTTCACCTGAGATGCAGACCTGAAAATATGAATTGATTTCTGCCATCTCAAGCCATTCCACTGAAAGGCATGATCCATCCCATCCCACCCACCAAACTCACCATGCCAGAAATTTGCTACCAGTGCATCCCTGTAACCATGAGATGAAAACAAGACATTTTTAAAAGTTAGCAGTATTATGATACTTCAGATATAGTAGTGTAGCCGCAGAAAACAGAAAAAATTGAAGTGTGCATAACATGTAATTGTACAATACAAATTAAATTCACATCTGTGTTTGGCTTGAGGCAAAACACCAGAGCAGAAAAATGAGATCTGAGGATGCTATGATGCTCCACAGGCAGAGGAGATCTTCCTTTGGAGGAAATGAGCCATCTTCTGAATATGTAGAAAAGCACCACTTTTCTGACAAAGTGAATGAGAGTACAGATCAGTTTGGTCTTGTTCAGGCTTCTGGAAAACTATATTTTATATCGGCTCATTTAGTTCTTCTTACTTCTAAAATGAAAACAATCAGCTCTTAAGTCTTTGCATTAGTACCAAACCATCTCTCATTCTGGCTCCCTTTAACAGCTCTTTAAAAGATCACTTTTTTCTTCCCCAAAGAAATTAAGATTTAGAGAACAGTCAGGTTGTCTTCCTCTTTCCTGATTTAAAACCAGATGTCTGTCTCAGTTAAATCAGTGTATTATAATTTAGCCAGGTTACACTTTACCACTGTACACTCACCTGGGGGATGCAACGCTTCACAGGATGGATGGTTGCAGCATCATAAAGTGATTCTCTTCAGAGGATTTCTGATGACCCTTCTGAAAAATCTCCCCCCTGCACAATTCCAAAGTCTGGAGCAAGAACAGAAGACACTGGACACTGGCTATAGGAGTCTTGAAACGAGACATGGTGATCATTCAAACATGGAATCTTACAATCATTTAGGGTGGAAAGAACCTCTAGGATCACCAAGCTCAACCCAGCACTGCCAGAGTCCATCACTAAACCATGTCCCCAAATTCCACATCTACAGACCTTTGAAATACCTCCAGGTCGTTAACTAAACCACTTCCCCGGGCAGCCTGTTCCAATGCTTGACAACTCTTTCACTGAAGAAATGTTTCCTAATATCCACTCTAAATCTCCCTTTTTCTCTTGCCCTATTGCTTGTTTCTAGGGAGAAGGGACCATCATATCCTATGGCATCACTGGCTTCCAATTTGAGAGTAGGGTGGTGTACCAGAGTAATAGAAGAGGTGATCATTTATGTAGCACCATGCTTGGTTTTATCCATTTTGGTTTTGTTTTACTGTTTCCATAGAAGATACTGTCATTTGCTGTAATCAATATAACTTTTTTATTTCCTGCATTTCAAGGCAGGAAATTATACTAACACCCCTTGGAGAGGGTGATGTGATTTTCACGCTACAGTTCTCAGTCTTTCTCCCAGATTCAGCTTCCTTCACATGGGAAATTGATACTGAAGTGATGTTTTAGTGATTTAAATAGTATCAGATGGGGTTTGCTGGAGAAAAAAGACAAAAACATCTCACAAGTAGCAATTTACCCAGCAAATCTGTTTTGTGTAAACAATAGCTTATTTCAAGATTTTATATAAACTGATGCCTGGTTAAAAGGATTTCCCAGGTGGCCACAGCAAATGTAGCTCCTTCCATTAGCACTCCTGGTGTGGTGGGAGAGCTTTTTGTAATGTGAGATGAACGTGTATTTTGCTGGATCTCCACTTTTCCATTCATACCTGCCTGGTGTCCCACCCTGACACAGATAACAAGTGTTAAAAGGAATTAATGTTTTTGTATAATGGTGTAGCAGCATCTGTCACTGAAATGTGGGGTTTTCCCTTAACAAACACTAAAAACTCAGTGCAAGATAAAATCAAGCTTCTACTATGGAAAAGCTTTAAAAATTCTTTTGGGAAATTTGAAATCTATTCAGTTGTTTTTATTCTTAAATACCTTCAGCCAACAGAACAAAACCCATCTGATAAAATGCAAAGGTTTTTCAAGGTAATTCTGAATGTTGCCTCTCCTGAAGGTAAAACCACTTTGCAATGTGGCTTAATTCCCCTTTCCTACTCTCTTCCCATTCTTTCCTTTTCTCCTTCCTCATCATTTTTTTTTCCACTGTGTCATGGAAATGGGCTCTGATTTAGCTTGTCAAAAGTTCCACTGGCATGGGAGCACAGTGTTGGGCCTTCTTTACCTCTTAATCATTAATAACATAAGTTAATGCTAAAATATGTTTGAAGGCAGGTTACCTTGGGTTTGGGTCTTCTCTCTTTCATGCAGAGCAGGGTTTAGCTATGAGGATTCCAAGACCTTGTCTGAAGTCAGTCTATGCCTCGGCTCCCCTTGAGAAAATGTGGGAGTGATGGTTCTTCCTGGTGCCAGATTTTTTATGTGTCTATGACCTGAACTTTCAACATCAGCACTTTGCACTGTTAGGCTGTTCTAGCAAAGAACTGTAACATTCCCAGGAGACTTCACATCATCTCTCTCATATATTTGCACCAAAGGAGGGTTAGATACCAGATGGACACCTGGAGTCCAAGTTCAGGTCACAGATCAAGACTGGTCCCATCCCAACCACTTTGTGCCTGTCCATGGATGTCACACTTGTCCCAAAGCTGTTACCACCTTGGCTGAGCTGAGCATGCCTGGGCTGTTCCCAGCTCTGAAATTCAGATTAATTAACTAGGCATCCCTGGCCTGATGCCCCCACAAGGAATTTCTGTTTAATTTTAATTCAAAGACACCTTATATACAGGAAGAATGGCTTTCCTGCATGTTCTCATCACTACTTCCTATTAACTGACTTAGTTCTTCCCCCACTGTAGAGCAATTTTAGGCCTCCAATGCCTAGTTCATGCCTTCCCCTACATGGCAAGAAACATAAAAGTTAAGCATTTCCATGGCTCAGTGAACCTCACTCCTAGAACATTAAGCTTACTGACTCTGAAAAGGTGGCTTTGATGCCTTCCTTTAACATAAAAACCAGAGCACATTAAACTCTTACTTATTGCTCCAGCGGATTTTAGTGTTGTGGGTGGAAATAAAAGCTTAGCTAAAGCATGGGGAGAAACCTCTTCTGGTGCTGCACTCTATCCTCTGGGCACACTTTCCCTAGGGCTATTCACTTCTCTTTTCCACAGGGTCTATGCCAGCCCTGTCACCACATCAGCTGGATGCCTTCCAGAGGAGGATTAGCAGCTGTCGCACTGCTGCTTTCCATTTTGTTCTCCTGCCTGAGGAAAACCAGACTGTCACCCTAGCACAAGCACCAGATCTGACTTAAATCATCGTTCCCCAGAAACAAATCTCTGCTCTTGTATTTAGTGTGCAGAAAATTATACTCTACTAAATAAATCAGCCTTTATTTCATCCTCTGTCTCCGCCACTCCCCTCCCTCCATCCCTCCCTTCACTCCCCCTCCTACATGTACATATATGAGCTGCACTGTCTATTGTAGCTGCAAATCCTGTTGTAAGCTCTCAGCTGAGTCTCTGCAGAAATAAACTGCCAAATAGTTACTATATGTTTAGTGATATATGGGTCAAAGTAGTTACAAAAAGCCCTGAACAGAGATCCCTATATAAAGTCCTGATAAAGGATGCAGGACTGGGATGGGAATCTGGACACACAGCTGGGATTTTTTTTCTCTTCTTTGTTTTTTCCTCCTTTTTTTTTTTTTCCTCAAAATGTTTCTTTGAGGATTGTGAGAATGAATATTAACTGGTCCAATCACAGATGTAGCTGCTTCATTAGACCAATCTTCAAAATCTTCAATCAAATACCAAAGTGAAATGTAACTCACTTTCCTAAGGTAAAACTGCAAGTTCAAGAAAATGTCCAAGGCTGACGACAGACCCAGGGCATTAATGAATTTCACCTCCTGCAGTGGCTCCTCTTTGAAAATTACCACTCCCGACCCGACTCAATTTTAAGAAAAACACACCCAAAAGTCAACCTAGTCTTGCAAGCAGCCATCACTGCTCTGATCAGGGTGATTTCTCAAGGAGGAAGGTACAACAGGCTGATTTGTCCTGCCATACAAGCAGCAGCTGGGCTTTCCTAAAGCGATGGCTGCTGCGAGTTGTGTGGAAGGGAAAGGCAGGATTTGTTCTTTTCTCCCCTCTCCTGGCAGGTGTCACAGCAATACAAAGGTATCAGAAGACTTTGGCTGCAACAACAGCAGAAAAAGAAGTGGGGAAAATCTGTAAAGGAATTAGAAACAGAAGGGAAACAGTTTTTGTTTTCACCACAGCTTTGCGTATGTGTGTGCTTTTTTTAAACATGACTTTTGAAAACTCACTCCTCCCCACACCCCTGTTATCTTGTAAGAAAAGTGCTTTTCCTTCACAGTGAGCTCTCAGAATCAGTGCTTACCAACACAGCACTCATCATCAATCATGCATTGTCCATTCCTTATTGAGTTCTTGCCTTTACCATGTCAATATTTTCCCATTTTATTAAATCCTCTTGGTTTTTATATTATTCATTACCTCACACACTCACTTCCTCACAGTTTGGTTGTGGTCTGCAGCTTTCAACAGAAATAGCATAAAACCTCCAGCATCTCAGAATCAAAGAGCTTTCTTTGAGAAAAGTAAAACTAGCAACAAAACAGCAAACAAAGCCCTTCATATAATACCTTTCATGTCCTCCCCATAAGAAATTCACTGTCACACAGCGTTCTTCACTCAGATATTATCATAATGTGGATGGAGAAGGACTAAGTGTATTTCAATATTCCATCTCTAATCTCCTAAGATTAACCTTTAATCATCAGGCAACGAAGAATCCTGAAGGAAAGGGAGGGGGAGAAGGGAGGAGGACATGGAAAACTCTGTTGTTTCATTTCTTGCATTTTATATAAAATACTGACTTAGTAATTGAATTTGTGTTCCCTCTTTCACAAGGTGAGTCTTAACACCATTGTAAAGATCCCTCTCTCTCTCTCACCATGAGAAGGCATAGCAGAATTCCTGGAATTCCTGGTATCCTCTATCTATTAGACATGGAAACAGGGAGAACTGAGTATTCCTTGCAGTATGTTAGAGGATTTGGGACACTGAATTGCCAAAAGAAGTGAACCCTGAGAAGAAATTGAAATATCAGGGCAGCCCAGAGGTAAACTACAAAACCTTTGAGAGATCTGTATTTTCAGCCCCTTCCTCAGCACTTGGTTTTTGCTACACTCTGTTCAGGACAATGTCTTTTGCAGGTCCCATTACTATGTTCCTACCTCTTCATCTTCACTGTGCAGGGAATCCAAGCATCTCCTCCAGGGTCATGAATTAATTTAGGAGCTGGGGAACCTAAATCTCTCAGGTTTCCAGTGTTCATTTCCTTGTGCAGAATCCTGGAGGAGTGATTCCACCTTTGCTCTGCCCTCACCTGGAATACACACCAATTTAATCATCACTAATACTTCAGAGGGTACCAGGTGTATTTGTTGCAGTACAATATATTAACTCATCCATAATTTTTGACAGAGTTTTACTGCTTTATGGCAGTGACAGGAAAAGAGAAGCTGTCTGATACCACTGTCTGCCCAGAAGAAGGCACTGAGCATGGGACTCAACTCAAAATTTCTCAGAAATGTAGGTCAAACAGATGATAACACTACCAGCTCCATAAGGAGTCACCAGCATCAGCATGCCTTGAATGAATTCTGCTGCTCTGCTGCTGACTTTGTTTGTGCCTGGAGCATCTTGTCCTGGCCCTGCACTCAGTGCTGAGAAGCTTCCAGCCCAGGGGCTACAATGGGACTCTCACACTCATTTCACAGCTCCAGTGACCCCAGCACAGCCCAGCACCACCGAGTGGGTGGGAGAGACTGAATGTGCCACAAACAGAGGGAGAGCAGCAGCACATGATGTAATTACATAAATAAATTGATGCATCCCCTTGCTTTTTGACCCAAACTGGAAGTCATCCTGCAACAACCAGCATGTAATTTCTCCCACTAGCCAACCATAACAGACAGAGAATATTAGCTCACTAAAGGACAGAAAACTGCTGCTGCTTTCAGTCCATAATTTAATTAACTGTGATTTTCCTAACAAGCACCTTTTTTTTTTTTTTCCTTTTTCATTACTATAAAATAATGGACCCAGGGCTGATCCCATAGGCTTTGATGCTTTAAGGACAGTAACAACTTAATGAAGCAACTTACATCATGTTTATCCTCTCCACAGGTGCAAACACTCCACAGGGTCCGGGCAGCAGCTGAGAAGGGAGCTGGCCCACCTAGGATTCAGGATGAAACTTAGCTATCTCTGTGAGCAGATCCAAGGTAGCCAAACTAGCCTGGGGCTTTTTCTCTGTGGTTTTAAGTGCCCTGGACCATTTTCAGACCTGCAACTGTTTTAGAACCAGGCAAAATTAAAAATGTAGCCTATTTTGTCAACAGCCTCCACTCTGCCTCCCTTTCCTCCTGCAGAGAGACCCTTTGCTGTTTCTGCTCTGTCTGAGGCTTGCAGTTCTCGGTAATGTGTGCCGTGAATTTAAGTTAATAGTGCCATCTAGTGATGTGGGAGACAAAGAGTCACCAGGCAGAGCTTCAGGGCTTCGGGGCTTCCCCAGGAATAAACCATCTTGTATAATATTTAATAATATCTCAGGGTGAGCTGTTCCAGAAGCAGGCAGAGTCCCACACACTGCCTGAAGCTGCCCTGGAGGTGGGTGCAAAGGTTAGGAGTCAGTACCCAGAGCTTGTGAAAAAAACAAAACCCACTGAGATCTGTATGTGAGGTTTTAGGATATTTTGCTTAGCAATCACAGGAAGCAGAGAAAGTAAAAAATCTGATATTGTGATGCTCTTGAATATTTCTGTCACATATATACACTTATATTCCACACACACACATATATAAAATGTTAATAGATGCATCTATTTGTAAATAGATGCATCTGTCTCTGCCCAGTGGCATACATAAATATCTGCTGAATCCTCAAAATTCAGCAGCCTCATTCCCAGAGGCTGTATTTCATTATTCTGTTTCCAAACAGGGGAATAAGGCAGGTGGACACACACACAGAGTAGCCAATCCCAAATGCATGATCATTTGAAGTTTTTCACTCTGGCAAATTAATCAACTGCATGTAAATTCTCAGGGACTCTTTAATACACTCCAGAGGTTGATTTTTCAAAACTAGGTACAATCAAAGTTTATTCTCACCCCCTTTCTGAACCTTTTTCTCTGTGCTCTCTCCATGTGCCTTTCAGTTTGCCTTCACGCCCATGCCTTAAGATATGAAGGACCTGAGGGCTTCTGTTTAAGCCCAGAGCATGCAATGACAACACTTTGTGTGATTTATTTTAATGAGAAGGCAAAGCACTATTATGCAGCCAGACTCCAAGCAAATCTTTCATTCCAGCTGCTACAGGAGAATGCTGGATAATACATTTCTGAGCTTTCTCACAGCTAGGGGAATGAAATGAAGTAGAAGTTGTTCTCAGTTTCCTGAATAAAAGATAGGAAAAGTGAGTCTTGAAGCAAGGTTTCCAGGTACTTGAACAAACATGTTCTGTCAAAGGTATAAAAGGAGACCTGGCTGCTCTTTATTTGGCTTGTGTTTATTTATTTTATATTTCGTGTTTTGCAGTTTCCCCTAGTAACTTTCAATAGCTGGTGTAAAACAAGTCTGATTCCTTTCCTTTCCCTGCTCGTTATTTGTTTCTGTTTTTAATTACTGGTGGTGTCTGTTTGTTTCCTTGTTTTCCTCTGACATGTGAGAGTTTACCCAGGGGTGCAAGGTGGGATGTGCTGGTGATGGGAGGGAAACAGAATTTCCTCTAGAATATGAATGGCAATTCTTCAACATGTACTCGGGGTTGAAATTTTTTTCAGACTGAAGGCAGAAGGCAATTTGTAGGACAATGTCCTGCAGACCTGTAAAGTATGATTTGCTTATTTAATTTTTTTTTCTAAATCATTGCTGGTTTTACAGGAGGTGAGTACACTGGCAACACCCAACATCTCTCTCAGCCTTTCTCTTTGACACATCATATTTTCAGATTTTGGTCTCACACTGTAAAATTTAAGTTTCATGTAGGCTCTTTGAAAGTATTTTTTGCCCCAGGGTTTGAAGTATGCTTTGCCAACCAAACATTAATTCCATCGTTTCCTGTGAGTTTGAGGACTGGACTTCATGACCCCACAAGTCACTTTGTACTCCTAAAATTGTTTCCCTTTCCTATTATTTTTTGGAGGCATATTTTTCTTTAAATCTTAAAATAGCTGCAGCATCTAGCTTAAAATCAAGTTGCAAAACTAGGATAGGATCAAAGAAAGCCAGGAGATATATGTCCAGGGACTTGACTTCTCTCTCCCCCCTCACCATGTGTTGCCCCAAATTTCAGAAAGTGAGGGCACTCCTGGAAGACTCTGTCTGAAAGGCTTGTCTGAGGAACAACACACAGTTCCAGTGAGGAGCTGCAGGGTCAAATTGTTATTTGCATGATTCAGGCAGTGAAATTATGTATATTTGTGGCACACACAGACTAGCTACAGTCCTGCAGCCTCTAAGGATCCTGCAGAAGAGCCTTCATGCACCCTGATGCATATAATTTGTTACACAGCGGGCTTAGGTTTCCATGTGTACCCAACAGAAATGCCTCTCAATTATCCTGATCAGTGGGTCTCTTGGCTGCAGAGATCAGTTTGAAAGCTCTGATGTTTTGTCAGAAGCGGCAGAGGATTTCACACCATTCTGAGCTGCCATTTGCCTGCAGGTGAAGTGCATCGCTGTGCCAATTAGAGCAAATTATGAACGAGGTGACCTGCCATGACATGGAGATGTCAGGCGGGATTTAGTTTGCCTTTGCAGAACTGTGAGGGTAGATCCCACACTAGAATCTGGAATTTTCATGTCTGGGGTTTATGCAGCCTTTGGATATAGGTTTCCTGACTTTTTCTTTAGAGGGAACTTATTTGTGATCACATCTACACAAGGTGTGGTGGTGCTGTGGGTCATGGCCAAGGCTGTGCAGTGACACCTGCACTGATTGTCTTCTCTTTCCCTTCCCAATATGGATCGGCACTGCATCTCTCCCCAGTGAAAAGACATGGAATCAGAGAACCACACAATGGTTTGGGTTGGAAGGGACCTTAAGGGTATTCTCGTTCCAATCCCCCTACTAGACCAGTTTGCTCAAAACCCCACCCAATCTGGCCTTGAACACTTAAATAAAAAGATAAATATCTGTCTGCATTTCACGCAGAGTTTTGCAGTTGATTTTCGCAGTTGATTTTCTTTTCTGAAGTCTATCTATCAGACTCTATCCCCAGCCTCCAAAAAACTCCATTCCCAGATTTCCATCTATTTATTTTTTTTCAAGATCATTGCTTGACCCATTATGTCAGGAGATTTGGAGTTATCTGGGGTTCTTTGACGTGTTTTCACCTTCTGTTTGCTCTTCAAATAGAACATCAGATTAATAGGTTGGTAGGCAAAGCCTGTAAGCGTGTCAGCTCTGTGACATGCATTGTTCTCATCCCTGAGTGTCCACGTGTGCTCAGGAACTGTTGTTCCCTGCCTGTCTCAAAGCACTTGTGTCAGGTTTCAAAAGATGTCTGTGCTGTCATGGGACGGAGGGAGGTGACACTCCTGTTTGGAGCAGTGGGTGTGAAATGTCTACAGAGATGAAGTCACTCCTCTGAAGCCCAGAGCACTCCATTCCTCTATGCCTGTGCTTTGGCTTGTTGCCTTCTGTATTAATCAAAAGATAAGAAATGGAATGTGATTTCTCTGCACAGTCCTGGACATGCAACAGTGCCCTGCTTGGCTCGAGGGGAGGGGAGGATAAAGCACTGAAGCATCTCAAAGCCCAAAACTCAAACCCATATATTCCCACCCCTGTCTTAGCCTGGGGTTTGCCACCAATGCTCTGTACCCTGTAGGTCTCTCTGAGGGTAAAGCGTTGGAACCAGGTGATTTTAAGGTCCCTTCCAAAACAAATCTTTCTGTGATTCTGTGCTAGGTAAGGAGAATCCCACCCACTCTTCACAGTCATCCAGCAACCATATCTAAAAGTCCGAAGATTTAGATTAGAAGGCTCTAATGGTCTTTAATTTTCATTTTTAGTCTTTGCAGCCACCTCCTATGCCATATGGAGATGTTGAGGTGTATATAACATATGTCCAAAGGTATCCCAATGCTGAGACTCATATCTTTTCCTGTTGACTTCAGAGGGAGCAAGAATGTCACCAAAAAAAATTGTAAATAAGTAAAAACCTGAGCAAACATAGAATGTGGTTTTATGACTGGAAGTATAATGGTCCTTTCAATAATGCAGCATCTTTGGATTATCAAATCCAGTTTTTGTAAAGAAACCCTCTTTAGAGCCATTTCAGATGCTTGTGGTTGGTCTAATTAGTAGTGGGTTTATCACATTCCCCTCTTACTCAGAGGAGAATACATTCTGAAAAGTTTCTGCCTTTGAGCTCATTAAGGTTGTATGTGCCATTACAATTACAAAACTCATACTTTTGTTTATTCTTTGGGGAAAAAAAGAAAGCTATCTATTTAGAATAGTACCTGGCACATTCAGATTTTTATATATTCACACCATCAGTACCTTATTGTCTCTACTCCTGCCTACATTTATAGGAAACCCCTCCAGCCCAGAACTAAAAAATACTACAAATATCACAATTTCTTTACACCTTGATAGCTCATGAAAGAGAGCATTTACAAACATAAGTCTTGCTTTTTATAAGACTCTTATCCTCCTTTTCAGCTATGATGCCAGACCTAATCACAGCTGAGCAGTGTTACAGCTGCACTAATTCAAACCCTGTGCCAACATCTTGGGAGCAGTTCCACAGAATTTAATGGAGGGCAGTGGCAGGAACTGATACGGATCATAAATGCAGAAAAAGGTGACTTTTTGTTAACCATTAGAGTCATACAATGGCTTGGGTTGGAAGTTACCTCAAAGATAATCTCATTCCAACACCCCTGACATGGGCAGGGACACCTTCCACTAGACCAAGTTTCTCAAATCCCTGTCCAACCTGGACTAAACACTTCCAGGAATGGGATATCCACAACTTCTCTGGGCAACCTGTGCCTGTGCCTGTGCCTGTGCCTAGTCTGGCTGTGGATTTTTTTGTTGTTTTTTTTTTAAATCTTTTGCACGTTAGTGATGCTTTTAGGCCAAAAGATCTTCAAAATATTCATGTAAACTGAAATCGGCCATTTCGGGTTTTTATTTTCCTATCTTTTTTTTTTCCTCATCCTTCAGGAACAGTATGATATGCACAGTACAGTGTGCACAAACCCCCATGCAATTACAGTGACACCATGTAATTCAATTCTAAAATTCTGTAAAAGCACTGGGAGCTTCTTAGAATTATCAAGCCAATGACAAAGAAAGGAGGAATTCTAGTTATTTAACTGACTGTGAAAAAGAGAGAGAGAATAATGAATGCGTAAAGTTTAAAAAGAAGGGAATTCCAGAGAGTGTTTTTTTTTTATTTAAGGGAAGAGCATATTGCGAACAAAGAAAAGGACACCATTAATGCAATTACAGATTTAGGCTCACGTTGTAGACAGAATTGGGCCAGTAGTTACCAGAAGACCCAGCATTCATTATAATTCACTCAGAAGGCAAAATTAAGCTGTTGAAAAAGCAGCAAGCGAGTGGAAGGGAGTTAAGAACCAATGAAAAACAGGGAAGGAAGGATAATCAAAGACCCAGCCAGGGCTTCATATCTTTCTCCTTTCTGTCCATATCTTCAGACCCAGCTCCTCAGGAGGAGACACCTTCTCTGATCAGAACCCGTGTTCCCTCTTGTACACTGGAAAGTACCTAAGGTGAAAAATGGTTTGCCAAGTCAAGAGCGATTTTTCAGTAGGAATGGGGTAAAACTGGTCACGTGTCACTTAGTGTATGGAAAAATAGTTTCATACGAACCTTTTTTGGCAAGTTCTTGATGTTAATAATGGCAAATAAGTAATGAAAATGAAAATCATGCAAAAACAAACAAAAAAAATAGGTAAAAGAAATAGGAAACCCATGTAGATGGATTTCAGGATGATCTCAGATGTGGATGCCTTTGTTCTGCATTGATCCAAAGGCTTGATTTCCTAGACCAGAAGGCAGGCAGAACTCTTGTTGACATCAATTTTTTTTGATGGCTTCATGGGACATTATTTGTGAAATAATCATCAGAAAATATTAGAATTTAACATATTTCAATCATCTATGCTCAGCTAAGCATGGTAATTATTTCTCTTTTCACAGGTAACTGCTAATTTAAGTTAGTAAATTATTTTCCTTAAATTCTGCAGCCTGTGTATTTTCAGATAGCAAACAATGTATTTGTTTAACTTCAGACTTTTGTGTGCTGTGGGATCCTGTTCTGCTTGAGAGCAACTGCTGTCATTTGAAAAATAGCTGAAAATGTTCCAGAAAAAGAGAATGAACCCAAACTGTGTGGGAGCCTAGTTGTCTGTGACTATGGCCATGGCCCTTTCTGAAAATGACTGAATGCTCTATTCAGGTTTTGGCACCAAGAGGGTCACTCCTGTGAGAAGCTGCCAGAAGCTCCTTCCACGTCCAACAGAGCCAAATCCATGACTCCATGATGGACCCAACACTGGCCAAGGCTGAGCCCTTCAGTCACAGTGAAAACACCTCTGGGATCACATATTTAAAAAAGGATGAAGTTACTGCAAAATGGCAAATGCAGGCAGAGAGAGAAGGGGTAAAATGTGAGAGAAACAACCCTGTAGAGATCCCCCTGTAGCCCCTGCAGGACCTGCTGGAGCAGGTGGGTGTCCAAAGGACGATGTGACACCATGGGAAGCCCACCCTGGAGCAGACTGCCAGCAGGACCTGTGACCCATGGAGAGAGGATCTCAGGCTGGAACAGGTTTGTTGGCAGGACTTGTGACGTAGAGGGAAACCCACACTGCAGCAGCCTGTTCCTGAAGGAAGTTCATCAAGAACTGCAGCTCATAGGAAGGGCTCACGCTGGAGAAGTTCATGGCTGACTGCCTCCCGTGGGAGGGACCTTGCTCTAGAGCAGAGGGAAACTTGGAGGAGTTCTTCTCCTGAAGAGGAAGGAGCAGAAGAAACATGTGATGAACTGACTGCAGCCCCCATTCCCGGTCCCCTGCATCGCTTCAGAAGAAGAGGTAGAAAATTTGAGAGTGAAATTGAACTTTGGAAGGGAGGGTTGGGGAGAATATGTTTTAATATTTGGTTTTATTTCTGATTTGATTTGTAATAAATTAGTTATTTTCCCCTGTGATGGTTACTGATGAGTGATCATTCCCTATCCTTTTCTCACTCTACAAGTCTTTCATTGTATTTTCTCTCCCCATCCATCTGACAGCAGCTTTCTGGGCACCTGGTGGTCAACCCACCAGAGCAGTAGGTGCTGGATAGCCCACGCAGTTATCTAAATCAGTGTACACAGAGAGCTGGAGCCTTTGACCTCCTTTTGTGCAAACTGTCCCTTGAAGTAAATTTGTGTTGCTATAGAAACACAATACCTGGCACATGAATTCTGTTGGCAAGGAAAAGAAAACAACATGCATTCCTTTAAAGTTCCTCAGGGTTGACCATTCCCTTAGGGAGGATCTGCTGCAGCAACGTCTCTGACTTGTTTATTTCTGTCATTGAAATCCCTACAGGAGTCACAGGACTGGATGCTCTCCTCCTGAGACCAACTTCTCCCCCACTGACTGTTTATCCTTCCCCTCTTTTAGACTCACAATTGTTTCTGAGAATTGAACCTTCTTGCTATAAGTTTAGGCCATTAAAGTCTTTGACTACAGCCACCCTACCCTATGGCATATTTCTTTTTACAAGCTTAAGAAGTCCGTGGCAGCGTTTCTTTTCAACGAAAATTGAGGTAGAAGCTTCCAAATTATTTGTTTTCCCACAGTTATCAGACACAGTGTGGATGGACTGAAAACACAAAAGAACTTGCAGGCACCACCCCTCTATTATCATATCCATATCAAAAATACACCCCTGTTTTGTTCCAGAAAGAAGAAAATTACCATACCTCCAGTCACCCATGCAGTACATAGTATTTGTGTTATGAGAGTGCTTATCAAATTTGAACAGAAGTTGATATAAAATTCTAGAGAAAAGCAACTGAGTTATTTTAGTGTGGCACAGAAATAGTACAGGCAGCACAATGTAGGCCTGAGATATTGATGTAGAGGCAACAGCAATAAAAAGGTGGTGCCTTCAGTCTTCAAAACATTAGAAAATTACCTTAGTAATTATGTTTGCACATTAGTAATGGATGAGAAACTGAGCTAATTCATTATGAAAACTACATACATTTGTATTCATCACATTTTATCAGTTGAGAGCAGACATTGAAATAACTTGTTTAAGAAGTTGATATGACTATACAGCAAGCCAGTGTCATGAGCCAGGAGTAGAATTTGGTAACAACATCATGCTGGTGGATACTCAAGACATGCTTTCTTCAGAGTTAGCACTGATACTGTTATCTGACCAAAGGCTAAGTAAATTAAATATACTGAACCTGGCAAGGATCAGAGGACCAATGAAAGGTGAGGGAGCACTAGTATCTTCTTCAGGGAAAGTCAGAGTACTGAACCAGCTCATCAGAGAAAGCCTAGACCTTTGTCCTGGTCAGGAACCTACCATGATGAGCCAGTCCCTCCCCAGAAAGCTGTGCAGACTAAAGGGGTTATTGGCTAGAGCAGTTAACACCTTGTGGAAATGCTGCTTTATGCGAGGTTTTGTGATAAAAGTGCTGAAAACCTATTATATCGCGTGACAAATGACACAAAGTTTAATGTGTGATTGGATCACTCTTCACATCTGGCAGTCAAAACTGAAAATTTTTGCTACATGTCTTGGAGCTCACTCAAATATGAAACCTTACTCCAGCCTTCCCTACTTTTAGCTTTTAAGACCATTCATGGCAAATTTTGGAAATGTCTAGTGATTCTGGACTTTGTGGATTTCTGGAAAGCCTGCCTTGCATCAGCCTGGCAAACTGAGAAGCTACATTTCAAGCATTGAGTTAGCCACGTCTTGCAAAATCTTCTGTTCTGAAGTTGTGCCTAAATCATCACAGATGTCCCCACACACAACTCAGGAAGAGACTAATTTCCTTTCTATATCAGCTGGGACTTCTGCATCCTACTACTGTGGTGACCACATTTATTTTGCATTGAGATGGAGTATGAAATCATGCATTTATGTGTACTGAGCAAAAGAATTGTGCTTTAAATTTTACTAGACATTCATCATCTTCCCTGTCCCCAGGAGCTATACTGCACTCTACAGGGATGGCCTGAGCTGCATAGATGAGCTTCTATTTCCAGCTCTGTTTTGGAGGCTAGAGCCTGAATTTGCATAGATTCTTTAGGGGAAAACTTAGTTCCTCAGTTTCATTCCTTGTTTTATTTAATTTATATTTTCTTGGTACACATGAACTCCTAAAAATTGAAGAAAAAACATTCATTTTCTTAATAAAATGTGTATAAAAGATTTTTTTTTTCTGATATTAAGTTCCGGATTGCTTCCTCAAATAGTTTCTAAACAGCTTTTTCCACACAAGTTTATTCTTAAGCATTTGATTTCAGATTCTACAAAGTAGCATAGTCCCATAATCACCATTTAATTGATGTTTTAATCCTTCTGTTTGTCTGAGTGACAGCAAAGGGAATTTCAATTAAACAGCAGTGTTGCTGTGATAATATTTAAAAGCCCACTAAAAGAAAAAATAAAAGTATTTGACATTTCACAGCACTGACACCTGCCTGAAAATATAATCTATTATATCTTAATGAAATGTGTCGTGAAAATGCATTTTTATGCACTATACAGCTCTCAGCTGCATTGCAGCTTTTTTTGTCCTTTGAAAAGAAGATGCCAAGATCTAATTCAATAGACCAGGGATTAGGTCACAGGCTTGGTGAATGCTGTTTGTAAAAAGCATGGTTTTGTTTTCCTGCATAGCTATGAGAAAACTCCTTTATCGAGGTTTTCCTCAAACTTTCCATGTATAAAATGGAGAAGACATTGACATGAAATTAGCTTTACCTCAGAAATTAATACATTCCAGTTATAAAGCAGGTCTATAGATGTTTTTATTAAAACTATCTCATTCTAGGGATATTTCTGAATAATCAATCTGTGTTTTCTTTCTCCCTTGTCAGCCACTGCCTCCTAGGTTTCAGTTCAGACCACCCTGAATTCAACACCAAGATTTGGTTGGCTTATGTGTTATCAAAGAAGATTGAAGGAGATTTTGTTTGTTCTTTCAAAAGAGTATGAGAAAAAATGTTATTATTGGCTGAACAAATTAATACATACTTAACTTTGTATTAACGTAGGAGACTGTTTCTAATTGAGTTCAATATTGCTCTGGAACATCCTCCAAGTTGTTATGGAGAGCAGAACATACACTGAGGTGGGGCTCTGTTCTCTGCTGTGGCCAAGATACGATGGGAGGATTTGGGTAGCAGAAAAACAGTTCAAATAAAAAAATAATGACACTAATGGTTTAACATAAAGACTAATGAACAAACTGCTGCTGATGGGATGGGGTGGTATTTATTGTGACCTAATCTGCAATTAAATCTTATTTCATCTTTTAGATAAAGATGGTGACTGATAGGGGAAAAAAAGGAAGTGAAAGAAAAGAGCTCCTACTTTTCCTTGAATACACACATCTCAACAGGGTTGCTCTGACCTATATTTAAGATCCAACTTGAGTTTCCCTAATTAATTTAATTTACTTTTCCCATTTTATTCTGTCTTTATGCTTCTCCTATCAAGATTTCTCTTGACAGATCTTGAAGGTAAATATTAAGGACAAAAAGAGCTTCCTGGGCTGCACAAAAGGAAGCATATCCAGCAGGTTAAGGGAGGTGATTCACCCCTTCTACTCTCCTCTTGTGATTTCCCACTTGGAGCACCATGTCCAGCTCTGGGGTCCCCTGCACAAGAAAAACACAAATCTCTCAGACCAGATCAGAGGAGACCACAGAGATGCTCAAAGGGCTCTCTTATGAAGACAGGCTGAGAAAGTTGGTGTCATTCAGCCTGGAGAAAAGGAGGTTCCAGGGAGAACTTATATCACCTTCCAGTATGTAAAGGGGGTCTACAAGGGAGCTGGAAAAGGACTTTTTGCAAGGACATGCAGTGATAGGACAACAGGAATGGTTTTAAACTGAAAAAGGGTAGATTCAGACCATAAGGAAGAAATTTTTTTACAATGAAAGGTATGAAGCACAGGAACAGGTTAGCCGTATATGGTCTGTTAAAGGCCCTTCCAAACCAAACCAAACCAAACCAAACCAAACCAAACCAAACCAAACCAAACCAAACCAAACCAAACCAAACAAAACCAAACCAAACCAAACCAAACCAAACCATTCTATGATTATACGAAATCTGATTTCCAGAGCTTCTTCCTTTAAATCTTTATTTAGCTAACTTCTCTCTGCAATAGTAATTTATTTTAGTTAGTGAGAATTCTGTAACCCACCAAAACAAATAAAATCAATAAAATAAAAATAAAAACAAACAGCCTGGTCAACATCTTTCTTGCAACTATTTGTTTTTTAATAGATTTCCCCCAGTCCCTCAGGAAATGAAACATCCACAACACCAGCCCACCTACTGTATTGACATATTTCAGTTCATTTCAGCTCTTTGGCTGACGCACTAAAAAAGCAGTTTACCTACAAATTGAGTCTCCAATAGGAGCATCCTCTCCCTCACTCCCTTTTGTTCTGTGTTCATTTGCTTCTCTTCTCTGTCAAAAGGAAGAAATTACCACAGAACAGGTTGGGGTTTTTTTTGCTTCGGCCTGGATTTTATGTTGTAGTTTTATTTTTCTTGAGGTGTCTTCTGGTATGTGTATCTCAACTTTCAGGCACACCTCACATCCTGATTTCTCTCTGATGACAGACTTTCAGACACTGCACACTTCATTCAGTACAAGCAAGCTCTCATTGTAAAGTATGCCATTGAGTAAATCCATTAAAATAATAAAAATAATAATGATAGTTCATTCTCAAGGGGATTCTTACTCCTAAGACAAAACAGAAATCCGGGATACCTCTTATTAACCTTGACAAATCAAATTTAATGATGTTATATCACTCTTGGTTTCACCATCCCTGTTGAGACAATTCTCAGGAAAATAATAAAGATCTGCCATTGCTGTATTAACACTGTGTCTGACAGTCCTGCTGTTGATTTTCTGGAGTTAGTTATGATGGCATCTATGCTTTTTACAGTTGCAATGGATTATTTCTCTTAAGGTGTGACTTTACAAAGGGTAAGGAACAGTTTCAATAAAAGATAGGCATTACCTCAAAGGAATACACTGAAAAGAGACCCTCTTAGAGAGATTTCAAAGACTGGAACAACATTGGGAAAAGATTACACAGCACTGAGGAAGCCATGAAAGAGAGAAAAGTTTTTTGTCTGCCTGCCTGCCATGGGACACACAGGCAAGAAGTGACCTATTGCCTCCACTTTGCAAATCAAAATTGTCTTGGATATAAGGGATGCAAAGAGCAGTGAAAAGTTTTGCTCTGACCTATAGAGGTCTGGAGCATGATGTGCTCCACTTGATTTTCAGGTTACCTGAGATTCACAAATATATGGAGATGAGGTACCAGGAGGAAAGGGAGAAATTCGGAGTGCGTTGGTAGGGTAACATCAAGGATGGAAACTGATAGGGGTTTTGTGAAGGCTAATGAATTCCTGTTTCATAGAATGCTTCAGGCTGGAAGAGACCTTAAAGATCATCTCATTCCAACCCTTCTGCCATGGGCAGGGGCACCTTCCACTATCCCAGGTTGCTCAGAGCTCCATCCAGCCTGGCCTTGAACATTCCCAAGGATGGAGCAGCCACAGCTTCTCTGGGATATCTGTGCCAGTGGCTCACCAGACTCAGTAAAGAATTTCTTCCTAATATCTAATCTAAACTTGGACTCTTTCAGCCTAAAGCCATTCCCCCAACATGATATTTGCAGTATCTGTAATGACACTGGACTGCATTTTTTTGATAGCAATAAACAGCAACATGTGAAGTTGTGTAAAAAGTTGCTGTTCCTCTTCATCAGGTGCACTTTGGTGTCTGCAGGAAATGCATATGACATTCAATTGAGTCATTCAATACTCAGTACTTTGGGAAATTTAAAATGCTTTTCTTCCTGCTTATGAAAAAAATTACAAAATGAAAACAATAACTCAAGGGTTTTTTAATAAAGAATATTTGACAAAATATTAAAATTCATGATGCCCATATTTGTGGTTTATGTCTTAACATTTTATTATATTTCTGAACGCAGAATGCTCTCAGGAAGCTAAAATTCATGTATTTAATTCCTGTCTTTTCAATCTATATTTTTTTAATACAGATATTGCTAACAACAGTGATATTATTTAAACAATATAAAGTTATTTTTTCAAATGTCATCTTGGATGACTAATATTAACCTAATGCCGTCAGCAGAACTGTAGAATTATGCGTGGAATGACCATGGGATGCATCTATTCTAATGGCTTTCCTGTTCATATTTGTTGCAAGCTCATTTTTCTTGTATCAAAACCTCCTATCTCAAGATGAATTAGCAAAAGCTTCCTGATTTAAAATATCCATTATTGTTAATGGTGTTTATGCAGAATTTTAATTGTTTTATAGCTTTCTATTCTTTTGCAGTTAGCTTTTTTCATTGAGTTAGGCCTTGAAATGCATTGGCATGATGCTTTTAAAACCCATGTGCTCAGCAGCCATTCAAGGAATAAGTGGATAGTCTTTTTTAGCCGGATGGGTCGTTTGTAATTAGGACTACATCATTCATATTGGACAGGACATTATTTTTTTTTAATAAAAGTTTTTGTGTAATGGGAAGCAAAAAAAAATGAACCTGGTGAATGGAATTTCAGGATAAAATGTCTTGGTAAAAATGGACAAAATACTTTTCTTCCATCATATTTCTTTTTCCTTTTTTAGACACCACTCCCCGAATCATAGAGGAAACAAATAGCAACAATGCCAATAACAAAATCAAAAAGGCAGCCCTCCACAAAGGGCATCCAAACTTCTCCCATACACCTCTGCCTGCTCCACCCCATCCCTCGTCCCAGTAAAAATGTCGATCTCTTTATATAAGCAAAGCCTTGTATCTCAGGAAATAGCCTGACTTCTAGAAAACAGCCGAGCTACTTACAGCAAAGTGGATTTGACTTTATCACTAAATCGTGAAAAAGCAGGATTAAGGATTGTTTCCTTTTCAATTTCTCAGGCTTATGCTTCAAAGCATGTAGAAGCCTAGCATAAAGCATGGCTTTAGTGCTGGGAGCTAATCCCTTTCCTCCATGCAGTGATGGGGAATGGTTTTGCTCCACTCTGAAATACTGCCCTGTATTTACCCATCTCTGGCACTGTCACTGTCACTGAGCAAGTTTTCTTCCTCCTCTCATTACTCACCATGTTTATACGAATCTTGTCCTCTCCTTGCTTCCTTAGGCCCCAGATAGGCCAGTCAGGGTGGTTTCTTTCAGGGGATAAAATAAAGGGACCAACCTAGTGAAAGAAGTCAGGAAAGTTTAATTCTTCAGTTCTGCTCCTGAGCAGGGATTTGAAGGATGTGTGAGTTAATCAGGGGAAGAGCTTCCATTAGGGCCATTCAGAGCATGCAGACATCAAAGTCTCCCCAACCCTCTCCAGCTCTTGGAGCCAGAGATGCTGTCAGCTATCGTGGCTTCATGTATTATGCAGGCAATGGAGCCTGCTCTTTGATCAGGGGGAAACTGAGAAGAAAAAGCACAGGAAACAGCTCAAGAGGGTTGCTGTGAAGTGAATATCTGCCTGCTCTTCTGCAGTTACCTTTGCTTTCAAGGCTCTCCCTTTTGTCTTACCAAGATTCAAAGGCTGCAGACGAGCAGATTTGCGTTTGATTCCAAGGCAAGGCCTTATGGAAAACAAAAATGTAAGGAAAAAGCAAGAGGCTGAGGGCCTGCTTCTGTGAGAGAGTTTGAGTTAGCTATTTGTTTACATGTAGTGTCCTAATTTAACAGCACATGGAATCAGGGACAATGCACAGCAGAAAAGAGCAAGGATTCCTGCAAATATCATTATTATTATTTGCTGTTGCCCTACCTTTTTGCCTTGCCTGGGCAAAAAGCAGAGCATACACGGGGAGAGAACAAGACTCTCCTGAAGGATGGATCCCTCCCTGTCCTCCTGCCATTCCAGCTCTGCACTGCCTACAGTGTGGTTATTGCAAGGTGCAGACTCAATCTGCAAGAGAGGCTTCTTGTCTTTTGCTGAGCACTGGCCTGAGGAACTATTTGAAGTCTTAGGACTGCTGAAGTTGGGTCCATCTAGGGCCCACTTCCCCTCAGCTGAGTCCATTTGGGGCAGAATAACTTCTGTTTGCCACAGATACCTGTCTGTCTTAAATAACTACAGCAGATAATCAGACTACTGGGTGCAAATACACTTCTGCTTGTTGGGCCATTCGACTGTGTCTGTGTCCTACTCAAGCTCTGACAGCACCTTGCTGTGTAACACTGTTGATTTGTTCAAATAGTGCCTGGCATGGTTTTGGTCAGAACCAACTAACATACTCTAGGCAAGCCCCAGGCACTTAACCAGTGAAAGAGGGGGCCAGAAGGCATTTCCAAGAAGCACATTAGATGAAGCCATTCTGTTTTGGAAGGCAAGAGAGTTTCATAGGATACATCTTGGCTCCTCTGTGCCAGTAGGGTCAGTGCCAGAGGAAAATCATAGCATATTTAATAGTGCAGATGTGTGCCTGGACTCATTCTGCTATGCAAGCATTGGCTAATAAACTGAAATAACCCAAGAGCTGGGAGGAAACTGCTCCCATCCTAGCTGATTGCCCTCACTAGGGGCTTGTGCTCTCTCATATTATTTTCTCCTGCAGTCATACATTTTGCATTTCCATGTCTGCAGTAATACAGGTTCCTCCATAGGTAGAATAGCAGCATCTCTACCCACGGTCTGTCCAGGTTCTGAGATAGCTTTGGGATTCCCCCTATGGATATGAGAGACCTCCAGTGAAAGAAGGCCTAGTACTCAGAACTTTCCCCTCTGAGCTCTCCCTTATGAATATGTTTGCACAGGCTAGGTTGGGCTGAAGTTTATTATATCCTTCCTAGCAGCTGGTACAGAGCTGTGTTTTACATTTGGGATCAAAACCCTACTGGCAACACATTCACTTTTTATCTATTGCTGAATAGTGTCTGTACATCACCAAGGCCTTTCCTGCTTTTCCCTCTGCTCTCAAAGTGAAGACATCAGGAACAGATTTTTTTCTTTGAATCCATCCTCTATTTTTTGGATTCAATCCTTTTTCTCTCTACTTCCCCTTCTTTTTACAAGAGTAGCCCTGCAGAACTGTGGCAGAAGTGAAGCAAATCTGTTCTGTGAAATTTGGAGAGCAAGGAGTCTAGATATTCAACTTCTTTTAACTATAATGTACCTTTCTTCAATTGTTTGGAAAATGCTTCTTAATCAGATGTTCAGCTATTATAAGTGTCAAAATTAGTAGAACACATGCTATCCAACTCACCTGGAAAGTACTTATTACAGCAAATAGCATATGCCAACCTGCACCAATAATAATATTTAAGTTTAAAAAAAGAAACTAGAATGTTATTTGTGAGGAATAGAAAGAAGAACAAAAAGAATCCACCCAGTGTGTTCCCCACTTATTTATAGTCTTAAAAGACGTGATGTCTTCTTTGCTTGCTGAGAATAGTCCCACAGCAGATGTCTAATGGCACTTACTAAGGTCCTGGAGATCAAGTTGGTAATAACTAAAAAGTGCAATTACAATAATTTTCTCAGAGTGCCACTGGGTAAAATCCACCCTGTTACTGTGCACAGGCTTTTAAGCAATTTTCAATCTGTGCCTCATTACACAGTTAGCAACATGTTCTTTCTCACCCCCAGCCATTTGGAAGGATAGGCAGGAGTGGAAGGGCTTTTACCTCAGCACTATTTTCAGGGTTATTTTCCCATTTTGTTGTGCTGATGAGGCTTTTCTCTCAACGACTACAGATTTCATCCTGTTTTGGTCTCAGGGAAGTGAAATCAAACTCAAGAAGGTAATTCAATTGCATGTCTAGCACATGAAAGCTGACAGTTTTCAACTGCTCAGATTGTTCCCTCTCTGAAAGTTCCCAGATACCTTTTGGTCATACTTTGAAATCTCTGGGACTTGAGGGCAGAAACTGTCAGATATGCTTTGTAATTTTGTTACGTTGCAGTGTTTAACACGATATGGTCCAAGGCTGGATGAAATTAGGACATAATGCATTTCAGCAGCAGGTGAAATTCTGCTGTTGGTAGAATATACATTGCAGAGTCTCCATGGTTCGTTCTGGGCGTAAGATTTTACTCTGAGTCCAAACCTCAGCATTGGGGACTGAATTGAATGGTGTTTCATGTATGACTGGGCAGTAAATCATATATCTTCACTGGTGATATGATTTAAAAAGGAAGTTAGACTTTTAGATCATGAGATAAAGACTGAAATTTGCAAGTCCAGTGTGTCCACATCAGGTGACAGAGCAATAACCACAATATCCTGCAGGTGTGTACATGTTTAAGCAAGAACAGTAATTTTCTTATTTTTATATTGCACTGCCCTTATATGGGTTGAAAATACTGTAAATAGTCATTTTCTTCAGTGGCAAAAGACTAAGAATATTTCAACGCATATTCACATCTTTTCCTCCCTGATTCAAGGTGCTCTTAGAAACAGCAATATAAATGAGAAATTATTTCTTTTTAAGGTATTGGAATGACGTAGGCGCCTGGATCTTTTTGAAGGTAAATGGAACTTTGAATTTTCAAAGTTACTTGAAGATGAAACTTAAGCCAAACCATTCATGTATTTTGAAAACTTAAGCCATTAATATCTTTGCAGAAAAGAAATCCTACTTTTCTCTTGAAGCAACTCTCAGATTTCTATTTACTTGTGAAATTTGTTAAGCTTGCAGCTGTGAATGTTTCTGTTCCTTCTTCACTTATAGCAGACCATAATAATTTTCATAAATAGTCAATAGCAGCTTCCACTCTCACTTTTATTCCCTATTCTTGACCTTTATTTTAATAGAGGTGGACAAGATTTTCTGAAAGGAGAAAAGGTCACTGCTCTGAGACATGATGAGAATCAAATTTTGATTTGGAAACACAGGTCTGTATAAAAGTATGATATTTGATTGAAAGCGATATTTTAGCTTGCAAAGAGAGTCCTGGAACCTCAGTTACAAAATCACTGACCAACACCTTGAGGCAAGATCAGGTTCCACTTTCCTTTATTCCCACAAGAAGGCTGTTTCAGACCATGATGTTTGGTGGCTGGAAGCCTTTTAAATTCAGTGAAATTATATTAATATCTACTTTATAAGGGTTTGGGAGTTTTTGTATACTAACATTTTTGTCTTCTCCCTGTTACCTCCTTGTTTACAGGCAGCATTTCTGCCCTTTAACCATGATTATTTCTTTTAGACTAAAGCTAAACTCTTTAGATTTTGAAAGGTTTTTCTTCGTCTCTGTTTTCATATTACCCTATTTACGTATTCCTTAATCTCCTTATGTCAATTAATCAGTTTTTGACATTGATTGGACAGGAGTGGCCAAGACTGTACATTCAGCTTCAAATGAGCTACTCTGACAGTTAAGATCTATGACCTTTTCCCTGTCTTTATTTTGTCTTGTCTTTTTGTTGATTTCTGTTAAATTTTGTCTTGGATTTGCAAGCTCCACAATCTTTATGCTTAATCCTCAATCCTTAAAATATTGCATGCTAATCAGATGCAACAAATGGATCTCTATAGATTCAGTTACTTCTTTGCCTCCAGACTTGCTTCTGTCCCGTGAAGACATGAATGGACAGTCTAAGAGCAGCTCATGCCTGCTCCTCAGTAGTGACAGAAAAGAAACAGGAGAGAAGGGACAAGGTTCTCACCCATTGCCTTTCTGTTTCCCACAGGAAAAGAAGGACCTAATGCTGTTGCGAAAACAGCCTGAGTATTCAAAAAAGACTATTTTACCCACCCATCCTTCTGGATTTTTTTATAATCTAATACCCACAGGATAGGAGATATTTTACCTGAAGAAGACAAGGCTCTAGGATTAGCTTATAGCAACATTCCAGTACCTAAAGTGTCTACAAGAGAGCTGGGGAGGAACTTTTTGCGAGGTCATCCAGTGACCACACAAAAGGGAATGACTTCAAACTGAAAAAGGGTAGGCACATATTAAATATCAGGAAAAATTAGAAAGAATTCTTTATTGTGAGGGTGGTGAGGCCCTGGCTCAGAGAAACTGTTGCCCAGAGAAGCTGTGGCTGCCCCATCCCAGGAAGTGTTCAAGGCCAGGCTGGACGGGAATCTGAGCAACCTATTCTAGTTGAAGATGTCTCTTTCCATGGCAGAAGGGCTGGAACAAGATGATCTTGAAGGTCCCTTTCAACCCAAACCACAGTGTTTCTGTGATCCTTTGGTTATCTGCAATGACGCTTTATGTCTGCTTGCTTTCCCTCATTTATTTCCTTCCTTCCTTCCTTCCTTCCTTCCTTCCCTCTGTGATCCCATTGTCAAAATCATTGGAATAGCTGTATTAACAGGCATGGACAAACAAACTAAGAGGTTTTGAACAACTGTCTGGAGTACAAGAATCCCCACTGAGGACAACTGCAGAACTAAGCAAGTGCTTGAGGTTTGGTTGGCTCCACAATCACACTTTTTGTGTCCTCAGACACTGACTGACTAATGAAGTTACCACTGCATTCAAAGGTAAGACTGCAGGGAGCTCGACATGATGCCTTAACTGGGCTTACCTGAAACAGAGGCCAGACAAAGTTAAGAGAATAAAAGTGGAGAAATTTATAAAAGGCCTTCAAGTGCATTCAGGACAAACAAAGCCTACTTGTGAGGCTACATCCAAAATGGACACCGAGTCAGGAGATCTTAACATTTTCTAAGTTCTGTCTTATTAGCATATTGGGCCCTAATTCTGCAGTTACACCTTCAGGTGATGATGTCAACCACCCTAAATTTGATCCCCCTCAATTCACTGTTGTTTACGTATTTTGGGACTCTGAGGCAGCGAAAGTGTTCTTGGATTTCTACTCAGAGGAATTGTTTTGGCTAACGGTGCTGGGAACAGAGGTTTTTAGCATTTTACATGAAGCCTAGAACTACACACCAAACCTACAGATACATGAAGAATAGAAGCTAAAAATTCTTAAGGCATCAGACAGCATGAGGGACAGTTGCACAGATTATAAATTATAATTATTACTCGGTCCCTATAACAGCAGGGACAAGACAAAATAACTCTGCTTTCTGGCCAGAGCAGGGAGTGTTTTATTCTCCTCTGCTGAAGCAAGCATGCCATATAATTTAGATCTAGCACTGAGACACCTACAGTCCTTCCCCAAATAACATTTCACTGGAGAGGAGTCCCAGCTAAGTCTGTCAGAATGAGTAGTTATTGCTAAGCATAAAAAAGCCTCAGAAGAGAGAGGGTAACATGGACAATTTGTTATTCACCAAACCATGGTATTGCAAGAAGTAACAGCCAGGAAAGCTGAACTAACTGCCCACTGCAATAATGCCCATATTGTGAGTTATCAGGGATCCTCTGCATCTGGGAGCTCTAACAGGCACAGGCACTTTGTCAAAAAATATTAGTTACACTGTGAGAGCCACCAAATAACAAAACAAGAGTGAATTTTGTCACTGAGCTCTGGTTTGGCTCCAGAACAAAACCTGCTCAACCTGGTGGGAAGGGACAATACATCAGGCTAAGAAATATAAGTCTGACGCTACTGACCTGCCTGTGGTGACACCAGATGTGAGATGAGATTTTGGTTTCCATCAGCTTTTCCAGTGCAAAATTTAATATTTTTATTTGAAAACACAGCTACTGCAGTGAAGACAGTGGGTACCCTGAGTGACAGATACCTTGGGAACCATTTCTTACTATTTGCATTTGATGTGTTTTTATATAACCCACAAGGTGCATGTGACACACTGATAAAACATCCTCCTCCTCTGCCATTGGTGAAGATGGAGTGGATGAACAACATCCCTGGTGAATTTTGTTGCCCTTTTCTTTACTTTAGAGAGAGGCACAGCCACTTGTGAGCCCAGACTGAATGCAGCAACAGAGAACATCAAGCTGAGAAAAATTTTGGGTCTTGTCTTTTCCCTGTAACATTCACCTCTTCTATCTTTCCTCGTGACATATAAATTTTAACTTTGTAACATCAGGAGATTTTAATCCCCTCAATATTTATAGTGTAGGTTAAGATTGGTTTAGTGTTCAGATGACCACAGTGGCCACTTAGTTATTAAAGCTAATGCCTTTCAGAAGGCAAAAGAAAATATTGTCTGGGTACTAGCAAGACAGGGTAAATGTGCTTTTAAAATTTAAATGGGGAAATGAGAGCAAGAGGAGAATTAACAGTTCATTTTATTACTTAAGAACTCCAGGAACTATTCAATAATTTTAGGTTTCTTAGTGTTAGGCATTACTTTCAAAAGCAATAAATAATCATTATAAATTAAGTCTATACTGATGCTGAATTACTCTGCTGCTAAAAACAAAATGAGCAAATTAACATAGCTAATAAAGATCAAGCTCACACTTCAGTGTTTGTTTTTTGGGGTTTTTTTGTTTGGTTTTTTTGTTGTTTGTTTTGTTTTGTTTTTTCTGATGCGTTCTCTAGCTTACAGGATTGAGAATTTAATACCTAAATGAATTCTATCTACCCATCAAATTTAGATGAAATTGGACTCCAGCTGAAATGCTTAGCAGGACAGTATAAGCATCATTTCTTCAAGAAAACAGTCTGCAAAACAGCTGAGGGAATATTGAAACTCCTTTGCCCTGAGAGAACAATGCAGCAGTGATACTTCTTCAACAATCACTACTCCTTTAGGATCAATGGGAAACCTCTCCTCCCTAGACTGGCTGTCCGATGATATGTTTAATTGATTCCACTCTTCCATTTTGTCTTGTTCAAAGGAGGGGGTCAATATTTGCCCTAATTGAGGAACCATTGAAGAATTTGTGTTAAAAGCCTTGAAACTACAAAACCTATAAGCACTCTTGTCTACTAGGAATATTGCTTCAAATTGCCATGATGAAGATTAATCAGGTTTTTAAAACATGGTGACATTATATGAGCATTTTCAGGGTCTCTCAATTGTCAAGTTTGTTTTGCTCCTGCTTGTTTCTCTTAGCACTTCAGCCTAACAATGTTCATGTGTCCTCTGTGAAGGATGAGCACTGCAGAGATAGCTAAAATAGTTTTGATAAATGTGTCTGAGGCTTTAAAAGCCTCTGACAGAATCTTGACTGAGCGTTCTCTAACAAAAGGCTTTTTAATTTTTAAAAAATTATTATCATTTATTGTTCTTCAATTATTTATCCTACTTGGTGTATTGCATTCTACATCATGACTCTACTTGGTCTGGCCTCTGATACCTTATTTCAGCAATTTTTCATCTGATTTGGAGGCTGCACCCAATCCTTGAGGACAATGTGCTTAGTTGGACCTACAAGAATACCCTATTAAAAAAAAAAGGTAAGGGAAACAGAGTTTTCTCAGTGCAGATCCAAAGTGGTACCACAAACTGTTCTACAAGCCAAGGACCACCATGCAGACTTATATAACACCACCAGCCCTCCTTGGATATGCTTTTTCCACTTAATCTGCAGTAGAGGATGGGAATAAAACTGATAAACCCCTTGGGAGTAAAAAAAAAGTTTGACTCTAGTTGGCTCCATTTCCAGTCTGGAAAATTAATATGAACAATTAATTTGCATTCCTGTAGGAAGTGGGCAGGAGGGTATCAATCACATGCTGGTGGTGAGAGCAATTCCAAAGAGGAAGAGAGAGTTGAGGGTATGTTTTGGTGTTTGGGTCTGTGTCATGGGAACTTTATTATGGAGATTTTCGTAGGAGAGGAACTGAACAGCATTGCAGGAGAAAGGTAGGAGAATTGTGTCTTGAGGAGTTTTCCATTACTTGAACTTCCATTTTCCTTGTATTTGATTATTGAAAAGGCCCATATGAAAGCCTTTCACAGGGAAGCTATGACAATCACTGTTTTAGGTTGAAAGAAAGATCACCCTTATAGAAGTAATTTCATTCTACTTTTAGATCCAAATATAAAGCAGAAAGTAGTGTCTGTGCCCTGAATTCTTCCTCCATCTGGATTAGGAGGGAATGAAAGAGGAAGAACAGTGGTATAATGTGATCCTGTCATTTGCTGACAAAGCCATAAGGGCTGAAGCACTTCCACTTTAGCTCTGACACATTTTCACCCTGGATTTCATTTCTGGCACAGAACTATGTATTGTGATACTTGAATCTGACATGAACTGGGGAAAGCAGGCAAATGGACTTGTTCCATCTCAAGCAGAAGAGTTATCAAGGGTTTCCTAGAATGTTTCAAGAGAACCCTAGCTTGGAAAGACCTCAGTGTTGCTATCAACTATTAATTCCCACCCATTTTAACAAAAAGAGAGGGAAGCACACAGGTAGTTTTTCTGATCTCCTTAGAGAACAGCCAAGGTGTAGCAGAGCAACAGTGAAAAGCAGGTCCACTTGCTGCATCTGTTTTTCCAGAGACAAAAACACTGGAAGACTTTTAAACAAATATCATTCAAAACAAACCAACCAAACAAAAAAAATCGAAAATTAAACTAAAATAGAAACTTGTTTCTTAACTATAACACCACCAACAGCTGGCTTCCTGCTAAAGAGGTTTAAGAAGATTTCAGTATTTAACTATGATTTCTCTTTTTGTTTTTGTTTGTGTTTATACCACCAAAAATATGGCAACAGAGAAAACAGTTGTTCTAATGTAGAGCTAATCTTTCTCTGTGTATGAATCATCTCGTAGAAAAGAAAGTGGAGAACACCAGAAACTCAGAAACCTAAAAAGGTTTCTAGAATGTACCCAGCTTATGCTTTGAGCTGAGCTTTGATGTGTCACCAGTAAAATGGATTACATTTTTCAACACAAGCTCTAGAGCATCATTCCTAAAAATAGTTAGGGATGTTTGAACTGAAAGAGAAATCCAACCAGGTGGCAGATCTGCTCCATTTCTAGTTCAGTACTTGAATATTCTGCAGTGGAAAATTATATCCAAGCTCTCATTTAAACTTCATATTAAAAAAAAAAAATCCCTTCTTTGGGAATCATAGAATCATTGAGGTTTCAAAAGACTTCTAATATCATCAAGCCCAACCATCAACTCAGCATTGCCATCATGTTCACCACTAAACCATGTTCTTAATTGCCAAATCCACACATTTTTTGCATGTTTCTTGGAATGGCGACTCCCTGCGTGGGCAGGTCCAATGCTTGAAAACCCTTCCAGTGAAGAAATGGTTGTAATGTCTTCCTAATACAAAAGCTTTACTTGTCATTTTAATGAAAGTTGGAAGAAACACAAAGGTGGTTGACTATTGCCTCACGGCAATTCCTATGTTAAGAGCTTAATCTATTGATATGTTCCAGTTAAATTTCAGGAAGCTCTGTGCCCTAATTCTTTTTGATAGTGAAATATCCTAAAGTGAGCTTGGTTATTTTAATAAGAAGCAGTGAGTCCTGAACAGCCTGTAAAAGAAATCAGATTTGTGAGAACTCAGTGTTCATCTTCTGAGAAACTCATGATGTAAAGCACAAAGCAATCTAGGGGTACTAAGCCACATGCTGGGTCTGAATCTCCAAATTATGTCATCAGTAATTGGAAAAACATAAGGAAACTGTGATTCATACAGCCTCAGGATACATGGTGGTAGTCTAGAAAAGAGAAATTATTTACCAGAGGCAACATTGCACATCAGAAGAACACACAGCTTTGCCTTTCTGACCATTCCACTGGTTCTGTGCTTGGTCGTGGTGTTACACCTACCTGGGGTTGTTCCCAGCATCATATCCTTGGCCTGTCACAGCCCTGGCATGTGCACAATGACATTCCAGGGAATGCACAGCTCATTCTATTTGTATGAGCCAATACTGACCTCGTGTGGCTGCTGGCAAGGGCAAGCCATCTCTTCCTCAGGCTTCCCTTGGGACTTTCCACTGCCTGTAGGACTAAGAATCCCTGTGATTTTTTATAAGCATCTGTTAATGATTTGCAGCTTGGGAAGCCAACATAAAAACAACAAAATCTGAACTAACCCTCCTGTTTTCCTTCTGAATATTTCCAGTGGCAAAGGCCTTCCTGTTGTGTACAAAATGAGTTTGCAGGTTATATGGGACTGTTAATACCAACCCACTGGTTCACCAGTCAGTGGCATTTCAGCTGTGGAGGAAATGACATGGATATGCAGGTGTCAGCTTGGATTCAGAGCTTAACACTGAGAATAGGAGCAAAGATGTGCTGCCTGTTTAGCCCTGCCAAAGATCTTGCATGTCACAGCCATTCACAAGGAGATCAGGCAGGATGCAGTTACACAACCACAAAATGCTCTTTGGAACGTTCACATCTAACCCAGACTGAACCAGACGGGGAAAGTCTGCAGTTACCATTACTGGTGATTTAAAATAACTTTCTTTTTGACTAGCAATGTCTCCCTGACATGTACAGATTGCTTTTATGATTTATCAAAGATTCTTAAGGATGCTCTTTCTGAGCTGCCTGCTGCTTCTTTACAGTTAGTACAGTAGTGCACAGCTCTAGATAGGTATTGCTGTATATGTCCCACATTAAAGATCAGGCAGGGTAATCCATAAATAACTCTGCAGCTAAAAAGCTTGTGGCAGTTTTGGATTATACAACTGGGCAAGATTCATGTTTATGGCAAGAGTTGGTACAATTTAAAGTGAGAAAATTCTATGAATTTGATGTCCAAGTCCACCAAAATAATTTGAAATTTGGTAGAGAAATCACCGGATCTGTATAAAACAAATTGATGGAGCATAGTCAGTGACTCCTGAGCTAATCTATCCTACAGCACAGGGCAAGGCAGACTCCTTGTGTTTGTATACATTCTTTTTCAGTCCCTGCAATGAACACCTTGTGGTGCTCATGGGATGAATATATCTTAGATGCAGGTGCAAAAATTGCAACTAATTATTAATTAATGGGTGAAGTGGAATGCAAAATGCAGAAGACATAATGAGAGGGAGAAAAAGCAAGCAATGATGAAAGACAGCATTTTCAATCTGGGTGTTAGTTCTTATTTTCAGTGTCATGGCCCAAGGAAGGAAAGCACAAGGCCAAGTTTCATCTGTGTCCATATATAGGCAATTTTGTATGAATATGAAGCTATTAGTTGTCGAGAGTAGAATTAACTATAAGCATAGCAGATGTTATCTCAGTGTTCGTGTTTGTGTGTTTGTATGTGACAGAGTGTATGAATGCATCTCTCACTCCTTCTCTGACTCAAAGCAGAGAGGAAACCTCTTTGGATAACAATAATAAAAACTTGATCAAGCCAGTCTAAGCTCTCAGGAACCATTCAAGCTGAAGAACAGGTTGCTAAAGCCACCAACCACCACTCTGGACATATCAGTGTCTGAACTATGGCACCCAGAAGGTTGAAATGCAGAAAACCCACACTTGCTCATTTCTTCGGTAATTAACCCTCAACTCCAGCACAATAATTAACTCAAAGTCCAGCAGACCAGTTTTGGATTATTTGTTTGCTAATTGCAGTCTTAATTGTGTAAATAGATGCTTGGGTCTGCGCTAATTCAGTCTCTTTGAATTTGCCTCCTGACTTTTAAAGAAGTCAATTGTTCATCACGCTGGCTACTCTCTTTGGTAATGGGCAGGGAAGGAAGATATGTTTGTGTGGGAAACATGGGCTAGAGGAAAATGAGAAAAATATTGGAATCTAAGTACTATGGGAAGGACACAGGTTGCAGCTGCAGGTATCAGTTACATCTGGAAGAACAGGACTAAAGGCTACCATCCAAAGGCTAGAACCAATGGGAACACACTGTGCTTTCAAGTGCTAGAGAGGCTTTACACCAGATTTGCTTTGGGCTATACAGAGTAATATTTTACCAGATCACCTACTCGCATTTGGCTCTCCAACCATAAAGGAAACAAGCAGACTGTCCCTAGCTTGAAAAGACTATAAAAGTTCGTGCCAACTGCGCTCCACTTCATGTTGCTTGTGCCTGTCCTAGAGTTATCTGTGATTTCCCCCACTTCTCAAAGGCACACATATCCTTTCCTCTTATACTCCCCTGAGAAGTTATTCAAAGGGCCAAACTGAGTCTTCGTCCCCTTACAGGCACCTGCCTATTGCCTTTGAGAAAATGGAGGCATTCTATTAAAGTGTTGCTCTTATTTTACTTTATTGGTCTAGGAATCCCATGTGTGTGACTAAAACCTATCCAGAAGCTGGACTGTACCACAGACATTTTTGGAAAACACCTGCTTCATTTTGGACAGCCGTGGCATCAAATCATGGTGTTTCTTCACTAGGAATCCCCAGCACAAAATTAGATGCTGATGAGGATGTAGTTTACCATATTACCACAATTAGATTCACAAGAATAATAAGTATTTAGCTTTTTTTTTTAAATAATACACTAAAATACCAGTTTGGACCAGACATCATAAAACTGGCATTGATTGAGCTTTCCTGCACAGTTGTGATGTGTCTCTCCTGGCATTGACCAGAGTACCTGCTTATCTGCTTATCCTGATTGCTTTGAGTTGCATTCTGCCAAATCACAGAGAATATGCCAACTCCTGGCTGTAACATGTTGAGGATGGACAAATGACTTGTTGGGATTAAGGTGAGGTCAATTCATTTTCTGCCTGTGAGAGTGGAGTGTAATTATAAACAAAAGGATAATGCATTCAACCAATGTAGTAATTATGCCCTCCCTGTTTCTGGCCCCTTTGCCATTTGATATGATTGTGAAATGAGTCAGGAACAAAACTATCTATGCAGGTACAGGCACAACAACATAGCCCTTGTTGACTACTAATCAGTTTGCAACAGGAAGGCAGCAATACCCTAAATTTTGCACTCCCTCCCTGCTTGTCCAAGGGCTTCCATCAACTTCTCAATGTATTTGCTGTGTTTTGGAGCTTCTGGGGAAGACATTTCTGAATACCTCTTTTTCCACAAGAATTGCCTTAAAGAGTGTAATGCACTAGTTAGGACCAGGAAACTTCTGGAACTGGACTCTGCTCTGCTTCATTTCTATCCTCTCCATTTCCCAAGATAGATATCCAGTGCTGGATCCCATAACAACACTATACTACCAATGCCATCAACAGTCTGTAAATATCTCTGGAGAAAAATTAAACAAATAGACAGAGAGGGATATATCCTTGCTAGAAGGATAAACAGACGCTTGTGTTGCTGATGTCCAGCTGTGGCAAATTTTAAGTACAGATATATTTTTGTGGAAATTGTGATTTACCAGAATTTATGGCTATAGTCCTTGTTCATTTGACTAGAGTAAAAGCAGGAGTATCCTTTCCTTGTTTGGTTAACTGGTATAGACATTGCCCCAGAGCCATGAAGGAATAGCAAATCCCTCCAACCCCAGCCCACCAATTTCCATAAATTCCTGATAATAGTGTGCAGCTGGGTGTAAGGACATTTAAAGTCACAATATATGGGGCCAGAGGAACTCAAGTCTATTTCTGAATAACATTTGAAATTCCTTCTTAAACATTAAACACAAAAATACTTCCAAAGTGTCCTAGCATTTATTAATTTGCGCCCTTCAAAGTTTTGTTACTTCAAGGTCTCATTCATTTAACTGGTCAAAAAGAGCTCCATGTTCAAGGCCTTTTACACCATGAATACTTTATTGAATACCTATCTATTCAATAAGTCAGAGATGGTTTTCATGCTTCAAACAGAAGCACAGTCTGAAGCATAGAATCACAGAATATTTTGGGTAGAAAGGGATGTTAAAAACCATCTTGCTTCAATTTTCCTGCCATGCATAGAGACACCTTCCACTACACAAAGTTGCTCAAGGTCCCATCCAACCTGGCCTTGAACACTCCCACAGATGGGGCAGCCACAGTCCTTCATTTAGCTCACCTATTTGTTTGTACTTAAACGTCTTTTATTCTACTTCTCTTGATCACTGCCATCATGTTTGCCACAAGCTACATAGACAAAAGGGGTTGGGGACCTTCCCAACAATCATGAACCACAGAAAGTACAGACAAAAGGAAGCAAAGATTTTATTGACATTTCTTTACACAGAACACAAGCTACACAAAATGCCACGATAAAGCATATGTAGAAAAATAGTAGAATCATATTGGCACTGATGACTATTCATTATTATTATATTATTATTATATTATTATTTTCATCATCATCTTATTATACATGTTTCATCATAACCATAATAAATAAGCATTAAAATTTCACAGTGGCATTATAAGCTTTACATTCATGATCTTGTTTATACAAGGGACCATGTCAGATTTCTTCAGCTTTTTTGTATGGTCATGATTCAAAGTAGTAGATTTAAAAATTAAAAGCCCTTTCCCTTAACCTAAAAGGATCTGTCCACATTAATCCATTGACTTGATCCCTTGAAGAGGTCTGCATTTGTCTAAAAAGACATTACTTTTAAAACAAATTTGACCAACTGGAAAATTGGCCTTAAAAAGAACCCAGAACATTTGTTGTCTTGTGGTGGTCTGACTTTGAGATGCCATGGATGCTGCTGATTGCCATTTGTTAAGATCCTGGGGCTCTATAAAGCTCTTCACCAGGTCAATCTACTAGCAGATCTGGTCCATTATATCAAGACTGCATTTGACCAGCATTTCTCAGGATCAGACCTTTAGTAAAGATGTTGTGAATGCTGTTGTGTCTGAACCTACATTTCAAGAAAATTGATTTTCATTTCCGTTTTCCATGAAATATCACAGAATTGACTCAACTTCACATGTTTCCACTTAGTGAGATTAGTTTTGGTTTTTTGATGTAAGTCTCACTTAAATCTTGACAGACATAGTTAAAGAAAATTGAAGTGTGTGGCAGTTGACAAATGTTCATTAGGGAAAGGGAAGTAAATTATAGAGAGGCAGACAGAGCATGTGTTGTAAATCATGATGTCTTAAAAAAAGTACAGATTTTCTAAGCTCTCAGCCCCTAATTATTGCCTCTTCTGTCTGATTTGAAATATTTTTTGAGAAACATAACTGCCTCAATCAAATATAATAATGTCTCATTTAAAAGTCCAACCTCTAGTGTCACATGACAGAATCGGCTGCACTCATTCAGACCACAGAAATGGTTATAATTAAAAATACCACAGACTACTCATCTGCAAAGTTCAGCCTCAGTATCAAGTTACTGTCTAAATTCAGATTTGCAGAATGTTGTAGTTACTGTCACATGCACCAGTTATATCATGCATATTGCTTGTCCTGAACAATCAGCCCCGAAGGAAATACTTGGAGAAGGATATATCTGATGCTTTGCTTTGCTTTGCAGTCTGTGTGCACAAACATGGGCATGTATCCAATGCTACTATTTTACATCCACTATGCAAGAGTACAAATGGTTATTAAATTCAGGGGCCAACCTCTTGATTTTGTAGGTTTTTTAAATGATAAAAACCCCCATAAATTTTAAATGCCTCAAGTTGAAATTACTCATTTGAAACTCAGCCCAATAGTATTTGGCTATTGCTCATCTGAAAGAACCTCACACCATATTATTTCTTTCAAAATTTTTTCTAGTGTTTGTTAACCAAAAATTGTGACAGTGTGCATAAAGAAATCCAGTTTCAGAGCTAATTATTTACAGGAAACAGTAGGGTTTAATTCCAAGACGTATTTTCTTAATATTTAATTAAATACGTAAAAGGTAAATCTTTGAAACACAGGATAAGGATCTTCACAGAACTATGCTCCTGTCCATTGAATTCTATTCCAGATGTCAGTTGAGGAACAGAGAAGGTCCAATTTTAGGTGTTACCACTGAGCTGGGAATTAATCCAGCAGTGTAAGGTGTTCCATTTGAATGGACACTCTAAAAATGCGGTTACTTCTGCTGCCATTGCTAACTTTAACTATTAAAAAGTTAAATCCTGATTTTGAGGGCTACAATTTGAAGAGAGTGACTCTTAAACCAAGAATATGGTTCCAGTGCCAAAATCAGAGTAACTGTGTTTGTATATTACATCCAGGGGAAGATAAGACATCAATCCAAACCTGTCTCAGACATGTGTTTTGTTTGTAGCACAGACTAGAATGTTTAATTTTAAATGCCTGATTGTGAATTTGCAGCACGGAACAGAAGGCTGTGGAAAAGGACAGAATTTGCCTACTTTTTTTTATTTGACTAAATTAGACTCATTAACATAAACTTCCTCTAAACAAGAAGGAAGATCTCCCAGCAGACAAGTCTTTCCCACTTTAGGCTTGTACTGTTCATTGAAGGTAATTCTATATATAAAGTCTAATTTTCTGATGTCTCGGATACTGTGGCTAATTGTCCAAGCATAACTGGAAGATAGAGATTTAAGAACAGATTTTAAAGGACTTGAGTATATTTTAAGGGAGGTATAAAGATGATTGAGGGCTGAGTCTAAGACCCTCTATGATAAGTAGATTCATTGTTCAAGTCCAAGAAAACAAGTTCTAGGTTAAACTGTTCTGCTTTTAAGGAATCTTACTATTAGAGACAAATCCAAGTAGAAAAATAACAATATAAATTTCAAATTACTTCTGAACTTTGTGTTTTGGAATATGCTGATCTGTGTTTTGGTTTCGACCTGATACTTTTACCAAACACCCAATGATATTCTGGAATAGTTTATTTTGATGAATTGGATAGGGCTTGGGAAGTTGTCCTTTTTGATTTCTTTGTCATTACTGCCATCTCAGTGGGGTATATTCCTGTCATATCATAGACAGAAGGAGTTTATCTTTGCTTTCTCCTCAGTCTATCAGAGCTATATCTAGACTCTGACTCACCTGGAGTCCCAAAAAGGAATGGGACAAAACATCAGTGTATGTTTTTCTTGGCAAAACAACACAGTAGAAAATAAACATAGAATATTCTATGAATACTAGTAGGTTTTTGGTGGTGTGGGTTTTTTTTCCATATGTGCAGTGGCAAAGGAATACCATGGCTTGTCTAGACTTGTCGCCTGATCTCCTTCATATTTCATAAGAAGATTTAACTGCAGAAAAAGGAAATAGCTAATTTCTTAAACTGGATTCATAGTCACATATATAGAAGACTAAAATTAGTAAGAAGTGTGGCAAAGCTGACAAATCATTGATCTACCAGCTTAAAAAATGAATGCTTGGTTGAAGAGGATGGATGTCAAGGAAAATTAAAAGATGATGACAAGCTGCCTGTCTTGGGAGATAGGCCAGCTCAGTTTGACATTTTGTATTGACCATGGAAACCATGGAGGGGGCAGATTACACACATCAAACTCAGGACTGCTGAGATGAGATTAGTCAGCCAATGGTGTGCCAAGAGGTTGACAAATCTCTGTACAAGACAATCTCTCTCCTTCAATGAGGTGAGTGAAGCCAACAAGCAGCTCCTTCACAGGAGCTCTGGGGAACAGCCAATGTAAACTGCCCCCAAAAGCAACAGAAACCTGTTAGACTGAATGATGACCACCAGCTTCTTCCTAAGTGTCGTGTGGTCTGGTAAATACACACTGCACGTGGGAACACAGGGTCACCACATATGGGAATAGCATACAGCTCATGTGGGAAAAGATACTTTCTGTATATATATGTATTTAGGGTATAACTCATATGGTAGAGATGGCATACAAGAACTATATATTATCATTTTTACTGAAAGGGATGACTCATTTTGCATTGAAAGTGTTCCCACAGTCTGTCCTTCAACCTTTCCCATGCACGTAGCTGCAAATTTGATAGTGTATGAGAAATGCCTTGACCTCTTTCCACAGCTGGGAATAATGCACATAGTCTTATCCATATAAAAGTAGCACAGAGTAAGTGTCCCCTGGGCTTGAATAGGTAGATTTCTATTAGCTCTTATGCTTTCAGGAAGGAATGACAAACTTGTTAAAACAGTTGCTTGAAATATTGGAATTTTAAGCACCAAAAGCTGTTATTAATATTTATCCTATTTACGGGAAGCATAAAATAAGCAAGGCCATCACAGTATTCCAGCCACCCACTCAAAAAAAAAAAAAAAAAGGAAATTACTGAAGACTAGCCTTCTTTGAGGAGAAGGTTTTTTTGTTCCTTTGGATAAATTGTTTGTGTTTGTAGCTGATGTCTGTTGAAGACTGGAAGGCATGATGGATTGCTTTAAGAATAGACTGATTCACTCTGTCACAGTTTCTTCTTTGCCAAGGAAGAAGGTACTTGAAGACATGAAGCTCCATGCAATTAGCATATAGCCAATGGACTTCTGGAATATATATGCATGTGTGCAAATCCATTTCAGACAGATATGGTTAGTTTGCTACTCAGATAAGAGCATCTCGCAGCACTTTTGAGTGAAAGTAGAGAATTGAATTTTCAGAAGCAGAGAAATCAAGTTTCAAGGTTGCAGCAGAAGTTAATTTAGTCTGACCTTTCCCATAAGAAGAGTTGATACATATTTATTCTTTATGCTTTTATCCTATGAGGGGAAGGCCTAACTCATCTGCATTTAAAGCATTCTAACTGTTTAACACTGCTTAAACTGTTCTCATAAGCATTTCTATTCAGTGCATAGATTTCTCTTGGGAACGTGCAGATGCATTACACAGTCTTCCTAAAACAGAGAAGAATCAGCAGCAGCTCTGGTCACATTAGGCTTCCTATCTATCTGTGCCCAAAGTAAAGATTAATTCATAGGTGGCTGGAAGATTCCAGTTGTGGCAACAGGAGAACTCCAGCTCTTTGGATTAGAGCCTCAGACAGAGAGAGATCATGATAAGTGTCAGCAGTCACCAAGGCCCTCCTGAACAGGAGAAAGGCAGCAATCTGAAGCAGAGCCTCCATCCAAGGAAGTTCACCAGTGCCTGGAGCCTCTCAAACCCAGTTCAAAGTTGAGAAACTGGATGGGGCCCAATAAAGTATTGCTAAGACAGTGAAAGATCTAAACACACAGCTTCTGAGGAGAGGCTGAGTTAGGCTTGCCTAGCCTGGCACAAAAGACACCAAGTGCCAAAGAGCTGTCTGAAAGCATGGGAAAGGGAGTTACAACTACACCAGAAGTAAGATCACCCCCACGGAATAAAAAGGTGGGATAAAAAAAGGTAACAGAATGCAGCTGCCACTCAGAAAGTTGAAATTGGATGGGGGTTTTTTTCTTTATTTTTTTGTTTGGTTGGTTGTTTTCCCTAAGAGTGTTGTACAGCAGCTGAGGAGGTATTCCAGAGTAGCTGTAGTTTATCCATCACCAGATGTTTTCAATAATCAGCAGTACAAAGACATGGCTAACCTTACCATGATGCTCATGGTAATCTTGCTTTGAACAGGAGTTAGACTGGGATACTTCCAGCTGTTCCTTCTAAAACAAAATATCCTGTCATCTGTAACATGTCTGGATAGATGTATAGCAGTCCATATAAAGTACTGAGAATATTGACTGGAATGTGAGCACAATATCCCACTCCTGGATAAATGGAATGGCAGTCCTGGATATATTTGTGAATCCCTGTCTGCACTGACTTCACAGTATCTGAAGGAGATGCAGTCAGGTCATGGAAAGGTGACCAAGCAAATGTGGGAATGTCTGGACAAAGCAGAACAGTAGTTTAGGGCAATTTAGGCATCTCAAAAGAATAGCAAATTAAGGGAACCTTGAACAGAGCCAGAGACAAAACCTTGCTGCGGTTGTTTAACCCAAAAGGCAAAACCCAACCCAAGAAGAGTAAACTGCAGCTAAACAAGTACCAAACTATGAATTTGATGACTGTAGACATTAATGGCCTAATTTATAATTCAGGTATTATTTGCCCTGAGACTGTGGTACCACAGCCATTAAAAAACTGCATTAAAGAGGATGAACACTGCCTCCAATAGACCTGTATTTATTCTGGTTTATAACCTGAAAACAATTCAGTGATTAAATAAATACTGAAAGTTTGGGGGAGTAGGTAAATTAAGCTAGAAACTGTCAATTACATAACAACATTAACTATCAAAACTGCTGAGCATATGTATTGAAATGAAGAAAAGCACTTCATAAGAGTTCTCCATGGACATGACCTTTAGCATCTAAATAACCAGCTGGAGTGAGATATGTTAGGCTGTTCTGATGATAATTTTTAAATGGAAATTTAAGTCCACAATGAGAATAATCATTCAGCTAGGCCGACACATATTGGCATGCTGACACTGCTTCAGAAATGCTCCATGACTATTCATTATATATTAAATTTCTTGGGATATTTGCATAAGCCTTCACAAGAGTCTAACCCTGCTATTAGAAGTTCTCACCTTTCTCCTTCATCACCACTCAGCTATTTTTAATGCAGAGGTAGAAAGCAAGAGAAACTAGTTTTTTTTTTAGCATGCAAAAAGCACCAAAGAAAACTACAAATTCTAATGAAAACTTTTGCTTGAATTCCCAGTTTTCACACTGTCTTGTGATAGCTTTCTCTCTCAAGTGTGGCTCTTTTCTAGTTAGGAACACTGAAGAGGATTGGTCAGTGGATACTTATGAAGTGCTTTGAAGTAAAATAATGCTCAGAATTTGTGTAGGTAATTCCAAAGTTCTGTGCTAAGGTTTCAAGTCTTTAGAAAATAATCCTTTAAAGCTAAGAAATTTTAGCTTCTTCTATTGTCAATGGACACATCTGATTTTGAAAGGAAATTATTAATTTCATTAAAGAGAAAATGAACACTCATTGGAGGCGGGGAAAAGACACTTTTCCTGCCAAATTTTAAAGAACCTTTATTCATATCTTCAGCATTTGCTTTTGGTCAAGGTGTGCAGTCAAAACTTGCACCCAAATATGAAAAACTGAAGAGGTTATCCAGTCCAGAAAGTGGGTCTTACTATAAGTTCCCTGGACAGGGAACAGAGGTAAATGAACCTCAATGCTCCCAAAGCAGTAAACAGGATCACTCCTCGGACTTTCAGTTGTACCTACCTCTCCTTACTGACTACAGGGAGAAATTAAGACTTTTATTTCAGTAGAGCAAATTTATTTTGACACAAATTTTGAACCACAAATTAGGTGGTGAAATTAAACAGAAAAAAATTCTACAATTCTCTAAGAAGAAACATTTCCAGAGGATCCAGGGGACTAGATTTTCATTTTCTTGGAGATTGAAAACCAGCTCCTTGAAAATCCTCAGCCTAGATGTAGAAAGAACTCACTAGTCTGTCTCTCATCTACTCACAGTCAATACTGCAATTTCTTTCCGTCTATATTTAAGGAAAAAAAATATTCCATTTCAGAAGATACCAAATTCTTTCAAAAGTGGATCTCAATGGGCTCTAGGAACACCAGAATACCAGAGAAAAATTAATCCAGCTATTAATAAAGGCACAATCACAGAATCATAGATATCCACTGAAGTGTTATAATCACACAGTTTTCAAATGCTTCAAATTTTTTAAAACAATTGTCAGTCCTTTTAAATGCTATAGGCTGCTTCAGAATCTTCTTGTCTTTCTGTCATCACCGTATCTTTGACTCTGTCTTTCAAAGCCTTGAGATCTGCTGGCTCTGCTCTTCTTTTTCTACACATGGGCTATGACCTTTCCTTCCAGAGCACTTGTTCACCTGGGCTATAGCCTCACCGCTGACACTGGAAAACCTCAATAGCCAAATACACTTTACCTGGAGCTGGGAGATCCTCCATGTATGTTTTAAGCTTTCTAAAAGCTAAAGAACCAGTCCTGGAATGCTTGCTTCGTTTTCATCTTAACAGAAGAATCCCATAGAATTTAAGGGAGTTTCACTTCAAATGCAGCTGACACAAATATTAAGAAGCTACAGAAAAAGGGTTTGTCCCTCCTCTGTCCAAGGTTCTGAAAAACTCTCTTATCATTTATGAGTGTGAGAGTGTCAATGAAGAGCTCAAGCCCTGCCCCCATAGATATAGGAAGCCAAGAGGAGCTTGTGCAGATTGCAGGGATAATCCTTGCAGTAACACTGCAAATGCATTTAAATGTATTTTAAAAGGCTTTAAGTGAAAGGACAATATAAAATTCCAAAGGTTGAGACAGAAACAAAGATGCTAATTATGCACTTACTTTGCTTTTTCGTTTATGAAGATAATTCTTGCTATATATTTCTATGTAAGTAAAAAAAATCTGTGAATAAGTCCGTGATGATTGCTATAGTTTTATGAAATCCAACAACTTAGATATTATTTATATTATATTGAAAATGCAATATATTTGCAATGTAGTCTACATCATTAAGTGGATTTACAATATTGAGAGGCAACCTCCCATTAAAGAGAATAAACAAAGAAAAAGAGAGGAAGGTTATTCTGAGATCCTTAAAATGGAAGCTCAACTAGACCACTGCTGCCAATATCTCCCACAATTTTCTGCCAGCAGAAGGAAGATAAAATCTGTGTCTTATCATTTGACAGGAATGATAACTCCCAGATTTTTCTGAGGTTCCACAGAAGCTTTCTTCCATACCCCACAAGGTGAAAGTTATGTGGACCTGATCCAATTCTATGAACAATCCAACTCCAGCTCTGAAGACAGACTGAGCCATCAAAGAATTCCATATGAATAGGAACATCGAAACCTTTAGGTATATTTATCCATCAGTCAGAGCACTGGTAGGAGTACAGAACGTCAAAGGGAACATATGGAAAGGCCCACCAACTTCTGCAGCAATGCAGAGACCTTTTCCCATCTCCCTTTTCTCACAGTCATGCAAGCAGAAGGCTGGGAATGATGTCCAATGCACAAGGCAAGACAACAACTGCCCATCTGAGTGTAAGAACAGCTATCCCGGTGTGGTGTCAGACTGAGAACTGAGAGCTGGTATGTGAGGCCTGGAGATAAGCAAGCTTCTTTGCACAGACTTATACATATACACACACTTCAGGCATGTATTTGGGTGGAAACTAATTTCTTTCTAAATGTTTTTCAAAGTTATCTGTTGGCAGACCCCTGAATATTTTCTACAAGAGGACCAGACCCTCAGACAGCCTACTGAAGCTGGCTGATGGTTTGAGATTGCTTTTCTTTCCTGGTCTTTCATATGGAAGTACTTGTCCTGGCTCAAAAACACTGCACTGTGTAACAGCTCAACCTCTGTGTCCCATTATATTAAAAATTCTCTAGACAAGTTTTTGAGGAAGAAGTAAGATGTGATATGTCAGTGCCGCTGGCACTAGACTGCTGAAGCCATAAAGTGAGAAAGAGTTTCCACACAAGAAGTGGAAACCAGAAGTTCTTGATTCCTGACAGAATTCATTTGTTAACTGGGTAAAACTGACTGTTAAAATGTAACAGTCAATATATAAAAAGATTAAAAAAAATAAAAGACAATAGTATCCACCTATTTAATTCAAGTACTTATGTAATATTTAATGTTTAAGAAACTTGTCTATATCAAATCACACTATGGAATTGTTTCCGTATGAATTTTGCCTTTGTGAGGGCACAAGATTTTTGTGTGCAACATCCTTTTTCAGGTGGTCTAATCTCACCCTTTGGTGTATTCCTGCTTTCTCCTTCCTATTTTGAAAATATGCATTTGTTATCAAACCAGCTTTTTTCTTTTACCAGCATTTACCAATCTGCTAAAAACTCTTTTCTTGTACTGATTTTGTGTAAGTTTTAAACTTTTTATCTTTTGAGAAAAGATTAGTTTTACTTTTTGCAAGCAAAAGTATTTCCCTGTGGCTATGATGTTTTTTGTTTTCATTTCTCTTATTTCACAAATCTCCACTATCTTAATCTTAGTTTACTGATGGGAGTCTTGACACCTAAAGTTTGTAATTTTTTACAGTCTTTGTTGAAGATATAGAGACCTATCCATTTGTATTTTTAAACAAATTGTATTTGCATTAAAAAATTGCCTGCCTTCCAAACAAAAATAATTGTGAAGAATTATTCACTTTCTCTTTTTTCAAAAAACTACGGTGATATTGAAAATTTATCAAAATGTTATGAAAATGTGCAGAAAGTTATTGAAATTTGTCACTTTAAATCTGATAACTTTTTGATAAAAATCTTAATGAAACTTTGATGAAAAAATTAAAAATCGAGAAAAATGTTCTTTTTCAAACTCTTAAACAACTTGGATATCATTGCATGAATAAAGTTTTAAATATTTCAACCAACTGTAACCATATAATAATTAGGACTGTATATAGCATTGCAAATGGGCATTAACAAAGCATTTATAGAGTATTGCAGAGGATCTTAAGACATCCTTATATTTTTAAGCTTTCCATTCTGTATCTCCAGCCTTTTTTCTTTTTTTTTTTCCCAAATGTTTGGGGTTTTTTATGGTATACCTGGATAGATTTTGAATTCCATATCAGTATAATAAATTACAAAAAAACCAAACAAAAAAAAAAAAAAAACCAAAACCTTGGGGTATATGGACTTAGATACAAATGTAAAAGTAAAAATTGTACCTTTAAGGTTATAACAAGAACAGTTATTATCCTCTATAAATGTAAACAGAAAAAATGTTAACAGATGCCACTGATATTTTACAAGTAATCCAATATACTCCTCTTGGTTTGGCAACTTCTAATTTGAACAAAATTCTTCCCAACCTAGAGCTGGTTTTTCTTTTTACAGACAAATATCAGTATTTCTTCCTCCTATGTAAAATATTTTACTCTTTTCCATTATTTGAATGTACAATTTGTGTGTTACAAATTATTACCAGTAATGGAATCATCCAAATATTTTCTTCCAACAAACAGAAAGACTGAAATTTTATAAATGGTTTTCAGACTTCTCAGTTCATCACAAAGAGGTTTTAACCTGAGTTCACATACACCTGTTTCCTTGTGTGTTAACTACCCCAAAAGTGCTACAAATGTAGAGCTTTTTTAATACATAAATCAGCATTAAATCAAGGACAGACAAGTTCCTGGTTTGATATTCAGGAGAAATGGGAATTACGTTGGTCCAATCACATTTAGAGAATTAACCTTCTTATTCTGATTCTGTACTTCAGAAGTGGCTCATGTCTTTATGTGGACAAACATAGAAACTGAAGAGGAATATTTATTTCTTCCAAAAGCACCAATACTTGGAAGCTTGAATGCCTTAAAGCCATAGCACTTTATTCTCTGAAAGAGAAATGGAAATGAAGAGTTTAAAAGTCCCACCTGATCTCATTTCTAACATTGCACTCCTTTGGCTAAGGGAGTCTCCTCCTCTCAATGGAAAGGTTGGCCTCTGTTACCCCATACTTCAGGCACTATTTGAAATAGTTGAGTCCTGCCACGAGGAAAAACTTCTCCAGGAAAAGTTCCGAGTCCAGCACAGCAATGTGGGCAGCACGGCCTATCAACGTGTTGGCGGTGTTGGGCAGAGCATGAAACACGTTGTGTCTGATCAAAGTGCAGTCCTTGGCCCCAATCAAAGGCTGGAGCAGGTTGTTGATCATTTCTGCATAAACAGGACCTGAAAAAGAATTGGGAGACCACATTTACATGCCAAAGCTCCCAGATCCTCTCTTTCCTTCCAGTATCATTTAATTACAATCAAGGAAAAGAAGGAGAAAGAAGGAGAAGGAGAAGGAGAAGGAGAAGGAGAAGGAGAAGGAGAAGGAGAAGGAGAAGGAGAAGGAGAAGGAGAAGGAGAAGGAGAAGGAGAAGGAGAAGGAGAAGGAGAAGGAGAAGGAGAAGGAGAAGGAGAAGGAGAAGGAGAAGGAGAAGGAGAAGGAGAAGGAGAAGGAGAAGGAGAAGGAGAAGGAGAAGGAGAAGGAGAAGGAGAAGGAGAAGGAGAAGGAGAAGGAGAAGGAGAAGGAGAAGGAGAAGGAGAAGGAGAAGGAGAAGGAGAAGGAGAAGGAGAAGGAGAAGGAGAAGGAGAAGGAGAAGGAGAAGGAGAAGGAGAAGGAGAAGGAGAAGGAGAAGGAGAAGGAGAAGGAGAAGGAGAAGGAGAAGGAGAAGGAGAAGGAGAAGGAGAAGGAGAAGGAGAAGGAGAAGGAGAAGGAGAAGGAGAAGGAGAAGGAGAAGGAGAAGGAGAAGGAGAAGGAGAAGGAGAAGGAGAAGGAGAAGGAGAAGGAGAAGGAGAAGGAGAAGGAGAAGGAGAAGGAGAAGGAGAAGGAGAAGGAGAAGGAGAAGGAGAAGGAGAAGGAGAAGGAGAAGGAGAAGGAGAAGGAGAAGGAGAAGGAGAAGGAGAAGGAGAAGGAGAAGGAGAAGGAGAAGGAGAAGGAGAAGGAGAAGGAGAAGGAGAAGGAGAAGGAGAAGGAGAAGGAGAAGGAGAAGGAGAAAAAAAATGAAAGCAAAATAGAAGCAAGGCCAAAATAAATGTAGTCCAGTTCGAAGATTTACCAGGTGCCAGAGTGGTGTTCATCTAATGGAGGCTCAAGACATGAGGAGAGACCTGCTGAAGCTGCCTAAGGACTAGGCCAGCCTCAACATTTAGTCACCTTCCCTCTCTCAGTGAAGAAAATGCTCGTGTTTCTTTTAGGGCAGTTGTGGATTCAAGTGTGAGAGGATCTGGCAGGACTTGAGTCCATTTGGGTTTCTGTGAGGATTCTGATTCAGGAAGGATGGCATGTAGATGGTTGAGGGGTTTATAGGGGCAGAAATAATGGCTCAGGAAACATGTACTGATAAATGATCTGATGTACTGGTAAGTGTACTGATCTTGCTTCTGCAAGGGCAAACATCTCCCTGAGAAATAATCACTGTAAGTGAGTTGAATAATTACCTTTTAATTCATGTCTGAGGTAGGATAGAAAGAGCTGTCAATAACTAGAGAGGGTGAAGGCAGCCATGCTGATTATCGGGTCTGTGTGTCCCTCTCTGCTTCCTAAGTGTACCTCCATTTCTAGGTAATCACATACGTGAAATGGGGATGAAATTGCACTGAACATTATTCCTGGAACTGGTATCAAACTGAAGCCTGAAACATTTTATAAATGAGGAAGTCTGCTAATAACAAAGGCAATACCTGGGACAACACAAAGCCTGAGCTCACAGGAGGGCTTCTGGTGGTGTCAGTCCTGATGTGTGTTACAGATTTTACTACAAACCAATATGATTTTATATCTGCCTTTTAAATTATTTTGCAATCATTCAAATGCTATTGTAAACAAAGGGAAAACCGCCTTTCTTTGGATGTGTTGAGAGAGATTTCATTATGTTTATAAAAGAGGAGGCAATACAAGTAAATCAGTAGACTACAGAAAAACATTGTCAAGAGCTAGCACTATTATCACTTAAAAAAAAAAAAAAACTAGAGGGAAGGGGAGGAAGCAGTAAGAAACCTTTGATTATGACCTGATTGAAATTTGTTTTCATCAGGCAAAGAGCTTCTTGAAAAGCTTCTTTTATTGATTTCAGTAATTTCCTGTGGGAAGCGAACACTTTTTTCCTTATCAAATAAACATTTGAGTTTTCATCATGCTGATGAAAAACCCTTCTAATGTAATGACCGAGTTGCACAAAAATGCAATTCTTCAACAGCCTTGGGAATATATTAAAGATCTTAAACATACCTGTGTGTCTGTCCTTAAGTGCATTTTTGCACATTTCTATTCTTGCTGAATGAAAGGGTACATATCTGTCTTGGGGTGAGGCCACTAGCACAACATTTTTAAAATACTGAAGACCTGTGGCAAACATATTAAATACATTAATCACAATGAGGCACACTGATGAAAATGCAGACAGTGTCAGCATGACTATTTCATGTTCAAAGGCTTTTGAAAATCTACATTGCAAAACAGATAATTATTAAAACATGCAACACATGCTTAGATTCATAACAGCTTAAACACATTTCTGTTGCTTCTGTGAACTATTTGTTACTTATCAACGCTCACACAGGTTAATTGTATGTAAACAAACCGTAAAAAATATACTTAAATTAAAACATTATTCTTGTAAATATTTATACCTCTAAACAGGATGTAGTTCATAAATAACATAACAAATTAGTAAAATTCTCAAACAAAATAGGGAGACGGAGAAGAAAAGGACACCGCTATGATGTCATACTGTTACATCAATGTTGAGGGGGCCTTAGGATCCATCCAGTCCCTGCATTCAGCAGTCACTTGATAAATCCACACTGCTGGTACATCAACGAAAACCACCAAATCCTCCCTCTTCCCTGGAGGCAATGGGGCTACTGATGAGCTGTGGAAACAAGCTCCTGCTATTTGACCTGTCTGTGGCTTCTTGAGCGATCCATCACCCACATTTAACTGAAAGGCAGGAAAATGGACACTGATGACCTAATCTACTTGTCCAGAGAGCATCCTGAGCACAGAAGAGCTGTGGGTTTGTTCTTCATCTTTCCCACCCTCTTATTTGAAAGTGATCCAGAACTAAGGCCAGGTTGGATAGGGCTTTTAGCTACCTGGTCTAGTGGAAGGTGTCCCTGCCCATGGCAGGAGGATTGGAACTAAATGATCTTGGACGCCCCTTTCCATGTTTCTATGATTCCATGGCTAGGATTTCTAGATTTTCATAGAAAACTGACCATCACCACCACAATGAAAAGTCCTGCTGGCTGCCTTTCCAAAGCCTGACTGAAGCTGTTTATCATTTTCTTCTTATGCAATCAAACCAACAGTTTGCAGCTTCAGTCTAAAGTAAAAGGCAGGAGAAGCAACAGTGAGTGTTAGCATATCTAAAACCTTATGAAGAGGTTCAATAGAGAAGAATATTTTATTTTGTGTTTGTTTTTTATTGGTTTTCTTTTAAACACAAACATTTGTTAAAGAGATTGAAAAGTGACAGGGACTTCTACTTTAATAAGAAATTCAGAAATTGCTGGAGGTTTACAGAGTCCTCTGGGAAGGTAGGCACAACACTGCTTCTGGCATTTCTCCCTCTGTAGGTTCTCCCAACTTCTTTTGGGGGCAGGGGGCCAGAGTAGAGCCATCTCTTTATGGAATCACTATGCTATCTCATGTGTTCACATCTACCTATCTACACCTTCAGATACTTCGCCTGAGCATCTACCTGGATAATTCTGACTTTACAGACATTTAAATTTCTGCTTTCTCCATTTTCAAGGACAACACCTTCATTTATAGCCTCTTCTATGTCCAGTCCACCAAGCTAACAAGCAGCAAATCACTTTGAATCACAAAAAATGCTTGGGAATAAATTGTTTGAGAAGTTACAGTATGAGTTTTCTGTGTAGACCCAATTTTATTTGAACTTGACTGTAGTAAAGCAGTCATCAACTGTTCTCGATGGAAATAAGAGTTAGAGAATCAAAGGGAAAATTCAAATAACACTAATTTACATCAACTTCCTGTCATTGATTGCAGTATGTAGTTTTTATCTGTAAAATTTAGATGTTCTATTCATATTAACATAGTCTTTGTTTTCCTATTAGCAGTGTACCAAAGTATGAGAAAAGAATTAAACATCCAGTAGTGACCTTGTCAGTACATAGTTAGTACCAGTTAGTTCACACACAATATTAAAAATAACTCTTAAAAGAAAACAACTGCTTCAACAGAAGGATCATGTTTGCTTTTTTTTTTCTTAAGAAAAGCCTGACTTATTTCATATATTCATGACAGATCTAAGAATGGGAAAAAATTCTCTCTTCAAACATCATTCTTCTAGTGTGAGGCCATACATCTCTCTCTGTAGTACAGAAGTGTCACAATAGACATGAATAAAATTTTCTCTTCATTTCACAGAGTCATATTTCCTAGAGACAAGAGATGTTACACTTACAAAAAATAATAAAAAAGGAAAAATGGTTTTCATCTCATAGCATAAATTAAGCAATGATGGCCTGTCAAGAATGATGTTTCCTGCTTGCATAATATAAACTTAGGTGCATGTTTACTGCAGCACAAAGGTTTTATTTGATGTTAACAGTTTGGCAAATACTTTCTCTCATAACTGGCAAAGAAAAAATGCACAGATAAAATTGATATTAGATTTTAAACAGGGCAGCCCTTCTAAAAACCATGTTTAAAGAAACATCATTAACAAAATGCAGATTTCCTCTGCTCCCTGGAGAACAGGCCAATCCAGCACAAGCCAATGGAAGAGCCCCCTGGTATTTACAGACACATCAAGCCCTACTCACCCGTTTTTTGGCTGAGCTGATAGAGGAAACACTTGCGCAGATCTGCGTTGTCCCTGAAGGTCAGTTGCAAAAGTGACCCTGACTTTTTCAACTTCTGCATGAGCCATAGACCTGGAATGGAAATTGGTGCATATTTTTCTGCTTTGCTAGTCATCAAGCAAGGGAGTCAAAGGTATGTGCCCACCATAAGGATAGCACTGTAATTTAGTAGAAGCCTTGTTTACTCTTGTGCTCCTAAGCAACAGGGATAAAAGGGTCTCTCAGGATAGAGATGACAGTTTTAAATTAAAAGACGGTAGATTTAGACTATATATAAGGAAGAAATTCTTTACAGTGAGGGTGGTGAGACACTGGAACAGGTTGCCCAGAGAGGTGGTAGATGTCTCATCCATGGAAACATTCAAGGTCAGGTCGGACAAACTAATCTAACTGAAGATGTCCCTGCCCATTGCAGGGGGAATGGAACTAGATTATCTTTGAGGTCCTTGCAACCCAAACTATGCTATGATTCTGTGGTTGTCTCACAGTAGCAGGAACACTCAGGAAGACTGAACTGTGCGACATTCCATTTTCATAATAATGTTTCTTTTTCAGCTTCTCTTTATTTGCAGAAGAGAAATGGGAGACTAAGTGGAAACTGGGTCATCTCTCACTGCTGCACACCCCTGGGCTTTCCAGGGAGCACTATGATGGACCTTGTAGTAGATGATACTGAAATTGTAATTTTTTTCTGTGTGGGTTTGAGGTCTTCAGCAAATATTTTCCACAGCTTCAATGTACAAGTCATGCTACAATAAAACTCCTACCTCCATGTGTTACCCTCTCATGTACTCTGCCATGGACCCCAGCCAGTTAAAGCTTTCCATCAACTCTTACCTGTACTAACCAAAGTGCTGTTGTTGTAAAGGGTTCCCAGGTGAGGCCCGGAGAGGGACAGGAAGGTGTGTAACTTGTTGAGGTAATAACGAAACCTGGGGCGAGTTAGTACAGATCGAATGATGACGTTACCAAGGGAATGTCCAATAAAACTGTTGGGAAAGAAAGAATTACATTAACACGAAACCCTTCAGTGTTTTCTTTAAATTAAACATAAGGATAGCACAAATTGCTTGGGGTGGGGGGCGGGAGGGTGTGGATTTTATCAGGGCTTTCAATAAAATCCTTTCATTATAATTTCATGGGTTTTGCAGCCTACAAGATTCTCTTTCATCTCTAACAATGTAAAATTTAGTCTCACCAATTCAATGGCTTTTGACACAGAGAACTTTAGGAACAGCTAGTTTCACTGGATGTTGCTCATGTAACTCAAACAGTTACAGACTATCAGCTATCAAAAAGCTTACCTTATTCGGGATATGGAGAGGTTGTACAGCTGAATATGCTGAATAATTTCATCCAATAACCGGTCAGTCATTGTATCAAAATCAGCAAAAGTATCAGTCTGGTGAAAAATGAATGAGTTGGTGAATTAAAGTATATCACACTTACTGCAGACTGATGCAATATTCAAAGTCAAATGCAAGCAGACATGTAATAACCAGTGTAAATTTTCTCTATAGCTGTTCAAGAGAGACAAAAGGGGGATTTTTCTCAGTCTCCAAGTCCTCTTTTAAATTGAAGTTCTCCTTTGAGAGAGGTCGCTGAGTGATTCCAGGATCATAAGCATGGTGCTAAAGCAGCCTGACTTGACTCTGGTGAGAACTGCTAATGCTCAGCTGCTCTAGATACCAAGCTCTGAACATGGAGGAAAAGCTTTTGGCATTTAGGATTCAACAGATTAGTGCAATAAAATACTTTACAGCATTATATGTTGGAATGGGGGTTATGCTGATGCTAAGGATGTCATCACAAAATTATTTGGCCGTCTTAATCGAATGCTGTGTGTTTGTTATTCAACAGGCATCAGTAAGAGAATGAGTGCTAGAGACAGATGAATAATTTGTTGCTTGCAACAGTACTGCCAGTTGTGAGACAATAAAACAAGCAATGTATTTCCAGTGTATACGATTACAGGCAGATCTTATTCAGAACTTTGTAATTTGGCAATCCAACAGGACTCTAAATCAAACTCGTAACTAATGAGATGCCACAAAACAATCATCAAATGTTGGAACAGCTATTCAGGGCAAACATATGAGTAATTAATGCTTTTGAAACATATCAGTAATTAATGCTTTCATGACACAACTCATCTTGCTAATTGCAGCTCTTGCAAAGGAAAACATGAGCATATTCACTTTGCAATACAGACTTAAAATAAATGTTCTAATAAACTACAAACAGTCCACTAACCTTCTGCCTGTTTGTTTTGTCTGCATTGATAATTAATGATTTCCTTCTAGGCTCATTATCCCAAACCTTTCAGGTTGTTTAAACGTGAAAGAATATCAGCCTGAATGTTAATCATAAACAAAACACGTCAAGCATCATATTTCACCTATGTATATCTCCATCCTTTATTATCATTTCAGCCTGGTTGATCTTGTCTAATGCCTCACAAATGAATGTCTGAAAAAAGTGATTTGAATTTTCTTCTGTAAGGCAACCCAGCCAAATGACTGATTTCTTGGGTCATTTTCAGTGTGGTTCTCAGAGAAGGGGAAAAAACAGTGACACGATGCTTTACAGAATTAAAACAGCCATCAAGCCACCCAGGTTCCTCTTCCAGTCCTATGAGAACTTCCCCACCTTCCCAGACTATAAGACCTCTAAAGAGTTCCCACTGTGGGCTCTGGGTAATGTTAAATACAGATGTTGTAAGATGTTTCATTCTCTGAAGACATTCTCTTCTCTGAGAAGAGGCCTTGATGGAAATAGGAATTGGTCTCCTCAGTATTTTCACCTTGCTTATGTTAAGTGTACAGGTCTGCTGCTGACAGAGCCTTGCAAGGTGGCAAGTTCACAGACTTACACCAACCAGCCACTTCAAAATATAAAAGCTGTCGAACAAAGAAGGTTGGGAAGTTTTGACTCAAGTTTCTCAGGTGCTCATAAATCAGAATAATATTTCTGACAGCACAATTGAAATCCTTATCTTGTGCATAAAGTTAGGCCTTGGGGTCATAAATATGGCTCCGTTGCCAAGCAAGGCACAGGATTCATTTCTGTTTCTCTGCCTAGACCAGCAATCAATTTTTCTGGAAGACATTTCTTTATCATTCAAGGAAATAAATCCCCCAAACACTGCAACAGGAGAAGCAATGGCTGATGCAACAAAGGACGCTCACAACACCTGCTGGATATTCCACATCCTCCGGAGAATTTAGCATCACTAAACTTGCCGTGTTCTGTTGGTGCTGGATTGCAGAGGCACGAGGCTGCCAAGTTTGCAAGCTGGCAGGATAAATCCATTTTCTTCCTCTGAGGTCTAGTTCTATTACTGCTAATGTCATTGCCTTTGACTTTAATGACAGGAATATTTTCTAATAGATTTGAACACCCTATCAAATTAGACAGGAATAGAACCAGGCCTTTGCACTACCTACTACATAAAACTCCCTGAATTCCCCAGTGCTTTTGTTTCACTCGGCTGGTGAAAAGGCTTTTGCTGAAGGTCCTGTTTCAGCAATCTAAAGGAAGACAGAAATTAGATCTTTACTACCTGATTTCTTTCAGACATTAGGAAGTCCAGTTTTCCACCGGGAAGTCCCAGTTCTATAAAAGTCTTTACCAGCCGCAGATCTGCACTGTTACCTAGGAACAAATGGTATTTTATAAGATGCAATTCAACAGGAAAATAACCAGTATAGAGTCAATTTAACACAACAACCTTGACACCTCGGTGCTCTTGCTAAGTGCTGCTGAGAAGGTTATCACACCTCAGGATCATGGATTGAAACAGTGAGAGAACAGGAATTCCCACAGCCACCCCAGGTGGGCTGGAGCTCAACTGCTGCTGTGAGGGACTGTAAATGGTGGGGAAGAAAGGGCAAAGATCAGGTCCAGAATAAATCTGTCCTCTATTTGCTGAACAGCAGAGGTAAGACAAAAGGACAACAAGCTGAGGTGAGGCCCCCAGGGACACCTCAGTCGTTGTGCTGGGCTGTAGGGCTCTATCTTCAGAGGCAGAGTAGCCCAACTCATGTATTCACAATTAGAGATGCAGCTGAAATACGGTCAGGCTCCTAATATTTTCAGAGATGCCTCATTCTGTACCAGGAATTTCCAAAGTCTTCTGAAATGTTTTGTTGGTGAAGGAGGTACTGCCACCTCACAAGAAGGGCATTCCTGCCATTGAGATAATCAATGGCAAGCCAGTAAGTGTTTGTTTTCCCTTTTTTTTTTGAGATTTCAGAGCCTCTGCCCCTCTATCTCTGTAGTTTCAAGGCTAACACTCACACCTTTCTAACTGATATCAATAATTCATCAAGAGAAAGTTCACATTTAACTTAATTGCTTTCTGCTTAGAAAGCATATGTGTACAAAATCCCTGGACCTACTTCCTCTGCAGTGAAGAATGATTTTTGTTCTCTCACTTTCTAAAATCAGCCACTGTCTGCTCTCTAACAGTGTTTTGGGTGTTTAAATATAATTTTTCTCCTGGGGACACACTGCAAAACAGCCAAGCATCTGTGGAAAGACAAGAGGGGTTACTGGAAAGCATTCTTCCTGTTCACAGGAGAACTGATGTGCTTTAGCGTAGAAGTCTGATTAAAAAAAACAACCAAAAAAACCCCACAAAAAACAAAACAAAACAAAACAACAAAAAAACCCCAAAAGAACCCAAAAACAAGCCCACAAACAAACAAACAAACAAAAAAAAAAGTCCCAGGTAGCAGAACCCCATTTATTAGTGAAAATATTTAATATTTCCCTAGGTCCTATATTAGAATGGACTGAATAGCATAATAAGGAATAAATACTTAGCTAAAACAAATACTTAGACTCTCCATTCCTTCCTACTTGCTGAACATCTGTCTTTTTTTGGAATTTACACCAAAATGACTTACAAACAGCAATTCTTCCTGGCCTTACCATCCAAACCATGGACACAGACAACCAGGTGAATTCCATCTTCCAAATTTTCTTCCTCTTCCTCTGGTGGAAAATATGGGATATCAGAAGCTAGTACAGATAAGTCACTGTACAGAAATCCTTCAATCTTCATCTCTTTTTTAAATTTTTCTTTGGCCTGATAAAAACTGGAGAATACATTAATTAATCACAATAGAACTGGGTGTTCAGCAACAAACCTTCAAACTAGAAATGAGGAGGCTTCATTACATTTTCAGCTTTCAAGTAGAGACCTGGGTGCAATTCCTTATCTATTAGAACTGGGAAAAGTCAGAATGAAGGGAAGAAACTCTGTTTCTAAGTAATTTGGCCACATACAGGGAATAGCTAAAGTGCATTAGCAACTCACACTTGCCAGAGAAATGAAAGAGTAGCAAAAACTAATTTCCTGGCAGCTCAGAAAATGAGACTGAGCTACAGAAATAGCAATTTTGCCTCTTAGCAATGTCATTTGCCTTATAGGTACTAAAATGCAAAATGTATAATTTTGCTACCATCAGATGCAATTACAGCCAGGTAGAAGGTGCTCTCCCCCTTCTTCAGATTAGAACTAAAGGATGTACCTCATGTGGTATAGATAGTTTTGGTTTTGTCTGGTTTTGGATCCTTTTGAAAATATTTAGCAGAATTTAGAAGAAGAGCATCTCAATGCCAAAAGAATTAAGATAACAACTTTCCTACTAAAGGTCTAAAATTTGACACCCGAATTCACCCTGAAGCTTTCTCTGTCTGAAGATGGCAAAATTTTCAGTAGCTTTTTGACTTAGTAAAACTTATCCAGATAATTTGGGAATCAATAATCACAATGTAAGTGTACAACTAAGTAGAAAACTGGGATGGAACAGTTTAGGAGATACAACCTATAAATCCTGGGGATATCTTAAGGCAACTGGATATAATCATAGAATAATTAAGGTTGAAAGAGACCTCTAAGATACTCAAGTCCAATGGTGAGTAATTACTTACATCAGCCCAGATAATCTTAAGGGACACAAGAATGAAAAAAATAGCTTCTTCACCCGGTACCTGGAGGCCTTGGGTTCATGTGCATGAATTCATGCCTAAATGTTTGGTTTCACAAAGAAGAAACAAATTCTGTACTTAGATTTGTCAGGACTTAAGCATGACGTATAAAACAAACTTCAGGATGCTTTCAAAAGAATAAAAATAAAGTCTTGGTTTGCAAATGAATGCACATGCAGGCAGCCAACATTTTGGGCAGCTTAATGAGTTGAGAAATTTCAGTGCTACTGTTTTTCCTCAGCACAGCAGAGGCACCAACACATAATACAAATATGCAAGTGTTAATGTGCCAATCTGTGAAATGGGCCCCTGTGACATCAAGGTCATGAGGCTGCACTTTTGCATTGGACAATGTAGCAAGGAACAAAAATAATGCCTCTTCTTCAGCTATCCATGGTTCCAATTCTCCAATTTTTCCAGTTTAAGAAGGTGAAGCTGAGACCTACCTGCCAATCTGAACTCCCCAGTTCAAAGTTTAACAAATGAAATGTTAATCCTGCAGTTATTGAAGCAGGATTAAAAAGCAGTCTGTGGCACTGCCAGAGTGAACTGACTCTCTGGGATCGATACTCAGCTTTGGGTATCCTTGATTTCATGAAGGAGGGTCAGATCTTAAAGATTAGTAAGACACCTAAATCCCACTGCTTTTCATGAGAATTAAGGACCTGATGTCTTTGGTAATCTTGGTCTCTCTGTGTTTTCATCCTTCCTGTCTATTTAGATAATTCATTCTATATGAACCATTTGTCTATTTGGATTATTTATACTGAAACTCCCCAGGCAACTCTCTCAAACTCAAGCTTCCTGTATGCCTAGTGCATTAGGGTCCTGAACTGTTTCAGGGTCTCTTGGCATTATGGCTACATTAATGAATTAATTAGCCATTCTTACTTCAGCATCCTTTCGTTGGTCTCTTCATCCACCTCATCGGAATTGGAGCAGACAACTCCGAAGGAGCCCAGCGGCTGGCGCGTGATGGGGAATGCAGCCTGCTTTGCCGAGGAGCCAACCACGGCAGGGCTCTCTTTGAGCACGGAAGAAAAGGGAAGACAGGTGGCTGTGCAAGAGACGGACAGGTTAACCACATCAGCAGCCTTTCTGCTTTCCAGGGCTACTCCCTCTGCGGTGGCCAAAGGGAACCCGGTGCCGTTCGCTACAGGTTTATTCTCCTGGCTGTTGGGCTCCTGAGGATGTTCAGCCTGGTGGGACCCTGCAGGGTCTGCTGAGGTGGGGCAGTCATTGAGCTCAATTTCTTGCAGCCCCTGCATTTCTCCATGCACTGCTGGGCTCTCACCAGAGAGAGAGCTGCCACATTCTCCTTGCAGTGAGCCAAATTCAGTGGAGGTTTCGGAAGGAGCTGCAACAGGATAGCAAAAATCTGGTACCACCTTTATGCTCTGTGAGAAACTCTCCTCTCCTGAAATTCTACTATTGGAGGAGCCCTGTGGTATTTTTAAAGTGTCCGGCTTAAGTTTATCCTTTGGATCCTCAGTGCATGCATCAACCTTATCTATATTTTTGTCCAAGTAATTACAAACCCTTGGTGTTTTTAAGCTGCACTCACCATTGCTCTCCAGTGACAGGCACTCAGAGACATTATCTTGGAGCTGCTTTGGACAAATGTGTGGTCTTGTATTTTCCAAACTACAGCAAGACTCTGGAAAACCTCTCTCCTCCTCCCCTTGTAATTCAGTGTTACTGCTACTGTGTTTGAGGAGGGGTTTGGGATGTTTTCTTGGATCTGTTTTTTCACTTTCAGTGGTGATTTGACACTTGGAAAAGTCCATGAGTATTTTCCCATCTTTATCCTCTGTTTCCATGCAGCTTCTTAAGTTTTGATCCGAATCTCCTGAGGTGGCTTCGCCATGTTTTGATATATCCACCTCCTCCGTGGGCTCTTCTGGGCTACTGATCTGAGGAGCTGAGACAGATTTCGTCAGTTTGGTAAGCTCCACTTCCCTCTCCTCTTCCTCAAAGGGCAAAGAGCTGATGGATGTGAGTGATGCTTGGATCCCACTGGGCAAGCTGGTGTTGCTTTCCGTGTGGCCACCCTCCAGGGAATTCCGGTGGATGGCGTGCCGTCGGACCAGGTGGTGCAGGATCTCACGGTCACTGGGCAGCTCCAGGGCTCGGCTACGAGCATCAGACCACGCCACTGAGCTGGGCTCACTTTCAATGCCTGAATCAGATATTATAGAGGAGGATCTTTTAATGACCCCTGACATCAGGGTGAATTCTTCACTCTCCTCACCTCGTTGCTCCTTTGTGGCTGATTTCACGTCACAGCTGTGTGAAGGCAAAGCTTTCAAAACGGGGAGATGGGCCTTGGTGTCTGCATATTCTGGTTTTTCAAGACTGGTCAATTCATTCAGTGCAAGCTCAGATGAAGTGAAATTGGTTTCAGGATGACCAAATTCATCTAGTTCAGTCCTGTCTTCCAAGTTGTCAGTTCCACATGCTCCACACTCATACTGAGCACTGACAATTAACACAGGCTCGCTTTTTTGAGAGTCTTTATTGCTGGGTTCCATGTCTCCCCAGGTAACATCTGCCCCAAGTCTATCATCTTTTAATAAAACTTCCTCGGATGTTTTAAAGTCTTCTGACATGTGTTCTGTATTGCCTGGCTCTGAGTCAGAAATAGTTTCCTCTCTTGAAACTAAAATATTTTTTTCAGGTTTCCTTTGGCCTTCTTTGTTCACTGTACATACCTGAGATGTGGAGTGCTGGTTTAAACCCTTAGAAGCAGCAGCTTCAGAACTGCTGTGTAGGCATAAAGGATTCCCATTTATCCTGTCTGTGTGTATTAGCAGAGTATCTTTCCCAAAGTCTCCTTTCATTACTCCAGTGGCATCATCTGACACACAGTCTTTATTTTCCTGTGTTACATCAAGTTGAGTATTTGCAGGAACCTCAAAATCTGAGAAAACTTCCAAATTCTGATCTGAAAGAAAGAAAGAAAAATAGTACTATTATCTGTAAGAACACAACCAATCACCCCAAAGCAATGTGGGAATTTGAAAAGGGATTTTAAAGTTTAAAATATTATTCTATATATTTATATTATATAAATTATACATACATTACAGGCATATTAAAAATCCACATGCCAGAGTGCATTTAACTAGAATTGTACTCAAGGAGTAGTTATATTTAGGCCAAAGAAGACAATATAATACTCTTTAATCAGTATAACTTATCTATACTGCTGATTTTTAAAGCATAGGTAAATGAAACAGAACTGATATTTTTTGTATTCCTGCTGTCCTCCGACATTGTTCATAGTATAGCTCTTTCTTTTGATCAGTTTAATATTCAGTTTAATAACTTAAATACTTATAATGAGTATTGTCAAAATTGAGGCAGTAGAATAACTGTGGAAGAGCAAAAATTTTGTACTACAGCCTCTATTCACCAGATTATGTACACCTACACTATTAATACGTATTTCTTCCTTGGTAATCTTAATGGTTGAGTGAAAAGAATAAGGTAGTAAGAGCTATGAGGTTTTACTAAATAACTGATGAACTAAATAATTTCTCAATTGAAAATTTGATTTGGGTACTCAAGGGCAAAATATATTTCAGAAGGCAATGTGGCCCTTCAGGGGAGAGTGGGGCTTTACACTGAAATTGTTGGGTTTTGTTCTGAGATTTCTTACCACTAGATGTCATAGTGGGGATGTCAGACTAGTGTTGTTTTTCCTTTAAATTTGTACTGTAGCAAAAATCCAAAAGATCTGGTTTTCTTTTTAGATTTTCCTTCCAGCTCTTTTAACAAAAAAGCTTAATTTGAAGATGAAAAATGTGAAGGAAATACTTTAGTTTGCTGTTAGGCAAAACACTAAAATTCAACAGTATTACTTAGAGAGTCGCACTCTCTTCTGATCTCATAAACCCAAGGGATGTGAGATCACTTCTCCTGGCCTAGGGAAGTTCCTCCCTCAGCTCAAGCTGTCCCATGAAGCTGTACCCTGTGGAGTTTCACTCACCTTTGCAAGGCATGTCCGTGTACCTGTCTTCAAAGATAACTGGGAGTGTGTTCCAGTCCCCATCGATGTCCAGGCATTCCGCTGGCAGGGGGGGCATGCTGGTGAAATAATCTGAATTACGAATTTCTGTAGAAATCTGTGCGTGGCTTTGGATCCTGGCAGCAAAGTACAAAACAAATTGAGTGGGTGAGTAGCTACTGTGCTGTTTCTCCATCACTCCTGCAAGCTCAGATATGGGGGCAGAGGACTGAGTCAATGAGTTTAAAAGGAGAGGGAAGCAGTGATTGCATGATGAAGGGGACCCAGCACTCCTAGGACATTTCTATTTCTCAGTTAGAGATGCCTACAATGTGCACAGTCCCTTCAAAACCTCAGTGTATTTGAAATTCTTCCAGATCCCACTGCCACAGGCTCCTGTTAGCTGCCATAACCCATTGCTGTCCTCCCAGGGGTCTAGCCTGCTGGCTGGGACTGGATGACTCATCTGGTTTCTGGTCAGTAAATGAGGTCTGTCACTCTGGCTGTGGTCAGGGTTTCAAAACCCAGATGCAGGAAGCAATAATCCAAAATTTGGTTGAGCAGTACAGGGAAGAACTAAGCCAAGAAGGATGCAGGGCAAGTCCTCTGTCTCACTTATATCAGAGCTCAGAGCACTGAAGAATCTCACATATATATGAATTTGGAGGAGCTAAGGCACATTAATTCAGCCACTGTCTCCTGGCAGAACTAGAGTCACAGAATCATAGGATGGTTTGGTGTTGAAGGGACCTTCAAGATCATTTAGTTCTAACCCTGCTGACATGGGCAGGGACACCTTCCACCAGACCAGGTCGCTCAACCTGGCCGTGAACACTTCCAGGGATGGGGCAGCCACAGCTTTTCTGAAAAACCTGTTCCAGTGCCCACCATCTTCACAGTAAAGAATTTCTTTCTAATATCTAATCTAAACCTACTCTCTTTCAGTAAGAAGCCCTTCCCCCTTGTACTATCACTACATGTCCTTGTAAAAAGTCCCTCTCTGGCTTTTTTGTAGCCCCCATCTGTTCCATCATTTGGGCCACTCAAAATGCTACCTGGCTCTCCTCAGTGAATGTGACATTTAACTGGCACATGAATATGTGTTCAGCCATCATAAATACAATAATTTTTATTTCCCATGAGCTTTCCTATTTAAACGTCCATCTCAAAAAATAAGGAAAATATCAAAGACTAAGGCAAAAAAATATTCATAAGATGGCCAGCTGACAGCAAATTCATCCTTCATCTTTAAGCTAGTACCCCTTGTCTGATTACTACATATCCTTGTGAAAAAGATGAATAACTGATATCAAAACGAGTGAGGAGAAATATTTTTTGTCTGTAAATCTAGGGAAGATATGTCACCTACTAGAGACCTCCCCCCTGTGCCATATGCAGCCTGCTGGAAATGATGTGTCCTCTTCTGCCTAAGCAGCCAGGCATGTGGGTGCACAGCCTCACACAAACTCACAACAGCATGGGAGGCAAAAACCAGCTCTTGTCTAATAAGGAAGAGAAAAATGGGAAAATCTTACTGCTTGAGGTGGTTGTACAGCACCTGGCACACTGAGCACTGATCTCAGCTGGAGACTCTGTGAAGCCAATTAATAATCCCTACTGCCACTCCCATTATTAATAATACTCTGACAACCAAGACTTGTTTTTGTAATTACATCATCTAGCAAATTCAGAAAGAAAACATGACTCTCCCACAAGGCCTCTATAGACTGGATTTTCTACACAGACCAATTTTAATTTTTTTTTACTGTTTTGGTTTGGGGTTTTTTTGTTGGTTTGCTGTTTTTTGGTTTTTTGGTTTTTTACTTAGTCTCCTTGATAATTACTGAGAAAAACATTATGTTTATGTGTAGGAAATAGGTTACTTCTATGACTGCCTGGAGAAATAGAAGCATTTCATGCAATTAGGCTTCCCCCAGTTTGTTTGAATGGGACCATGAGTGTCTGTGTCCTCACCCCAGAATCTTGACAAAGGGTTTTCCTTGTACACAGCTCACTAAAATCCTGACATGGGAGAACCAAGAGAGCACAGCTGGGCCCCTGCAGCCATGGGGTTGCTCTAATTTGGCAGAACAAGGCAGCCTTGTACAATACAACCCATCCACTAATGAAGTCATGGCCCTTTCCATCAACGCTGAATCAGCCTTAATGTCTCCAATGACAGCTCTGAGAAAAGCAATTTTCTTCTTTGCATTAGGTCAGAAGCAAATGTCTCACTTAAAAATCATCATTGTGACAGGACCTGGTGTCATGGCCTTTCAGCCCTTTCTGAAAGATGGGTTTCACACTGGTAATGTTGTGGTCTGCCCATGGTGACAAATAGTCTGGATAACCTTCATTACTCAGAAATTCAAAGCTGAACATCTTTATTTGAACTCTGCCTTCAGGGGTCAGGTCCTGCGTGTCATCCCCAGTGCTCCACTTGGATTCACTGGCTAAAACCAAAGGTAGGATTTGCCTGTGTAGCTTTAAAACTGGCTCTTTGGCTCTTCGTACTTCCCTGTTTGGTTACAAGCAAGGATTGTTCAAGAGAAGTAATGCTTCCCTTGCTAATGGTTTAGAGCATGTTTTTATGAATGCAGCCCAGTGCAATGTCTGCTGGTCTGCTTTACATACTTGGTTCTTGGCCAATTAATTAGCAGCCCTGAGTTTAGGTCATACCCATGATTTTCTCTTCTCAGCTAACATGGTGGTATTTGCCATTCCTGACCTTCACTTCTGCATCTAGTCAACATCCACAGCTTTGCATTGCCTGTTTAACACCCCTGTCTACATCTAAACATCCTTTCTGCTAGAGAAAGTAGGGCTGGGCTAAACAATATAAAATATACATGCCTACCCCAAAATCTATATTGGGGATGGTAAAGAGCAAATTTGTAAATGTTAAGATTTCTTTCTTATCAAAAGTTATTTCCCACTAAAAGCACCAGTGCTGGGTCTGGTGTGTTTGTTTTAGGAAATTAATTGAAGAATGGAATATTTATATATCTATATATCTACATGTATGTATATGTATATGTATATGGGTGTATGTGTGTGTATACATCTATATATAATCTATATCTATATCATCTATATCTATATCTATATATGAAGCTTGAAATTAATTATTTCTTGGGCTTGCCTGATCAGTCACTTACTTTTGAAATGCATTTCAATAGGTTTGCAATATGGAGCTAAATCAGAGCCAATGACCTCTCTCAAAGCAAACTCCTTTACACCCTGCAGAAAAAGAACTCATTCTTGATTGCAAAATATTTTAAAGTAAATTTTTAGTTATTCTAGAAATAGGGGAGTGTTAATGGGTTACTTACAGGCCTTCCTGGAACATGAGCACAGCAGGTTTCTGGTGCTCAGTGTAGAAGAAGGCTTCTGAGAATCTCCTCACCTGAGAGAGAGACACACAAGTTAAACACAAGGTGACAAGTGTCATAAGTCTAAGAACAGAGCAGTGACTGTCAGGACCAGATTCCTTAGTTTGGTCCATCTGTGTTGCATCACTCTGATGACATTAAAAAAAAAAAGAATTAAATTCTGTTTCATTTTCCCAAACCAGCACAGAGCAGCTGGTGTTGTTGCATATTTTGCTGCCAGGTAAGAAGAGTCCCTTGACAATAAATCAAAGTTTGGTTATCTGCCTCTTCTGACTACTTTTCTGAAAGCTGTCCAATTTACCATTTTCCCCGTATGGGTAAAGTGGATAAGATTTATTCCTTTCCCATTGTGCAAAAAGCAGTAGAGGAGTGACTTACTAAATTAGAACAATTCCTAATTGATTGCCTCTTCTATGAGAACATCCACTGTGACTCTCAAACTACCACGACAGCAAAGGAAGTCTTACATATCAGTCCAGAGGAGAATAATCCCTATCGGGGTAGAAACACACTTGCCTATGTCATGATACTTACAAAATGAGAGCTCTTCAAATCCCTTCATGGACATTAGATTTGTTCATTTTTGGATAATCAATTACAAAAGAGCCATGGATCTGAAGTGGCTGGCAGAGCACAGAGTGTGAAATAAGCTATAAAAAATTCAGTGCTGTCATCTGCCCTGGAATAAGCTTTGAGTTTAAATGAATCAAACATAATATGCAATCAAATGTACTGAGCTGTTAAACTGCAGCCCATACACTGCTAATAATAATTGTAAAAGTGACCTCTGTTACAGGGACAGAAAATGGCAGTGAAAAGCATATGTCAGAGCATCTCAACATCTCCCTAAATCCCAGCTGGGCTTCAGCAAACAGCCTTTCTGAACAAGGACAAGGAACCCTTCAAAAAGACTGTATCTTTACAGTAGGATTTTTCATCTAGGGCTCTCAAACTGTTTTCCAGAGGTAAATAAGTGTAATTACACACAGTTTACATGGGAAGGAACCACAGCATAAAAAGTTATGTAATTTGACAAAGGTCAAGAAGATACTTGGCATCAGCTGAGACTCAAACAAACCACAGGCTGTGATTCACCTTGCTGGAGCTGGGAGCATTCAAAGTTGGGTCCTTTGGATGAAAGCCACCCAGGTCCCCTCAGAGTCAAGGGAGACCTTGTCAGCTTAACCAGGAACTTCAGCATCAGGCACTCAGCCACCTCTTCCTGAATTTTATGCCCCATTTTTCCAAACTCCAGGGCAGACTTGTTCTGGTCACTCTGACCTCCACTGACTTTGACAGGAGCAAAAACATAAGCTGGGATGGCAATACCTGCACTGCACTCTCCTAATGCTGTGCAAGGTGAATCCTGCCCTTTTCTCTATTGTCCCTACTGCAATGATTAGATCAGACTGAGTTCAGCTCAGGTGATGTGCTGGAATGGTGTCTGGTCAATAACCAAGAACGTCCTGATGGAAGACAGAGCACTTGCTGAACTAATCAGATAAGCAGATCTGACAACATTCGCTCAAATGACAAGTGGTTTTGTGCCTTCTTTATTACCCAGCACAAGAAGCAATTTCAACATCAACAATAATATTTTGTTATTTTCACTTCACTGTGAGAAAGGCAAATAGCTACATATATATATGTGACATAAGAGAAAAGTCCATATTCCTCATGGTAGCTCTGTGAAACAAGTTGAGATAAAATCATATTTTTTGTTATTTGTCATAGTGATGTTTCTGTTTTTTTAAAACAAATGTTTACTATTCAGGGATAACTAGCAAGTATAGGTGATATTATATACCTCTTCCCACCCACCTCCTCTTTTATGTTTGATCCTCATTCTCATGAGTAGACCAGATCTCTGGGCTACTCATTTGACATAGGATCCCAGGTCACATAAAATCACCAGTCTTCATTCCAGAAACTGAAATCTGTAACTTCAAATCCTGGGCTTCACCTCTTCTTCCCCTCCTCTTCAGCTCTTTTTGTGCTCATCCCATTTCACGTCAACACTCACAGAGGCAGAATTGCATTGGAAATATACATCCAGACAAATCTCTAATGTTTATTGGCAGATGACTGTTACTGAACTTGCTCTTAACTTTTTAACATTACCCTTAGCATGTGATGTTCCTGAGTCAGATAAGCTGTGACTTCTGGATGGAGTGTTGCCACCTCTAGGAATTGGGTCCACAGGGCCAGGAGGTGAGAGCAAAGCCAGGCGAGGTCCTTGCTTATCTGTTCTGCCATCTTCTCTGGATTGTTCAGCAGCTGGAGGAGAGAAAGGAAATTATGAGATCAAGACAGTGCTATGAAAAAAATCGGCTCACACATCGGATTAGGCCCTTTTAGAAACCACAGCTACAAGAAAAAATTCTCTTGATTTAGGAATTTTTTTTTTTCAAGCTGCCATTTTCAGTTATTTTATCTCAAAGGAAGCTGGTGAGACATTTTCTTTTACTCTTTAAAATCACACATTTTAGTGCAAAGGGTCTCAGCTACCCAATTTGAGAGCAAGAAGAGAGAACAGATAATTTTTTGCGGACACTTAACTGCAGGTGTAGTAACTGGCAGGGAAAAGAAATCAAATAGTGTGGCTTCAAAATTATCCACCAGATGGTGCTGGATGCTCTGAAATAATAAACCATGACCGGGCTTTGTGAGCAAAAGGAGCCCTCGCAGCCATGTCACATTAGGATACAGATGGGTGATTGAGCAGGAACCAAACAAGAAACCTCAAACCAAAACACTGTGTCCTCAAATCAGGATGACAACAGACATCCCAAAGTGTGCTGTTGTCCCACACTAGAATGTGCTGGGGCTTTGTGTGTCCTCCAGCTCCGTGCTAAAGCTCTGCAAGAAATCAAAAGTCTCTGCACATCAGACTTCCTGGTTTCACAATTTCACAGAATCACAGACTAGTAAAATGGGCTGGATTAAAGATGATCTTGTTCCAACACCCTGCCATGGACTGGGTCACCTTCCACTAGACCAGGTTGCTGAGAGCTCTATCCAACCTGACCATGAACACTTCCAGGGATGAAGCATCCACAGCTTCTCTGGGTAACTTGTGCCTGTGCCTCACCACTGTCACAATAAAAGATTTCTACCTAATATCTAATCCAAACCTGCCCTCTGTCAGTTTAACACCATATTTACTTGTCCTAGCACTATATATCCTTGTATAAAGTCCCTCTCCAGCTCTCCTGTAGCCCCCTTTAGGTACTGAGAAGTGCCAAATGTTCTCCCCGGAGTCTTCTCCAGGTGGAACAAACTCACCTCCCTTAAGTTCTCAACTTGTTAATGTCTTTAACGAGAGACAGACATTGCATTTTACCTCCATATTATTCACCAGGGTTTTTTTTCGTTTGTTTGGTTTTTTTTGGTTTTTTTTGGTGTTTTTTTTTTTTTTTTTTTTTTTTTTTGTATACTGTCCTAGTTC
>VZRM01001375.1:434676-473547 GCA_013397955.1 Grantiella picta
TTTTTGGTCAGGACTGCACTCTAGCTGAAAGCCTGCTTATTTTTCACATTTTATTCTGCAGGTAGTTTCCAGATTGGTGACACTGCAAACTAAGGCATGATTAAAAGCAAATTGTCTGTGTGTGAGAGAAGCAGAGAAAATCTGTGTGTGGATAAAACAGATATTGTCACTGTGTTTGCATTGTTTGGGTGCTATTCTGTTTTAACCACTTGTCCAAAATGGCACAAACTCCAGCACCCAGCCTGGTACAGGAAACATCGGGGCATACTGGGAAACAAAAGATCTTGCCTAAACATTTCCCTTTGCAGAGTCAGGGCACTACTTTATTCATGGCACACAATTTTATATGTTGTATGTCAATGTTAATTTTTTATTTGTTAGGTCTGTAAGGCTATTCTTACATCATAAATTGAAAACGCAGTCTTCAAGGCATATGCATTATTAATGCAAGTCATCTTAGGAATAGGTGTGTGATGGCTATTTTTCTAGTTTATTGGTTGTGAAATGTTTGAATTTGCCAGAGAGGGAGGGAGGGAGATGGAAGGAAGGAAGGAAGGAAGGAAGGAAGGAAGGAAGGAAGTACTTCTAATTGTGGGAGTTTTACTGCGTTAAAAATTACTCTGAAGGAGACTCTGGATTGTGTTTTCTGTCCTCTACCCTTTCAACTTCTAAATCTAGTAGAGATGAGCCCAATACGTTATGCTTCTCTAAATCAATTTTATGTGAAATCAGATTCCCTGCAAAGTATCCAAGTCAGAACTTAAAACTAATAAATTTGTCATTTCAAACAGTTTTAAAGCCATGGCTGACAAACATTAGCTCACAATTTGTAACGGGAGTGTAAATGGACTTCTCATTTGGTTTGGACTTATCTTCCCTCCATTAATTGTTACCAAATTCTCTTCCCCAGGGAAGTGGTGGAATCACCTACCCTGGAATTGTTCAAAAAAATAAGTAGGTGGCACTTTTTTTATATGGTTGACTGGGCATGGTGATATTTGGTCAAAGGACGGATTTGATCTTTTCCAAACTCAATGATTCTATGATCGTATGATAAATAAAATATATTAAATCTCTGATTCTAAAACACTTTTTCAAGTGATCAGCTGGCACTTGCATTTCTTCTTGACACTCCTGATGACTTGTCTTTCTCTCACTTGAAATAAACTTGGCAGAAGCAAGTTCAAGAGAGTAGTTCAGTCACTTCTGTGCCAAAATCACTTTTTTCCTCCCGGAAGCCTCCCAACACATTTAGGTATTTTTATTTGAAAATATATGGTTGTACAACCTGTCAAAGTATCTTTTCTCCTGTCAGCAGAAAAGCTATAATTGCAACCTACCCCAAATAATTTTTTTTGTCATACTGATACTCAGGGCTAGGCTCACTGAAGGATGTTAGGACAATCCAGCTGGTGGCTTATTAAAAGTGACAGGAACCTTATACACAACCAGTCAAAGTTATGTGAAATAGTAGCTGGAAGAGAAACAGTCAAGAAACTTTCTGATGGTACCAAATTCTCTTTTTCCTTTCACTGATACATGACTGGGCTGTCTCTGCACTTGAAAAATGGACTTGAAAAACGTATGGACAGATTCTGTTGAAGGAAATACCTGCAGCTCCATACAAAGCTGGGACAATGTCTCCTCCACAGATAGCTCCTCTGGGGAAAAAACACAAAGAAAACATCAGGTTTGAGAACAGTGGATGGGAAATATTAGTGCTCTGCTGTTTATTCATGAGAGAAACTGGTCATTTGGTATTCTTGCTTGACAGACATATTTCTGTTTGGGTGTGGGAACTCTGCAACACACTTTGCACTGATGCAGGTGCAACTTCTGCTTATGCAACCTGGACCACTAAACCAGTAGAAGCTGTTGTTTTGTGGTGACAAAGATGACAAAATTTGGCTTTTTGTTGACTCCCTTTTACTAGAAGTTTGATTTTTAGTATTTTTTAGTATTTTGGTATTTATGGCCAACTGTAGAACTGAATGCAGAGTTTGGGCAAATGATGTGCATGGAATGGGTGTCCCTGGTGTGCTACAGAGGACTGTGTAGCAACACCAAATTCCTGATGAGTAAAAAAATTGGGCATCTCTGTACTGCCTTGTGAAGTTGGAATTACCTCACCACTGCAAGCAGCAGTGTTTTGATGTATTCCTGAGAGAATCCAGCACAGGGACACTCTGCTTTAAATGCACCACAGAGTATAAAGCAAAGGAGGACATCAATCAACTCTCCAACTTTGGCAGCTTGATTTTGCAATGCGGAACTTTCTAATGGTGTCCATAAAGAAACAAAGCAGAAACAAAGCAGAACAACTCATAGACCAATTCCCTCCCTAATCCACAAATGTCCTTTCTCAGATAGCCCTAATAAATGGGAAAGGACAGCCCAAGATGGGGAGTGCCTTGAAAAGACCCAATCTTAGATGGTAAAATTTGGGAAATAACTGTTCCCACTTTTAATGTCTAAATTAAACTACTTCCTTTTTAAATATACTACTCAGGGAGCTAGGGGGGGGAAAGAAAAAGCATTAAGGAAGTGTGCAGAGATTTATGTTCTTGGATTTAGCTTAACCTTCTGTAAAAACCTATGAGATTAATAAAACCAATATAGATGTTACAACTGAATGAGTAATTAACATTTTCCCCGGTCAGTGGAGAACTATAGCAAGTACAAGGTGTGGTTTATGCCATCCCAAATTAGAAAGCATTAGATGTGTCACATAACATGTTTTTAAATGGGCGTGTTTCACCCCAATGAAAGTAAGGAGACAGATATAAAAATTTGATTTATATTCATCTTACTGCGTGAATCTTACACCCCATAATTTTACTGAGTTTTGCAACAGGTGTCAGAAGATCAGCCTTACAACCAAATCTTTAGTAGATATTCAGACCGTGAATAAAGTGATGCAAATAACAGTCTGCTCAGGAGGCTAAAAAGGGTATTTGCATTTAGCAAAATTTCATGCGTTACAAGAAGTACATTTGCAAATGAGATGCCTGCTTCAGCAGCAGTATTCATTTTGAAACAGGGAAAATGGTTTTAACAACATCAGTATGTGCTCTGGGGTGGTCCTGTACTTGTGGTCAATCATCCATCATAACTCTGCCATCCCACAACCTATAACCATGTCTGGGTGAGCCACAAATCCTCTGTTATCTATACTTGATAACAAAGATCCATGAAGCAGTTTTGTTGTATGTTGTATTCTGTCTGAGAGCTCATAAGGTACAAATAAAAATGCCGTATTCTTTTTTTTCTCTTGTAATCGGATTGAATAACACAGTACATTACTTACCTATGACTTTTAGACTGTCTTGAAGGGAAATATACGTTGGGGAACAAGAGATGAAGTGGAAAACAGTCAAATCCTAGAGTGTGTGAAGCATAATGCATTGTGTTTGATAGTTCTTATATTCAAGGACTATACTGGAGAATTTTACTCCCTTTTAAAACCTGCTGGCCAATGCAACCGACCGTCCTAATGTATTTATCTCTGCAACATAACAAAACCGATAACTTCAATGCCTGCACACACACAGAAATGCAAAGACACAAAGATGTGAAATTATTTAATACAAATTCATTCCTTGAATTCAAAGAAACAGGTGAGAGAGCAGGATTTAGTCAGGAATGAGTCTCATTTTCATAGACCTCATGCTGTCATTACAAAGATGACTAAACACAAATTACAGAGCTCCATCCCACAAATCCAGCCAGCCAGAACTTGCATATTAGACCTTACAGGACTGACCAGCCAAAAAACCCTCCTGCCAAAAAACCACAAAATCTATTAAACAATTGAATTAAGAAGAAAAGCAGAATAATTTTGAAGAACAAGCTGTAATTGGCAGGGGAGAAATAAATTGTGAGTTATAAAGAAGGAAGTATAATTTAAACCCACTTGTATCACCTTTCAGATTTTTCTTTTCAATTATTAAAAAATGTTTGCTCAAGAGAAAAAAATATATTAAGAGTCTTCCCAAGATTTCATGGCCATTAAGAACTGAGGGTTACAATTTTCAAAGTGTAACTGAGGCAAAAAATCACTGAAAGGCAAGAATTCTGAGAAATGTATCAAAATATTGTGTCCATCTACACATCAGGTCACATCCTATAATAGATTCACATAAGTTGAGGAGTCAGTCATCTTTAACAGTGCGCAAAAAAACTAATCAGAAAACACAGAAGAAAATCCCTTGAAGTCTCTGAACAGACCAAGAATTTTGGTACTAAAATGTGTGTTTAAAAATGCAGCACTGTAAAATATCCAGTGATTTTAAATGTCTTTTCACTTACCCAACTTCAGCTGTGGTAAATCAGGAATCTCATTCATGATGAGGGTGTAGTACGTGTGAAGACCCCTTTGAGCATTCAAGAGCAGAAGACAGAGATCCTTATGCCACTTGTATGCATGCTGCATGCAGTTTTCAGATGGGACATAAAAGCTGCCCTGTGTAGCAAAAGTATCAAGAAAAAAAGAGAAATGAAATTTCATGGTCTCCATTTGTGCTACAGGTTTCCACAAAAAAAACAGTTGAGGACAGTCATTCATCTCTTTTTCCAAGAGTCTATAGTGATAGGATAAGGGGTAATGGCTTTAAACTAAAGAAGTGTAGGTTTAGACATTATATTAGGAACAAAATTCTTTACTGTGAGGATGTTGAGGCACTGGCACAGGTTTCCCAGAGAATCTGTGGATGTCCCATCCCTCGAAGTGTTCAATGCAGGTTTGATGGGGCTTGGAGTACCCTAGTCTAGTGGAAGGTGTCTCTGCCCATGGCAGGGGATTTTAACTAGATTATATTTAAGATTATATTTAAGGTGGATTAGATTGACCAAGCCATTCTATGATTCTTCAATTCTAATCAAGCAAATGGAACCAAACAGAGATTTTAACTATCCCAATCTCCCAGCCACACAACTAGCTAGCTGTGTAATCCAATAGAATCACATTCTACATGTTCATTTCGCCCAAACCATAACAAAATTATTAAGTCTCAGCAATGCTGCCACATGCAAAGACCCTCAAACCAAACAGTCCAACAGGGAAATCTATCCCTGTCCATCCCACATGTCCCACTTTGGAGCCAATGTCTCTCCCCACAACACAGCGTCCTGTGTGAAATACTCTCTTTCTGCTGGAGGAGGAGCGCTGGAAAGAACTAGAAAGATGGCTATATTCACTCTCCTTTTCCCTCTTTATCACCTCCTGCAAAGGTTATAGCTTGGTGGGACCATGGTATGCTTTATTATGTGCATCAGTGAAAAAATGCAGGTGGCATTGCTATCCCACTGACAAATCTGAGCCACTCCATGCTCCAGGATCAGTGTCTGTGTCAGTCTGTCTCTTGTGGGAGACTGTAATTGGACAGATCACAGCATGTTTACTACAAATATTTCCCAAACAACACCTTTACACTTAGAATGTAAGCTGAGTTTTCATTAGGGCAGCACAAATCAGAGGTTTTCACTTCTGTCAAAAGATGCTTGTTTAAATAACTGATATTTGAAATTTGCACGGCTTAGATTTAAAATGAAACTACTTATTAATCCGTGGGTTTGTGAAACATGGACAACTTTCAGCTTCATCCACTGCTTATCACTGCTGGGGTAAGAATACAATTCCTACAGGCCAGCCAGGTACTGACTGCCTTTTTGGACAGTCCCAAAATCTGCACATCCCCAGGAGCAACAGAGAGGAATCAAACACAGGCCAGGTCATCTCCTGTGTTTTTCTCCCTCTGACTTCCATAAAAGCTACATTTCACAATTCTTGGCCTGAGCCAGGATGTTTCCCTCAGCTTCTCATGCAAATGTTCGAGGAGTTAACTAGAATTCTGTGTTAGACACAAAGAGAACTGCTCTCTAGACCCGCAGAGAAACAGCTGATGATAATTGACAGAGTTGGCTGTTCTTCAAAGTTTTCAAAATCTCCAGCCTCAGCATGAATATTTTTTACTCTCACCATGGCCAAAAAAAAAAAGGACCATAAAGAAATGCTGCTCAAAACAATAGAAAATTGGAAGTGGATTGATGTACAATGTCATGACAATATGCCCTCCTTTACTATCCATTGCTGATTTTTTTAAGACAAAAATTAGCCTGGCATTTAAATGCTACAATAATGAGCAGGAGGAAGAATGTGAGTTAATTTCGTAGTTTGTATGAATACTATAACATGGTGTTGTGCATGACTACACTTTAATAGATCTATTTTCAGCCATTCCTTGGCATAGATTATCATTTAAACATAAAAATAATAGGAAAATGCACCTGCAGTTGGGCTCAAAACTTGCCTGAATTAAAGATGTTTAAAATATTACTCAACTAGTTCAGTTTTGAATTCTTTATATATTGTCTTCCTATCTTATAGTGCTTTTTCAAACTTGTCCTCAGCTGATTTCCACTGGACAACTGACCACATGTTCTACACTATAGGCACAGAATTAGGACCACTGAGGCAACAGCCAAGTAAAATCTTCTCTAGTATGTCTCTCCATTGTAACATAAACATTCTTTAAATTACCATGAAATATGGGTAGTAAACATGTGCGAATAGAGGGCTGAAAAGATTGCTCCAAGCTCTCTTTTCCTGTCCCAGCTCTCTGGGAAGGGTGCCTGTGCCAAAGAAAGGTGCTGTGTTTTGAGAATGCCATTGCATAAGAGAAACGGAGCTGACAGCCCAGGTTTTGCAGGAGTAAAAGGCCATATCATTAAGCTGAAGCATTTTGATGGAATTCTATTAAATGGAAACTGGCTTTGAAACCGTGTTGTTTAATGGGAACATCCATCCTGATTTGAAAAATCTTTTGTCAAGGTGGAAAGCGAGCGTGACAGAAAAAAGGCGACAAGCTCCAAATTTCTGGTTTTCCGGCAACTTAAAGACATTATTGCTCTCACAGGACTGCTTCTTCTGAAAGTTGTCACACGCATACAGGATACAGAGCAGGACATTACAGAGATTATTAAACCCACCTCAGGGACAGTTTAAACTAATGTGAGCTAAGGTCTGTGCATCTTCATCTGCAGAGACCCCAGCAGGTCAGGCATCTGTCGGGTGATGCCATTATAAAGTGCTGCAGCTAAATCAGCTTATCCATCACTGTTCAGTAAACTGAGAAATGTCAAGAAATGTCTTCTTTTGGGATGATCTAAAGATTGCAGACCTTTCATATTTGCTATTTTAATTGCATCTTCTGTGTATTTATTCAGGTGATTCCCTATTTCCGTGCCAATAGCCAGAAATATGGATTCAGACTACAATACTAACAAATCAAGTTTGGTAAAAAATATGTCACATGCTGTTCTAAGGGAAAACACTGCTGTAAAACCAGCACTTGGGAAAAACAGTGTTCATGAGCCATTAAACAGCTACAAAGTGCTCAGCTTTCCAGGTTTCTTGACTCAACACGACAGATATTGGTTTACTTCTGGTTAAGACAAAACCCTCATTAAACAAAAAAAAAAATACTGAAGCTGACAAACCCACCTTGCACAAAGCCTAATGCCTGCTCGGGGCATGTAATATCCATTGTAAAAGTACGTGTTGTTTTCCTTTTTAAAGATTCTCACAACATGTTGAACTAATTCCTTTGCTCTACTGTTATTTAAATCTCATGGATTAGCAGAAAGACAGATACGTCTATGCTGGTTGTAAAATGCAGCTGTGCTGATTTCTTTTTCCAAGACCCCCACTCTCCATAAGGGTAGACTGTATCTCTGTCTTTTGCCCTTTTCTATTTCTGAAAACTTTGGAAGGATACAAATGCCTGACAAATTTCACTTCAAGACTTAAGACCTAAGTTCTCTGGTGGCAAAGATGGATGACAACACAGATGCTAGTAGTACTGGCATGAAAGGATTTCTTCCATTATGCCATCATCACTAAAGGAAAACAGATCAAGTTGAGACATGATGGACAAAAAACAGTCTGGAGAATCATGCAATAGAGGATGGAGTTCTCCTTAGCCCTCCTTTTGTTCTGAATGTACTTATAGGAATATTTTGTGTGTTTTAAGCAGTAGCCAAATTAAGTCATAAACTCTCTCTAGCTAAAGAGCTCTGAAGCTCTTTTCTCATGAAGAATCCTATGGAAATAGGGTTAATTTCTCCATTTCCCTGGTTACTGTGATCATCATCCCTCACAGAGTCATAGAATGCTTTGGATTGGAAGGGACCCTAAGTATCATCCAGCTCCAACCCCCCAGCCATGGTTAGGGAGACCTCACACTAGAAGATCACATAAAGAAAAACCTAGACAAATGTGAGATAAAAACTACTGCCTAGTGTTTTGGAAATGTAAAGGCTTCAGTTCAGTTTGATCATGATGTGCAAAGCTAGACCCCAACACTGGACCATCGCTGACCTTTTCCATCTCTCCTCTAAGCTGGTCTTCTGCTGGATTTAGCCAGCCAAGTAAAGTAGCCTTCAAAATCAAAAGCCCCGAAAAATCTAAACATTCTCAGCAATATCCCTGATGAATACATTTAAGTAGATCAGCCTTTTAAATGAATACGTTCCCTGTGCAATGCTCTTATCAGTCAACACATTTCTCCTATAATTAGACTGTAATGCTTTATAAATGTACTTTTACTCTACAACAAGAGAAAGGAAAATTACTCACGAAAGCAAACACCTTCATCAAAAAAGGTTCATGCCAATTCGTTATTCAAATGCAGAGAACAATTTGTGGATATTCACTTCAAGTATACTAGGTCTATCTAATATCAAAAGGCACCAACTGAATTTTATGCTTTGTAATGCAGTTAAATAGCTTGCATTTGTTTTGTATTAAAGCAGTTTCATGAGCTGTGTTAACTATGTGCAATGCTCGACAATAGCACCAACAGTTGGTAAATGAGACCCTTTATGTTTAATCTAACTCTTAACACATTTCCCAATTCAGATTCAAATTGCTTGTCAAGAAGTTTAATATACTAAAAAGCCATTCCAGTCTAAATAGACAAGTTTTGCAGTCTCCAACAGTTTTCCAGTAGCAGAGAGAGCTACCCTACCTTACCTTCTTCTGGGAAAGATCTACAGAACTGCTTGAAACAGAGGGATAAACCTCAGCATCCCCAGATCAGTGCAATTTCTGAGTCCACAGCATCTGCCCATTCATCTACATGCCCATTTTGATGACTTAATATGAAAATTTTATTTTGGTTTCAAACTCAAGGGCCAAGGCATTTCTTCTTCTCTAGTTTGGATGCTGTTTTCTAAGATAGGTGATTTCCTGTTAATTGGTGGTTGGAAATTAAATTATAGTTATGTCTTGTGCTAAAACCTCGGTGTTTCCACTTCATTAGTGAAAGTGCTTGAGCAGTGGTGGGAGAAGGACAAGTTTTTACTCCATTTGCTGAAACTAGTTGCATGTCAGAAATAATTTAACCTCTTAAAGAGGTTATCATCTAAATATGTTAAAATGAACTCTCAGAGAAGACTGAAGAGGCGAAGAACATCTTTTGAGCCATTCTTATGACAGCAATTACATGAAATTTGAAGAGAAAAAAATAATATAGATGATTGAAAATGAAAAGCTTTTAATGATAATATTTTATGAGGAAAAAACCAAACAACCAAAAAAAAAAAAAAAGGGGAAAAATTCTGCATTTGGGTTGACTAAGAATCTTTTTATCAATATATATGGTATATATAGAAAAAACATATATGTATACATATAGAGTAATTGTGGAGGTTTAGATTGGATATTAAGAAATATTTCTTCATGGAAAGGGTTGTCAAGGAACAGGTTGCATAGGAACAGGTTGCCCAGGAAAGTGGTGGAATCATTATCCTGGAAGTGTTCAAAAATCCCGTGGCTGTGGCACTTGAGGACATGGTTTAATGGTAAACATGATGGTGGAGCTGAGTTGACAGCTGGACTTGATAATCTTAAAGGTCTTTTCCACCCTTAATGATTCTATATGTGTGTGTATGTATTTGTATATTTACATCTCCCTTCAGCTGTGGAAAATTGCCAAACCCAAACAACTCCCCCACATTAGTTCATTCATCAATACAAACATCTAGATCTCTGTGCCAGACTGAGAAAAATTATTGGCAAATCTGAAAATAAACTGTATTTCAAAGACATGGAAGCCCACAGTGGCCAAATTGTGGATGCCATTCTGTGGTGACACAATTTCTTCTCAGCCAGGTTCCCTCAGCGAACACTGCAGGTTCAGTGGTGCTCCCTGTGTTTGTGCACCCAAATTTTCTAAATGGTGGTTCAATTAACCTTCTTTGAGAGACAGGGAAAAATTCATGACATGTCTTAAGGGGTGGTGGAAATGGGCAGCCAAGAAAAAAAAGGAATTTTAAATATTTTTCTTAAACAGAACAACCACAGACTGCATATAACAGGCACAGTACACAAAGCTTGATCCTATCTGGCAGAAAAACAACACATCTCTGTTATTCATCTGTCAGCAGCAGAGATGTGAACACAGGACTTTCTCAGGTGTAGGGTGACACCCACATAAGCCAGCTCCTGTAAACCTCTTTCCTCTAATATCCACTAATAGGAAGACAGCATGCTTATGGGATGAACAGTTACGGAAAACTGGGCAAATTAATATTTTTCCATTAAAAAGAGTAAAACCTCGGACCAAATATTCAAGATAAATAGAAATATTTGACTAGGATGCACTTGAATGTGTGTATTCTATCAATGTAATTAATTGCTTTGTTTGTATTGATTTACTAGTCTGCATTTGATATGATAGTTCATTATTCAAAGCTCTAAAAGAAAAGTAAAATCATTACATTATATTTAAATTCTATTTCAGTGACACTAATAACACATCTAAAGCTTCAATAAAGGGCATTAATTAGAAAGGCATTGACAATATATGGAACTATTTATGTTACACCTCTCACTAAATCTGTTATGTAAAGAAACCTAGGTTGGTATTTCATAAATACAATTTGACATTTATATTACCTCTGAAAGTTAGAGCTACTTTGTCAAAACCCCTGGGATAACAATGCAGTAGAAAAAACTATTTGACACTGCCATCAGATTAAGTGACAGGTTCAGTGATAATTTACACTTTGTACAAAATTAGCAGTTAGAAAGTATTTGACTTGAGACCTTTGAAAAATAGGAACCATCAGGCCTGAAAAAGAGCATTCTCTGAACAGTTAGAAGAGAATTAGAATTATCCCTGTGAGCTCTAGTGATTTTGTCTCATGGTTTCAGTATTATAAGTTACTGTTATAAAAACAGGCTGTAGATTTCTTAAATACAATTGGCCAACGAAGAAGAAGAAAGTATTTTTCAGGAAAACTTCCACCTAAAAATATTATTCTAGTAAAGCAAAAATATTTCACAGGTCACACAGATTTCCCTTAAAGTTATTCTAGGAGAAAAAACACTGACATAGTTCCAAATGTCTCATATTGACCCACTTAGAATAAGAAACAAAAACATCGCTTTTCTGATCTAAAGTAAAATTTCTAGCTTTTTTTCTTTTTTCATTTTATTTTTCATCAAGATAAAGTTTATATAGCAATATATTGTAGAATTTAAAGGTCAAAAGAAACCCCCCAAAATACTTTAATTCATGCACAGATATTTTGGGTTCTTGAGGGGTTTTTTCCCAGATTTTTCTTTTAGGGGAAATTTCACTTATTTTTTTAATTTTTATGCAATGAAAGTGACACCAAATTCTGAAATCTCCTCAGTTTGTTTGAAATCTATTTTTCACATCACTTTAAAAACTGAACCTAGTGACTGGAGGTTATGTTACATCCTATATATCATCACAAATGTCTACAGTCATGATGGCCCTTTGTCTAAAAATACATATAGGATATTCTGTGGAAGTTTTTAACATTTCTGGTTGTCATAAATAAAAAAGGGAAAAAATGCTTTTTCTCCACCTGTTCTCTAGGGTTATACATCACCACAGGGAAAATTAAAGCCGTAAAAACATTGCTTTAGCAGTAAATTAAGCACTGGGGAAAATGTCTCATGAAAGTCAGAGCAGAGTCAGAGCAGAGCAGGCATTCTTCTTCCAAGATGAGCACTGAATCATCTGGCACAAGGAAAGCTCTGTGAATCATAGATCACAGAATCACAGAATCTCCTGATTTGGAAGGCACCCATTAGGATTATCGAGTGCAACTCCTAGGTGGCAACTACGTCTCTTATGTGTTCCCCTGTAGACCCGTCACCGTCTTCATAGCCCTTCACTATTTTCACACCCTCCTTTGGAAGTTCTCTAACAGCTCAATATCTTTCCTATATTGTGACACCCAAAACTCGAGGTGAAGCTGCCCCAGCTCAGAGCAGAGCAGGACAATCCCCTCCCTTCCCCAGCTGGCCATGCTGTGCCTGATGCCCTCAGGACAGGATTGTCCCTCCTGGCTGCCAGAGCACTGCTGATCCATATTCAACTTCCCATTGACCAGGACCCACAGGTCCCTTTCCACAGCTTCTTTCCAGTTTCTCATTCCCCAGTCTATCCATACACCCAGGGCTGTCCCATCCCAGGTGCAGAATCCAGCCCTTGCCCTTGTTAAACTGCATACAGCTGGTAATTGCCCATTTCTCTGATTATTGAGGTCTCTCTGCAGGGCATCCCTGTCCTTGAGGGACTCGACAGGTCCTCCCAGTTTAGTGTCTTCAACAAATTTTCTTAGTATTCCTTCAAGCTCTGCATCCAAGTTGTTAATGAAGATGTTGAGAACTGGGACAAGGATGAAGCCCTGAAGAATTCCACAATTTGCGTCACCAGCCTGATGTCACCCTATTCACTAGAACCCTTTGGGTATGATTTTATTTCACTCTGTTACATCTATGTCTGAAAAGGACATTAGTCCATATCTTCCTATTGTTATTATTAAGAGTCTGTGTAGGGAACATCACAGAGCACACTGAGATATCCTTTGGCTAAAAGGCGATACAGGAACACTGAATAATTACAATTTTAGGGGGAAAAATACCCAAAATATTTGAAAATTATTGTTAATGTAGAAAAAGGGGGCCAGATTAGATACATCTACCTACCTACCTATCCATCTATCTATCTAAAGCTGGTCTTTATATGTAATTTTAAATTAAATATTTGTCAATAGATACACACTTATGGTGCAAATTCTCATCTGCTAAACAAAAATAACACAGTGGAGACATCTAAAAAGGCCTTAATACATTGTCCTTTCTGATTAAAGAGAGTCCATTCTGCCTACTCATAGGTAAGGAAAGCAAATCCACTCCTGTTTCTGCGATCAAACAAGGACCCCTGAGCTGAAGACCTGTCTTATTATTACTCATCTCTGCAGACAGCAGCATAAAACCAGTCAATTTTTCAAAGAACACTTGTTAAAGAACACTTGAACATCTTTTTTTNTTGAACAAATAAATACATTTTCCCAGGAATTTTAAAGAATATTATTGGCTTTGTTTAAAAAGGTTTGCAGTGAATTACATGAGGGTCAATGATCAAAGCCCAGATACATCTCACAGTTTGCTTACAAAATAATGGTGAGATAATAGTGGTCTAGCAAATATTATATATTTAGACTGTAAACATGTACAGCTCAGCTCATCACCCTGGACTCTCTTCATAACATATAGAGAGAAACAGGCACTTTTGGAGCATAGTTCATCCCCTCTACTTCAAACAGTGATGTTGTAGAATAATAGAACAGTTTGGGTTAAAAGTGACCTTACAGGTCATCCAGTTCCAAACCCCTGCCATGGGCAGGGACACTTTCCACCAGACCAGGTTGCTCAGGGCCTCAACCAACCTGCTCTTGAACTCTTCCAGAACTGAGACATGTACAGCTTCTCTGGGCAATCTCTCCCATTCCTCACCACTCTCACAGGAACAAATGTCTTTCTAATACTCAATATAAAGCTACCCTCCTTCTCTGAAAACCATTCCCCCTTGTCCCATGACTTTATGCCCTTGCAAAAAGTCCTTCTTTTGCACTCTTATGATGTACAATTCCCTAAAAGGTTCCTTGCTTTTCACAGACTGTGCATGAAGGAAAATCAAACTAGAAGTTCAGAGGCAGACAATTCAGAGATGGGTGGAGAAGCTCCACCCCAGCGCTTCTTAACAAAAAAGAAAAAACTCTTAAGTTTTGAACAGAGGAAAATAAATGTGGAGCATTCTGAATTCAAATAGGTATTTTATTCCCTCAGAAAGGAGAAATGTTTCAGGAATTATGATTTGGATTCTTCACTCAGCTGTAACTGCTGACTTCAAGAAGTTGACAATGAGCCCCAGAGCTTGTATTTTTGGGTCTAGTGTGAGCTTGGATATCCTCTAACTTAGAGAAAAACAAGGAACTGAAGGGATCGGAGATAGAAGTGATGTGTAGGGATGTGGAGGTCCTCATCTTATCAAAAGAGAGTTATGGCCATGGCTGATACAAGAACCAGCTGAAGATACTTTGTCAGTGTACATGGGCTAGTTTGGACCTAAAAAATTAAACTTAGTTCTCTTGCAGGTGCCATTTCTCTCACAGTGTTTTGCAGAATCTGCTATTAAACACAGTGAACTTCTATCATACTGTGTGTACCAAACCACTTGGCTGTGTTGCCTTCTGAAGCACAGACCTGAAGTAAATGGTCACTCTGCCATGCTCTTTATTTAATAAAAGCAACATCAAGGGCCCAGCTTCCTATTTAGAAATGCCAGCTTCCTATTATGTACTGACAGTCACTGCCAGAGAGAAAGTGACTTCAGGCTTGGATCTTGGTTCACATATGACATGAGCTACAGGGATAATTGATTTTACAGTTCAGTGCCCAAATGGGGAAAAAAGGAAGGTGTTAAGTCAACTTTGAAAGTATTTTGCTTCTTCAAAGTGAAATGAAACACCCTTTTTTTTTTTTACTTTTTTTTTAAAGACATTTTTCTTAACCATTGCAATGCTATCCAGTCATGGACACTTCACATTTCCAGGCTTGCCATTTAAGCACCACAACAAACCTTTTACAACCTCTTAATGTGCTACAAATACAGATTAAATCATACATTAAACTCATCTGTACACTGTGAAACTAGGTAAATTGCAATGTGCTGAGTCATGTAACATAGCACAGGATGCCACAGCAATATTTAACACGGGGGACACTAAACAGTAGGTTGCACAGAGGATGTTCATGTGGAAAATTTATTCCAACCTATTATAGTATATGCCTATTTCCGAGGTTCCCACAGAGGTGGTGGTCTGAACTCAGCAGTCACACCACTCCTTCCTGTCTCTGACCACAGACTTTCGGGTCTCTCTCTCATGCTAGGAAAATGGCAGTGAGCTACACCATATAAGAGGAGAACCAGGCTGACACTGCATTGTCTGCACATCAGTCAGATTCTAGAAATAACCCAAGTCTCACAGCACTTGTCCCACTGATATTCCACTTGGGCTTTCTGAAATTGGGGCTCTTTCTTACCTTCCCGAAATGTTGACAGGGACTGCCTCAAAGTCAAATATCAAAGTGATCAATTATTTGATGAGTTCTATTTCTGAGGTACATTATTTTCACTAAAATCAGACTGGTTAGGGTTATTCTGAGTGATATCCTGCCCCTAAGCACAGGATGTGCTGAACAGTCTCATTAAGGAAATGTCCCTATTGCAACCAATCGTGCTCAGTTTATTCAGCAGGTCATGACAATTAAAACTTATTTGGGGCTACTTTAAATTTCCCAACAAACTGTGCTTGAGTTGTGTGAAGGCCTTGAGACAGCAGCACTCAAATCTGCCATTTTAAGCCTAAAAGCCCAACCATTTGACATCCCACTACTCCCATAAAACTATTCTCTACAAATATGTCCATGTATGGAGAAAGAATTTCTTACTTCAAACACTGGAGCACCATTTGTGCAGAAGAAAAGGCTCATAGGCAAAGACAGGGATCATCTGGTCCAAAGAAAGGAGTATATGAAGAACCAGACATGACAAAAGTGCAGACAGGATACTAAAGAGATTATTAAAAATTAAGTCACCCTTAAATGAGTTGATGAATTTCCTCATTTCCTGTTCACAATTTGTAGGAAAGACCTTTATGAGTTAGATACTGCCACAAGCAAAATCTGAGGACCACTATTCAAGCATCATATAAATACAATAAAAAACATTACTTATTTCCTTTTCTTAAGAAACATAAAACTCAAAGAGGCCATACATATTTTAAAAAAAACAAAAAGTCTATTTGTCTATATTCCACATCAAACTGTCAGGCTCAGCCTTTGCTTTAATCAACACTCACTGGGATTAGTTGTGGGGATCACACATCTCCTGTCTTGCAACCTGGCATGGTGCCATCAAGAAGCCAAGAAGGCTGGTGAATTATTTTAATAACAAGGGTGTACACATGAGCCCTTGGGATTTTTGATACGTTGTCACTCCTGCCTATAAACAGGATATTTATGAATTTTTTTGCTTTTCAGGCTACTACATCAGGTGGCCAAGACCACTAGATCCTGTCATTTTGCTATCACTGGCTTGGCTTCTGAAATCACAGGTAATATCTGAAAAAAGGTTCCTAGTGGGTTATTTTGGTTCTTGATCACACAGAATCTCATAGGAGAGAATAGATACGGTGCCAACCATGCCCACCCAAATCTATTTATTGAGAGCTTTGCCCAGAATTCACGGTTGAAATGTCTATAATCAGAGCAGTTGCTGTATGCTGGTTAATTAGCTTTGTCTTCACAAATGGAGAAAAAAAGTAAAGCAATCACTACATTATTTCTGATCTTTTTCTCATCTTGTTAAATTTAAACATTGGCAACAATGTCAAACAATCTCTAAAGAGGAAATATTTAAGTATCTTTTGACAGTGACAAATTACTTCAACCTTTATGGGTTCATTTTTTAAGCAGTTTGACATTTTATTACTAAAGCAGATTTCTTATTTTATTGTTTCCTTCAGTCTGTTACACAGCCACAAGTGATACCAAGTCAGTTCCTATAATTCAAATGCAAGTGGAAAAAAATCATGTCTCTATTGACAGCACTGTTATTTTTTATTATTATTTACAAATGCTCCTGCATATCCCAGACTTCTACTTGGTTCATGATTGACTTCTCATTTTTTCCCAAAGAGGTGAGTAAAAGATTTTGACTTGTATAGTCTTTGTCAAACTGGATCAGAAGAGAAATCCAACAAGTCTTGTGTTTTGCAAGCAATCGCAGTCAAGTATTTGATACTCACGGAGGAGACAGAGGTAAACAAAGAGAACAAAATAAAAGCCTAAGCCCTGACAGCTTCAGAAATTGAATGCCTTCAAGCAAAGTCTTCCTCAAATTACCCAAATATTGGTTTATATCACAGCCCTCACGGTTCCCATCCTTTCAGAACAAGGACTGCAAGAATTTTCAGTGCTGTCAATTTGCACAATTCTGTCAAATCCTACAAAGTTCACAGAAGCACCTTCCGGCAATGTGTTATACCAGCTCTCTTAAGGTCTACAGAAATGGTGAGAAAAGAATCCTTTCACTGGGTCTGAATGTGCTATTTTTCAGGTTACCCGAATTTTGTCCATTATTGTCTTGTGAAAAATAAACAGAAGACCTGTTGAAAGAACACACTCCAAGGTCTGTTGTAAAGCCAAGTCAAATCAATTTCCATTACTTCCCCACTTATTTTGCTGAAGATAATTCTGAGGCTCAGAGTCCCATCACCCAGGTAATTGAAGTTGTCGAAGTGACCCAATGAGATCCATTAGATTTTTCTTTTACAAATGTGTCAAACCCTGTTTTTAATGAGTCTTCAACCAATCACGCCCACAAAAATAATTTACAGTCTGGCTTAAAGACACCTTCCATCTAGCAAAAAATTGCTCAGCACAAAAATCACTCCTCTTTGGCCCAGATGCTGTGATGCTGGTCTGGTTTGTTTAATGTGGAGGATGAGGTTTCTATGCCTTTTGCTGCCAGGGAACAGCTCAACATCTAATCCTGTCATGCCTCATTCCTAAAGTCTTCGCTTATGACACTCTCAGGCAATGAATCATTTATAGGTCTTTCACATGCATGCAAACATACATCAAATGGAAAAGCCAATGATAAAATAATATACAGTCCTTTCCATCACTGCAGAAATCCAAAATTTCTGTTCTAACCCTTGAACAGAAATAATGGCTAATCAGAATATTTCCTGGGTATGTTACTTTAAGGCAATTACATTAATCTGCTATAATTTACTGCCACAAAATAGGGAACTTTTGAATAGCTGGAACTGTATAAATTTGCATAATTATTACATCTTCACAGGTTCATTTTCATAGCCCCATAGACACCTCCTGTATTATGCATAGTACATATACCAGCCCTCAAGTAATTTACACTCAAAGACAATCAGATTTCATGAGCTATGAGTAGCTTACCATTTATTCTACAGGCCATAATTTTATGGTTTTAAATAAAATACTTCTAATGAGTTCAGTAGCAGAGAAAGAGACTGATTGACAGCTCTGGAGTTGAACTGTATTTGTTTACAAAAGAAACAGAATGCACAGAGCAAAACCAGAGCTTTACCACCCACATGAACATTATTTGTCACTGCCTTGGGGGTTCAGCCTTTCACCCCTGCTTCTCCTCAGCCAAGTCTGTCTACCAGTGCCAGGAACACCTAATTCCAGCAGAGACATTGCAGATTGAATCAAGGCCTAACAAAAACCTGTGAGATGGCAATTATTTTTGCCTTGGGTCACCAAAGAGTAGATACATAATGCCTTCCACTGACTTTATGGTTTTATTTTACACATGGAAAGACTTTGGGAATATCTTGGGAAACCTCATAGCAAACTTTCAATACTTAAAGGTGACTTAAAAGAAATATGGAGACAGACTTTTTAGCAGGGCCTGTTGAGATAGGACAGGGGTAATGGTTTAAAACTAAAAGAGGGGAGATTCAGACTAGATATGAAGATGACATCTTTTGTGATGAGGGTGGTGACACACTGGGCCAGATTGCCCAGGGACCTGGTAAGTGTCCCATCCCTAGAAACATTCAAGGCCAGGTTTGACAGGGCTCTGAGCAACCTGATCTTGTTGACAATGTCCCTGCTTATTGCAAGGAGTTTGGAAAAGATGATGTTTAAAGGTTCTTCCAATCCAAACCATTCATTGAATCTGTGAAGAAGACAAGGAAGAAAAGCGATGGGAATAGGTTTATCTGGCTTGCTAGGAACCAGAGGCAACAGATGAATGATACTGCAGCTCCTTCATGTTTCATGACGCACCCAGCTAACCTGGGATCATGCAGTGATTGAGTGCATAGATAACAATAATACACCAGACCTTTTTCAAATACCATACTGTGAAGCTGGGGAAAGTAGAGGTAAATACTATTGTAAAATTGGGCTGACTGGAAACTTGATTTCTCAAGGTTTATGCCAGTCAAAGAGGTAGTGTAAGCTCATTTGACTCTGACTGTGTCTGGTTTACCCTAAATAAGTCTTTAGACCCATTTTCTCATCCAAGTACTGGTATGTGTAACTGCATGAATACTCACACATTTTTCCTGGTTATGTAAAGAGCTTCCTTGAAGCATTAACTAGTTCTTATCCAAATTTCTTTTCTTTTTGGCACTCATCACAACACTTGAGCACAGATTCTGGCTACGTGATTAAGTCAAGTCATCTTCAGGAGAAGTTATTCTCATCCTGAAGAGCTTCTAAAATTATCCTTATTTTGCCATAAAGTTGCAAAAAATGTTTTGTTGGCTAAATTTTTGTCTAATGTTATTCACCTCTGTCTAGCAGGGCTTTTGAGAATCATAACACACTGACCCATCTCTTTCTCTTAGCCCATTCTTTTCTGTTTGTCAGAGTGCTGAATCTTGTCAGATCCCTGGAGAAAATAGGAGACCATTTGAGCAGGGTCAGTTAGTTTTGCACAAACTGATGTTGCCAGGATTGCACTTCTCAGTGTTCCTCCCTAGCACTGCACCAAAACTTATAATTCTTATCAGCTGTAAAGCTGTTTCTTGGGTCATTACGACTGACGTGATGGCTGTGAACAGAGGTGTAGGCTTTTGCTGTCACCTGAAGATTTGTTTTCACAAAACAAGACAAAATGGTTGGAAAAAGAAGGGATCTTTTTTCTCATTCCCCAGTCCCTGAGCTGCTGTCTGGGACACTTGCCAGCAGCAAAGGGTTGGCTTTCAGATGATGGATCTCGACTGTGCTGTTGTTGGCATCTCTGTTCACACTGGAAAGGCTGTCAGCTCAGAAGCTATGAGAGTTGATTTGGTCTCCCTTCAGGAACTCTGTCATCATCAGTCACTGCGAATCATTGTTCCTTAGGAACCAAGGATTCATGTTCCTTAGGGCATATAAACAAGATTTTTCAGCAAAGTACCCCTGGAAAAAAATACTGAGAAGAAAGAAAAGGTGAATCATAAAGCATTCTTTCGAAAGGTAGAGAGCAGCCAAGTCCAATTCCTGAAGTGTGGAGTAAAAAGTCTGTTCCTGCTGCTCCTGCCCTTCACTTCAGGGAAAAAAAGAAAAAAAAAAGTATCTCCCAAACCCCTTCCTGTAAAATTCCTGAAAAATCAATGCTGAAATCTCCAGAAAGGAAAAAATTGAATTGAAAGAATGTCAGCCAAGTGAATGATCATACAAACCACATAAATGGATTCAGACGAAGTGAGAAATTATGGTGAGGGAAGCCAAATAAATTCTTCAGTATATAACTATAATAGTAGCCGTGAAAGAGAAATAAATCCTCCATGCTTAGTCTGCCTTTTACCATACGACTCACAACTTTCTAAATTAGCCACAATAAAACTCTTCAGTTATACAAGTCTAGGTGAGATTTGGAAAGAGAATGCAGCAATCTGATTCTTTCTAATACATAAACAAGGCAGAAAAATAGTAAAAAATACATATTAAAAGAGCAACTTCCTATGCAAATTCTATTGCTTAACAAAAGGAATAAATTATCAATCCAATATGAGCAATTCCCAAGGATTTTCTCCAGAACAAGACTCCATCACTGTCCTATCTGGAGTCCCACTAGCATCTCCAGTTATTTCATAACATTTTCATTGAACACTCACAGCAAAAAGATTGCAAGGCTTTTTCAAAACCATGTTTTAGGCCTAAACCCAAATTATCCCAGTTTTGAACTCTATAATAATGCAGATCATTGCTTTGCTCCACTCTGCATATTCTGGATCAGAAATTAGGGAACCACAGAAGAGAAATATGCCAGTGATTAAAGAAACCAGTTATTGTCCCATTATTAGTTACATGTTTTCTGCTACAGCTAGGAAATCATTTAGTTCCTTCTAGAGATCAGCCATTTATCTTCAGGCAACCAAAGATTAAAGACTTCACCAGTAATTATCACAAATGGTGCCCTGAACATACTGATTAAAGACACTTGTCACTGTACCTCATAAAAAGCAGTATATCAGCTCCCTTACTATTTCAGAATGATTATGTGTTGGACATCTGCTGGAGTCCCAGTCACAGCTAATCACTGTTTGCATCAGCAAGATACCCAAGGAATCTTTTAAAACCACCCAATTCAACACATGCTAACACATGAAAGAAATGTTTGCCACTACAGACTCACACCAGAGCAGAGACGTCTGAGATGAATACTAAAGGCATTTCTGTATAAAATTAACAATTCCAGATTAAATTCTAATGTAAACAACACCTCTGCAGTCTGGATTAGCTACACTGAGTAATTATAAGTAAAAGCTATTTTAAATATTGGGATCTTTTAAAAATTTATTTTAAAAAAAATAACATGTATCATCTTTCTTAGAACCACAGAACCATATTGCATATTACAATTCCCACAATGGATCCTACTACATATTACTATTCCCACAATGGATCCTACATGGGCTCTACTCTGATGCACAGTCTTCACAGAATCACTGAATATTCTGAGTTGGAAGGGATCCAAAAGGATCATCAAATCTAACTTTTAAATGAATGGCCTGTACAGGCATCAAATCCACAACCTTGGGTTTATTAGCCCCATCCTCTAATGGACTGATATAATCTCAGGGTCTTCTTTCTTCAAGAGCAGGAAAAGTAAATTATTTGTCCAAAGAGCCATAACTGTAGAGAAGAAAAGAAGACTAAACCACAAATGACTCCTATGTGACATAAAAATGTGGGTTGGAATAATGTTTTGGTGCTAGGCTAGAGCAGCCCAGATTTTGCATATGTTGCTGAAAAGATGAAAATATTAGCAAACTGTCTGTGGAAAAGAACCCTTATCATCAACAAAATTTTATTTGAATGACACTCCTGGTTCTTGTGTTATGCCAGGCATAAACCTCATGCCTTTTGGGATTGCTACATCAATGCTAGATGAAAGAAGAACACTTCTCATCAAACACCAGTGCTTTATTAATGAGAAACCATATGATTAATCAATCTGATTACCTAGAAGTCAATTTACCTGCAGTGCAACTGCTAGCCAAATGAAAATAAGATTACTGTGAGTACAGTTTATTAATAATTGCCAGTATGCCATTGATTCAACTTGATTATAACACAGCAGGCATGTGATGCACAATATTACAAAGACATTAAACCAGCCTGACAACAGTGGATACAGAAGAGGTTTATGGCACTGGGTAAGGCACAGAAATCCTGAAGTGTAACTGACCATTCAATTTCCAGATCTGCAAAGAACATTTTGTTTTACTGTAGACAAAGAAAGCTGCTGAAATTTTTCAGTATCCAGCTCTTGTGGCTGTTGAGATCACCTGAAAGTGTGAGTCAGTGTGGAGTTGAGATATAGACCTTGTAACATCCAAAACATCCCCTGAACTTCTTCACACAGAAAAGCAATTTAGAAGACACAAAAGGGAATTCAGATGCCCTCAAGGGAAGCCAGTCACACACAGCTCATGGAGCTGTTTCATCCCACTGGGATCTCCCAAGACTGCAGTAGATATGATCCTGTTTGGAACACATCTACTGTGATATATATTCCTTGTGAGTAGAGGTTATATGCTGAAGATAACTTGAGAAAGTCCTAACACATTTTATTATTCTGTAGATTGTTCTCTTCTAGTTTGTTGAGCACAAAATTGTCTTCCTTCATATTTATCTGACAAGAAAAAAAGATCTTCTTTCAATAATAAATATCTTTGTTGTCTTAATTGTGCTTGAAAGGAAAACTGTAGTACAGATAGAGAGAAAATATTAGAGAGGGAGGGAAGGAGGAAAGGAGGAAGCGAAGATCCCTGTTTGCTAGAAAGAGGAGTCAGTAGAGACAAGACGACTTTTTAAAAAAGTAAAAATCACCAAGGTTTAAATAGAATTTGTTGTTATAACTGCTCTGCTAAGCCAGGAGATAAGGAAAGTGTCAGCGATGTCCAGAAGTCATTTGGGGAGAACTAGGGAAAAGCACAAGTACAATCCAAAGCTGCTGGCATTTAATTAGTCTCCGCAGTGAGAAGTCAGAAGCGCAGAACAAGAAGCCTTCAGGATCTATCATTAAGCAGTGGCACCTCAGCAGCCCAAACACAGAAGATTAGACGGGGAAATGACAAGAAGACCTGATTGATGCTGACTATCTTTAGAAATTAAGGCAGTCAGTTGTCTTTTCAGTAAGAAAAAGGCAAATCAGGGACATAAACTAGATGAGCACTTCCACAGTCAACCTGTCGGCCTAAAAGAGCATTAGCTCTCTGATGAATCCGTGTTCTATCAGGAAAAAGGAGGGGAAATGGAAAGTATAACCTATATATGATATATCAAGGTAAGAGTCTTCTACTTTGTATTCAAGAGATATCTAGAAAACATAACTTAGTAGTTTTAACATCATATTTCAGCATATTTCTGGTTTTCCTGAGGATTTAACACTGTTGTAAATCCACTACTCTACTGTGTTCAAATCTTTCCTGAACCATGTATGGTAGAATGAACTTTGTTGGCCATCAGGTGCCCACCAAGCATCTCCCCTTCTTCAATCAGAGAGAAAAATACAAGAACCTCAAGAGTCAAGACAAGGACAGGGAGATCACTTACCAATTACTGTAAAGGACAAAACAGACTCTGCTTGGGGAAATTAATACAATTTATTACCAATTAAACAGAGTAGAATGGGAAATAAGAATAAATCTGAAACCACCTTCCTCCAGGGAACAGCCACCTGCCCTGGCACAGGGCTCTCCAAGGCTTTGTCACCAGGGTCTCTATCACAGGCTGAAGAGAAATGTGCTCTGGCACCTGGAGCACCTCCTTTCTCCCTTCTTCACTGACCTCAGTGCCTGAATAGCTGTTTGTTTCCCATTTTCTCACTCTTCTTTCTCACAGCTGCTAGACAGTGGTTTTTACTCTTTCTTAAGTATCACAGAGGTTCTACAGTCATTACTGATGGGCTCAGCTTTGGCCAGCAGTGGATCCACCTTGGAGCCAGCTGGAATTATCTCTGTGTGTGTGTGTGGGGTAAGGCTCTTCTTTCCTCTCACAGAAGGCTCCCCTGGTCTTAACCCGCCCTGGTACCAAGACCTTGCCACATATACCCAAAACATCACACCAGTAATCCATCTACTGCATATGATAACACCAGTGAGGACAAAATTTACTTTTGTGAGCCAGTGTGCCTCCTGAATTTGTAGAATTTGTACCAAACCTATGAAACTTAATAAATTGTGGTTAGTAAGTGCCAGACACCACAAACACCACAAACTACTATTTTCCTGGGGGGGGGGGGTTTAGGCCTAGAAGTGAGGAAAAGGGCGCAATAGGAATTATTTGGAGTTCCTACCCATTACAAGCCTCTGCTCATTTGTAATATTTTGGAAAGCAGGAAAAATAATCTATCTGCAGATGTTGGGGGGGAAAAAAGCTCTTTTTGGTTTACTCACAATAGCTAAAGCTAAAAAAAAGGAAAGTCTTGACTGTTTGCAGTCTTACAGTAAACTGAACAATCAGATTTGGTTCCCTCAAAAAGATACTAACAGAAGGCATTTGCCCAGGAGATACATTTTAAGAGCTTAATCCTAGAGACATCTTAGATCAAGGAAAACGCAGAAATGCATATGAAATGTGGTAGGAGATGAAAACAGAACTAAATAAAATTGAAAACAGGATAGACTAACATTAACTGTTTCATGGTAGTTTATGAATGAAAAGGATCTAACCAAAGTCCCTATAAAATTGATTTTCCCAAAATTGATTTGACTGATGTCCAGCCTCCCAGTGAAGCTCTGTCAGCCTTGGAAGACAAGATCTATTAATTGTTCAACTCTAGATTTAGCCAGTTGTGTCAAATCAGAATAGTTTACGAACAGAAATATATGTGGTATATTTTGAGTTCTGGTATTCAGCATCTACTAACTCAGACATGCAGTAGGCTATGTCCAAACATAAAATAAGCATAAAGTAATCAGAGAGGTCTGCAGGTTTTGGGTTTTTTATTTAATGAAAAGGGTAGGATCCATTCTCATGCCCACTGGCAGTGATGCAAAATTCCCCAAACTAATTGAAGTTTAACAAACACATTCAAACAATCTGGAATAGCATATACAAGTTTTTAAAGGGAAGAAAACTTGATCTAGTGCCAAGTATTGCAGCACTGCAGAAACTAATATTACTCCTCTTCCTTCAATTCATTACAGCTTGATATCAACTACCATATAAACCAGCAGTCAGTCATATGGCCTTTGCTTGGAGTTAGGACTACCCTCACAAGAGTTTCTTTTCTAGCTCTGAAATTTATTTTTTTTATGTTCAACCCAGAGAAATAGTCTTTGCTCATTATCATACATCATGCATAGCATAGGCAAAAAGGCCATCACGGTCTATTAAATTAAAATACTCAGCTCAGGAACAGATGTCATGACTTATGGAGGTTTCTGAAGCTAAGCAAATGCACATCTGGCCATGTGGACTCTGCAGCATTATATTTATGCTGGTTTGGTGTGTGGCATTCTGATGACTGCAGGGCAGCTGTGTGCTAAATTGAGTTCTTGGAGCAGTTTTCATTTTGGTATTTCATAGGTCACCTGCTAGGATAATATTAATTGAATTGGCTCTGACTGGGGTGGAGTTACTTCTCCCCATGGCAGCCCTCCCAGTGCTGTACTGGGGGTTGGTGGTTTCAAGGTGTTGGCGACACCCTGGTGTCACCTGGTCACACCTTGGTGTTTTGGCTCCTGCTCAGCAGAGCTGGCACAGCCCCAGCACTATCTCCAATATTCCCCCATCATTGGGGGGGGGAGTGGGCAAGATCCAGGAGGGGACACAACCAGGCCAGCTGACCCAAACTGACCAAAGGGATATTCCATACCACAGGGTGTCTGCTGAGCAAAAAGAGCTAAGAAAAAGGAGGAGAAGGGGGAGCATTCACTATTATGACGTTTGCCTTCCAGAGAAACCACTTCACAACTTGAAGCTCCACTTCCCAGGAAGTGGCTGGACACCACCTGCTGATGGGAAGGAGAGAATACATCTTTTGTTTTCCTTTGCTTCTCCACTGACTTTATGTTTACCCACAATTTTTTTCTATCACACCCTGTCCTGTTTAAGAGGGAAATGATAGAGTGGCTTCGTGAGCACCTTGCTTCCAGTCAAGGTCAACTCATCAGAATTATACTGCCTTTAAAAAAAGATAGTCTACAGAGATAGGTAGAAGATAGTGTTCCCAGGTAAGGAAAATATTTGGGAAGGAAAGAAGTTTTTTTTTTTTTAATTACAACAGACCAAGATTTTTCCATGGAGACTAAAAGCAAAAATGGAATTGGAGAGCTGACCTTTCCATTTCTCTTCTTATGACAGAGACTTGTCCAGAGGATAATGAAAATAGGCACCACTCTGCAAAGAAGCCTCTCTCTTACGTGATGTACAGAGATGTACAGAGATTGGTCTGAAATACAAATGACTATTTAAATGTCTGTGATGTGACTGTCTACCAGAGAGGCAGAGGTTGAGGTCAGTTTGTTTGCCAAAAGCATACACTGACCCAATGTTTGGGATAGCAGCCTCAGGCCAAACATTCTCTCAGCCCAAGTTAATTCCCTGGTAGTTCCTCTGCACCAGGCGCTCTAGGCTTGCATATTTTTAATATTTATACATAACAGCTTTGACAGGAAAGGTTGAAGGAAGCTGAGGGCAGCATGTTAATCAGAAGCCTTGAATCAAGGTTTCTTAACAGGTTAATGGTTGCAGTATTCTGGGGTGTGTTCCTAGAGCTGAGAAAACATTTTTGACAAAAAAGAAAACAAAAAAACCAAAAAAAAAACCAAAAACCAAAAAAAAAAAAAACCACAGCAAGCACTTAAAAAGAACCAAACCAAAACAAAACCAAACCCCAAACAAGCAACAAAACCCCAATTAATCATTATCTTTCAAAGAACAACTTTCTACTAAAAATTTCACAAAGAGCTCCCCTTTTTCCCTCTGTAAGATCAAAGGTACACACTAACAGTGAGACCTGCCATGAGAAAGGCATTGTGTGCAACACCCCCTGATCAACACACACAATATTCCAGAAACAAAATCTTCTTTCACAACATCCTTAATAATGACACATGTCCTCTGACTGTCATACATAAGACCTGAAAGGCAGGACATTTTTCTGAATAATTATTTCACCTTACAGCAGACACCTTGTCAGGTGAATCCTGTCTTAAAAGTGTCACTGTCAATGGGAGGTATAGTCATACATCTTAAACTTTGAAATGCTCCATGCAGGTGGGGGATAAACGTCCAGAAACTGTGCACCCAACTCCCAGATGGTTCATGCAGAAATGGTTGAAGGATTTTTCTGCCAACAAAACCCCTCTATGGGAAATATAAAACTATGACGTTTTCTGCACTGACAATGTGGACACTCTGTGGGATCAAATCGAAATAAGACATCATTCCTCACCCTCCTTACCTCTGAAGAAGTAGGTTTGCAGTAGCCAGCTCCAAATACTAGATTTTCTAATGACATACTGGACTGGTCTGGTCCTGCCTCCAGGTTGCCTTTACCAAGCCATGAACCTTTCCCAGGACGAGCAAAACTATAAGGAGAAAAATTGAGAAGAAAAAAATAATCAGAGGAGCATTGTTAGAGAAGAATCAATTTTGTCCCAATATTATTTCCTTGCTTAGAAAATATTTACAGTTTTGGTGGGTTTTGCTTTTGTTTCTTTCAAGTTGGCGCTGTAAATTCATGTTTTCCTTGAAAGTGATCATTGTCCAGTGTGCAGTAGCTCAAGCACTGTGCATGAAGTCTGTTTTCTAGGTATTCAGTCCAGTGGTTTGAGTATTAGCTTTCCCTCACTCCTTTCTCTGCTGTCTTACAGATCTTTTTCCAGCATGACATTTCACCAACACAACCTTTCCATCTATCCACACATATCGCATTCTCATGCAACCTCTGATCAGCTTGCACCTTGATGGACACAACATCTTTCTCTCTGGCTTTAACCATATCACCTTTCCTCTTTGAAGTGTGCATGATCTTTCTTAACAACCAATACCTTTTCTAGCTCATCTCAAATTAATTATTATAGATTGGAAATTTAGTTCCCACTTCTCACTCTCACACAGCATTAGCTTTCAGCACAAAAGGACAAGACTTCAGCCAAAAAACTACATTTCTTTCTGCTGGGTGCAATGTGATGTCACTGTTACCCAAATTCCTCCTCAAAAAACTGACAGCATGGAAGTTGTTTTATTCTCAGTGCTGACTGTTGTGGTCTGTGTTCCCTTCTGGCTATATATACATATTTCCTACTGTAGACCAAGAACCCATTAAGAGTGGAACATTCTGTCTGGAGTTTACTCAGCATCAAGCCCACCAGAGTACTGGTGCACAGCCAGGGCTCATGCTCAGATTAATCTGAGCAATAGTTACACCCCAGTTAATGATGTGGGCTGCCTTCATATTCACTGGAGAGGAATTGGCATTTCCAGCATATGATTCACCTCTTGCTGAAGCAGAGATATCAAACAGATCAGAGGAATTTTACCCTCCAAATATTTAATTCTTTTTGTGGACTATAAAGAGAGGCTGGATGACTGCCTCATCAACAACTGGAGGTCAATGAGGTAACCCCACTGTTCGTCCCTCTGATAACATGTGCTGTACACAAACTACATCAAGATTTCAAGAGGGAAATCAGGTTATTTGTGGGAATACATTGAGTCAAATTACAGAGCACGATCGCTAAATTGTGATGCAAGCAACCAGCAGGGTTCTTAAAAACATACAGGCAAAGGTGGAGCTGAAATAATGAACTGTAGAGAAAAAAGGAAAACACATTTGCTGTTTGTACAAAGTGCAGAGGTAATGCCACTGATTTTGTGCTACAGTTTCCAGACTGGGATCACCATCCACAGGAATCTGATGCCCATCCAGGCATCCCAATTCATATTGTACCCAGGAATACAATTGGTCTCCTTGAAAGAATAAAAACTTCCAGGATGTTGAGCACAAAAACATCTTAAAACCATAATTGTGCCAGAACTAAAAGCCACAGGGAAGTGCCATTCCTGCTGCAAAGCCTTTCCAATCCAAGGTTATTCCTCTATGTAGATGTGTATGATGTGGCCACACCAGCTCAGATGAAACTAATGTATTGATATCTATACCTGATTCCATTTTTAGGGGCAGAATAAAGTGCTGAATGCTGTACAGAAACACAGAGAAAACAGGGAATTGTAGGATCAGAGAAAATCCTGAGATGCAAAGGATCCACAAGGATCAGTGAAATCCAGCTCCTGACTCTGCACAGGGCAGCCCCAAGAATCAGGTGCCCAAGAGCATTGTTCAGATGTTTCTTGAGCTCTGGAAGGATGTTAATATTAAACATACAAAAGAAATGTTCAACAATACCCATACAACTGGGGAGGGGAAACAGTTTCTGCAACATCAGAAAGAAAATCTCAAGCAAAATTACAAATTGGACCAGTTTCAGAAGGTTAAACACAAATCTCTGTCTTGTCTGTCTTGTCAGAACAAAACTGCTGCTTGTTACTTACAAATACTGGCAAAAAAGGCCATTCCATAAGAGGGAGGATAGAGTAGAAGAAATTAGTAAATATCTATTCTTGCTTATGTATATTTTAATTTATGTGATCGCAGCAATTTCCAGCTGGTTGCTCCTAAGCAGCATGAAGCCTTTCCACGTATTTCCTACATGCATCATTTAAGATAAAAATAATAAATAAATAAACAAATAAATAAAGCTATTTCAAACAGACAAGAGCTATACACTGCTCTGAATAATTTCAGCTGTTATTGAATGATGTTGTCTGCTGTGGTCTGCTGGAAAGGCTCAAGAAAAAAATAAAAAATGATTGCTGTAGTATCAGAGAGAGAAGCTTAAACAAATGTTGTAGGCACATGAAAAACTCCCAATTTGAATAGGAGCAAAGCTTTCAAAGGTTTAAAGGGAAAGAAGAGCACTTTTTAATGCCTTTTTTATTTATCTATCTTTTGCTTTTACAGCAGAGAAGGGATTTTAATCTGTTGGTTTTATGGAAATTGATTTCACTTAGCACTGTAAAACAAAAACCTTTTTTTGGGAAACCTGCCAAAACATCATCAGTCTGCTGGGGGGAAGTGGAAAGCTTACAAACTGCTGAGTTCCCCTAATGCTTTATGAAGTACATTATGTTTGAAGAAAATTTTTATTACCAATAACAGGTTAATTTGCTGCATCCATTTTTCTTTTGCTGTATTTATTTCTTCTAATTATTTCTGCAAACATGCTCATTTGTAAGAATCATGAACCTTGGTTACTTATGTATCCATTTGGACTATCTATTTAATAGCTTTGATTTAATGTCAACATTTAGATCCTTATCCAGTATGATAACCTTAGCTTTTAATTGGAGTCAGGATAAAAAGGTCAAAAGAGGTAATGTGTGTGCCCAAGAGGATTAACATGGGTGCAGAACTATTAATATTTTCAGTGAAATGTTTTATGCTTTTTTTCTTTTTTTGAGCTGGCCTTTTAAAGACCTCATCCATCAGACCATGAGCAGTGAGGCTGTGGAACACATTGTCCAGAGAAGCTGTTGATAAATACTTCCAACCTTAGAAGTATTCAAAGTCAGGTTGGATGGGGTTTGGAGCAACCTGGTCCAGTGGAAGGTGTTCCTGCCCATGGCAGGGGGGTGGAATGAGTTGATCTTTAAGGTTCCTTCCCACCCAAACCATTTTATAATTCTATGATTTTCTGCCTTTATCCTTCAAAAGAGTCTCCCAGTTACTGCAGCAGTCATCTGTGGACACACAGTACAGTAAAGTGTCTTGGAAAGTCCATTTTTTTCCTTTACAGCCTGCAAGATTCCAGCAATCAAAATTTAAGACCTTTCTGACTCAGAGGTTATATTCAAGCAATTATTTCCAGCAGTCATGGTTACCTTCTATGAATTTGTCTCCATGCCTTTTTGATTTATACTTTTGGCCTCTTTAACATCTTTTGGAATGAATTGCATGTTGTAATAAGTGCTGAACTTTCTGGATCCTTTGAACTTGCTGTTCCAGAATTGAATGTGGCACCACTAGGTTCTCGCATAGCACAAAATATTAAATAATCATTCCCTAGTTTTTTATCTTCTGTGAACAATTCCTTTACATACAAATGAAATGACAGCTCCCTAGCATAAGAAATGGAACAGACTTAATAAATATTAATTCAGGTATGTTATTGAAGCAAATCAGAAAATATACTTTTGGGACCATTTAATAGAATATAATGTTGTCTTTAAGATTAAACTTCCCAAAAAAATAATACCTTTTTTTTCATTTTTAAATTTTTTTAGTGGCTTTTTTTGTGCGTGGGGAGTTTGATTGTGGGTTTTTTGGTAAGCAAAAAAATTTTTTTTCATGAATTGAAGTTTTTAGCAGAATGGGGAAGACAAAATGGAATCTGACTTCTGCTTGGAGAAAAAAAAAAAGATCTTGCACTGTATAAAATTATCAAACTGTAAAAAAAGACCCAAATAAGGCCCCCACACACACACACAATCATTACATTTCTAATGACAAGAAATTGTAATATTGTGACTAAACCAGGACTGGAAATTCAGGAAATGAACTTGTATCCCATTGAGGCCAGATCCTTGGAGAAACCACTTCCTTTTCTCTCAGTCCCTTCTAAATAAAATATTACTGCTTTAAAAAATTGAAAATATAAGGCAGTCCCATAGAAATAGCTTATCATAGAATTAAACCCTCACAGCCCCCACTACCAGCTGTTTGCATTTCACCAGGAACTTCCTTCTCCCACAGATCAGGAAAATTGTAGTGACAACACTAATTTCCCTCATTGTTTTAACTCGAAACTTTAATATAGCTTTTGGCAAATTACTACTGGCACATGGCCACAGGGTACGTGGGTGATCTGTTATTTATTTTTGAGAATAATCTGTGGATGTTTACAGATTGGGCTCCTCTAGACAAGGTTCCCTTTTACCCAAGGAGTTTCACTAAGGTTATATTCAGTGACTATAAAATGTTCTGAGCTTTTTTGGGTAAAACTGATAAGATTTATTAAAATAAAATCTTAATGAAAATAGACATCTCTCCTTAGATCCCAAACAGAGTCAGGGGGGAATCTGGTTTGAAATCTCCATTGATTTTGACTGCTGGAAAATGCTGGCTCATTTGTCCCGAACTTAACCTTAGTTGCTATAAAATTTGAAAACAGATAAAGCCATGTGGTGATATTTGATTTACTTTTGAGTGGGATTTTTTTTTTTTAATTTGACTCAGAAATTGTCATGTTTTTCTTACATGCCTTCTCAGCTGGTAGCTCAGGAGAATGGCATATCAAAGTGGAGGTTTATCTTTGCAGACGCATAACAAACTACAAAATAAAAGAAAATTCAAAGCAAAAATCATCCAGTTATGGCTGAGTTCTTAGAGGAAAATATTGTACACCAATATTTTTCTAATAAACATATTATGGAAGGAAAAGCTCTTTACTGCATAAGTATTCCATTTAATTTCTACAGTTTATTTGCAAACAGGTTGGAGAGGGAAAATAAGTTAAGAACTTTACTCCCCAGTATCACATTTGCAGTTTCAGATCCAAGACTCCAATGAGTAGCAGTCAGCTACACTTGCAGCTGTGAGAAAATGGACCTTCATAATCTGCACCCAGACTCGAGGTGCAGGAGGCAGCACAGTGTGTATAAGATCAGTTATAGATAGATCAGTCGTGCTTCTGAGGAACAGGGCGATGCCTGAAAATGAACTAATTTAGGTGAGAGAAAATTGCTCAAGAACAGCCAGGGTTGGCCTAATTCCTCAGTGCAGTGGAGCAGAGAACTAGATCAGGGCTGACATCTTTAAAAACTCCACTTCCTCTTCCCAGAACAGAACAATGTAAAGGCACTGAAAAATTGAGTGTCTTTGTCTTAGTTTCTCCACCAAAAAAATGTGTATTATATTATTTCGCCATCTCAGATTCCATAAAGATTTCTTGTTTCTCGAACAGTGATTTGGATGTGGGCAATTAAGAGTTCAATGTTAACAAGTAAAATCCTGAAAGCCTACTTTGTTTTTCACATAAACTTACGCATGAAAGAGGGGAAAGAAACAGAAAGTTGCGGAGAATCCAGAGAGCTGAGAAAAAGAAACCCTTTTCTTGTGTAAGCCAGAGGAAACAGGTTTGCCAGCTGCTTGTGGCAGAGGATCTGCTTATCTGCAGTGATTTCAAGACTGTTTTGGTTTTTGTTTTTGTTTTTTTCTTTAATTTCCGTGGTGGTTTGGGTTTTTATTTCTTGGGAAGCAGTGATCTGTGAAATTAATGAACCATGTTTCTTGCTGTTTGCTTCCTAACTGAGTCCAGCATAAGTAAGGCACTGTGCTTGCAGCATGCCTGAGACTAAGCAGACCTCTACACAACAGACCTGCACATTCTCCTTTGGGAAAAACAGAAATATTTCTTGAAGTCTGAGCTATGCTGGAGCAAAGCACCTTTTCTAGCAGCTGAAGCTGGGCTAATAAGCACTGGGTGCACTCACAGACTGGACCAGTGACAGGGAGCTAAGGGAGAAGTTCACGCCTCAGGCCAGAAACCAAACTGATCCATACAAATGAAAAAACTCGAGTCCAAATCCCAAACTCTTCCTCCTCACCTTTCTCTTACAACTGTATGCTTACATTTAGCCTCTGGGACTTAGGCAAGAGACTGGAAGGTATTTAAGAGGTTTATGATGCCAGAGCCTCAGCAGCAGAGCAGTCTCAAACTTGGACATTGCTCCCTTTTTCTGGTTATCTTTTGACAGACTCTCTGTGCTCATCTCCTGTCACCCTGGATAAAATGAGATTGCCAGAGGCAAGCCCTCAACTTTCCAAAGAGAACTGTCACTTGGATCATATCAGGAGACATGTGGCATCCAGTTCCTGCTGTGGGCTCTCCTCTATTTGTCCTACATCCCAAAAGTCTGAAATTCTACTCCACGATCTGCAGGTGCCAAGAGCACTTGGGACAGACACCACAGCCCAGCTGTCACTGCTCTGCCACCCACAGCTCCAGCCCTGGTGTCACAATGTCCTGCTGTGCCTGGTGGAAGGGTTTGGGTGTAGGGCAAGGCACAGGTGAGGGGAGCAGTGTTTCAGGTCAAGACAGCAGCTATCACAACCACTGAACCCTAAATCCCAGTGCTCCCCAATTATTCCACTCCTGCTTAGAAAGCAAAGTCTTGGACTTGGTCCCAGGCAGTCCAGCTTCCTCAGACACTTCTGGGGTGCTTTTCAGAGAAGTCAAAGAACTCTAAGGGTCAAAGTGAGAGCTTCTAACCAAGCTTTGGTTCAGTGTTTTGTAAGGACAAGTAAAAGCCACACAGTCCCTTCCCTGTTGCTCAGTCCTCTCTGCAGAGGGACACAGCTGCCCAAGGAGCAAGAGAGGAGGTGGTCCAAGCACCAAAGTGTCACACCAGGCTTCTGGTCATCCCACATCTACAGCAAATATCATTGCTCTGGAGATCAGTGGGCCCATGAGAACCAAGTCCAAGTGCTACACCTGAGTTTGGACATTCCCAGGTGTGAGAACACACTGAGACTCTTTGAGAGGAGCCCCACAAAGGACTTGAGGGTTCTGGTGGATGGAAAACTGGAGATAAGCCAACAGTATGCACTTGAAATCAACCATATCCTGAGCTTCATCCAAAGCACTGTGGGCAGCAGCTCAAGGGAGAGGATTCTGCCCCTCTGCCATGCCCTGGTGAGATCCCACCTGCATTGCTGCATCAGCTCTGGGGTCCCTGCACAGGAAATTGTGGGATATTGTGAACCTCTCAGAGTAGATCCAAAGGAGGCCCCAAAGGTGATCAGAGGGGTGGAGCATTTTTCCTCTGAGGACAGGCTGAGACAGCTGGGGCTGTTCAGCCTTGAGAAGAGAAAGCTCCAGGGTGATCTTACAGTACCTTTCAGTCCCCAAAGGTAGCTTTTAAAAGAGAGGGAGAGACATGTTTGACAAGGGTGCGTAGTGATAGGACAAGGAGGAAAGTCTTTATACTGAAAAAGTGATTTATTTCAGATTTTAGGATGAAGTTTTTTACTGTGAGGGTGGTGAGACACTGGCACAGGTTGCCCAGAGAAGATGTGGCTGCCCCAACCCTGGAAGTGTTCAGGGTCAGGCCAGATAGAAATCTGAGCAACCTGGTCTAGTGGAAGGTGTCCCTGCCTAGGGCAGGTGTGTTGGAAATAAATTATCTTTAAGGTTCCTTCCACCCAAAGCGTTCCATGATTCTGTGGTAACCAAGCTGGAGATAAGTTGAATTAAAGTCTGCCTCACCACCTTCCTACCCAGCCTTTCATCTTCTCAATAAATCCATAAAGCCATTAGCAGTTGCCATGACTTTGGACATTGTTAAAAATTGGGGGTTACACTATTTAGAAAAGCTGAATCACAAAATTTCCATCCAGAAGCCTTCAAAAGGTCCCAGAAATGTGAATTTCTCTCATTCTCAGGTTGGTAAAAAGTGAAGGCTCCAAAGTCTCAAACCTAATGTAATATTTATTATACCAGAATTTTTAACCAGGACAAACATCAATATCAAAATGTTCACTTGTGAAAAAGCAGGAGGTAATGGAGGCACCCTGGAAAAGTTCCCCCAGCAGGAACTATTTGTGAGTATATATTACCCTGAAGGGAAAGGCCTGAATTCATCTTGCTGGTTTTTCTCTTTAAATACAGACAACATGGAAGAACTTTGGAGAAGAGTATCTAACTTGTCAACAGAGCTAACAAAATATGAGGAGCTGAGTCCACAGGGCATATATGAGCCTATGATGTGCTTCAGGCAAAGAAGTTTTCCAGGAAAACTTCAATATAGCAGTGAATTTCAATTTCACATAATTATTTTCAGGGTAGGCCTAGAACTGTTGAAATTTTACATTTAAGTCTCTAGATATGTGTAGGAATAATGTGTATATACACACAAAGTATATACCATGATGGGACAGTTCAAGGTAGCAAACTAAACCACAGTGAAACACTGCATAATTTTGGGTTTGGTTTTTTTTTTCCCCTCATGATGTAAGTATCCCCATATTAGATGTGTTCAAGGCCAGGCTGGATGGAGCTCTGAACAACCTGGTCTAGTGGCAGGTGGCCCTGGCCATGTCAGGAGGGTTGGAACTAAATTATTTTTAAGGTCCCTTCCAACCCAATCCATTCTGTGATTCTATGATCTGGGGTTTATTTTTTTTTCTTATAACATGAGAAAAAAACCAAAACTTTCTAGTCATTCAGGTTCTCTTGTGTTATGAAAAAAACCCCTAATTTTATAGTTAATTTTTTAATGTTCCTAGTAAACTCCAACGATAAGTAACAAACAGGAAAGCTCTGGGCTGTGAGCAACCCAAATAAATTTTAATTGGCTGGGTTTGTTTTAGAGTGCTTGGAACTGCCATTTATTTTACATTAGTGTCTTCATCCTGATTTATATTTAGAGAATGCATGATATAAAAACTCTTCGAGTTTGGAATATTTATCAAGAAGAAGATAAATCCTCAGTATCACACTTTAAAATGCTTTTATAGGCTTAAGCAAATGAGTCTGTATATTGTGTTGTCAAAAATCTTCATTCCACTGCATTAAGTAAATACATTGTATACTTTACACATGTCCACACAATAGAATTTTAAAAGCTATAATAATCTGACTATGAAACAGTTGCTCATCATGTGATTAATGCCTAATAACAGCAACAAGGCTCTGCAGCCCCATTCATTGGAGAATAACACAGAACTGAAAACAGTCATTAAGCCTATTAAGCTATTGTCCTTTCATCCTTTTCTATAGTAAAACAGTGAGCAAACTATCTGATCAAAACTATTTGGTTAGAAGTACTCTGATACAATCTAATTCACTGTTTAAAGAGCCAACCCATAAGGAATCAGAGATACAGCATTTACCTGTATCATATCAGTAGGACACAGATATGTCAGTGTGATTTGTTGATACGAGACAAAACCCTGGCGTGGCTCACAGAACCACAGAACCTTAGAATGGTTTGGGTTGGAAGACACATCAAAGGTTATCTAGTTTCAACCTTCCTGCCATGGGCAGGGACACCTTCCACTAGAGCAGGTTGCTCAAAGCCCCATCCAATTTGGCCTTGAACACTTCCAGGGATGAGGCATTCACGGCTTCCCAAACTCTCACAACCTCATGCTCAACCTCTTACAGTCCCAATTTATTCTGTGGCATTGTGTGCAAGCCATGGCTTTACAGTAATGGAGAACTGAAGCAAAGAAGTGTTAAGTCAAAATATGAAACCTGAGGAAAACAGACTCTACAGGTTCATCTTTCCTTTTTGACACTGTGCTCTTCACACAATATTTATCAAACTTCAGATGTCCTGGTCGTTTGGGAAACAAGACCTGGAAGGGAAGCTGAACAAAGCTGAACACTGCATTTTGCTTCAAAACCAAAGGAGTTCCCTCCCTCTCAGCACTGTCTATCTCACATGCTGACAAGATTGGGCACTAAGTAAATCGCCAGAAAGACCTTTGCTTCCCTTCTCCCGCTCTAAATATTAGAGGATATTGACCTCCAACCCTGTTTTACTTGAAGGAGTTCTGGATTATTTTCTTGCCATAATGAATCAAAAGGCATAAATCACACCTAGACCCCATGGCAGCTGGGATTATAGTGCTGCACACTCAAACCAGATGATGCTGCAAAGGGAAAATCCAGTGGAGCATTACCCAGCACTGACTCCTGCATGCCTCCTCTTCACCACTTTATGAATTATGCTCATGCACAGAGGCCACAGATGAGTCCTGCTGTCCTGAATGCTTTACAAATCATCAGAGAAGGAAAACATAAATGCCTTTAGTTGCTTTTAGACTAAAGAGGAAAAATAGACTAGGAGAACACAGCTTTCCCTTTCCTCATTACAGGTGGGGGACAGAAAGATCGAGACTAATCCAAATTCTTAATCTCTTTCCCAAAAGAAAAGGGAAAGAGGTTACTTTTCAACCACACCCCCAATGTTTTAACAAGGGAAGAGGCCTCTATCATAGTTTTGCTTTAAATCCCAATCTCCAGACTTTCAACCCAGGACCAAAAATCTTTAAATTAAATTATCCTCTCTGCTTCTCCCATCCAAAGAGCAAATTGTATGAGAGAACTCAGCAGAGGCACCCACTCTGCCTTTCCACTGCCTTGCTGTGCCCATTACCTGATCAGAGGCTGGTGCAAAGCCACCAGGGATGCATGCACTGTGACAGAGACCACGGACAGGTGGAAATAGTCAAACATGACAGGAACGTGGTGGTGCAGCCCTCGGCGGGGGTGGAAGTGCAGACACAGGGTACGGCTGCTGATCATGGGGATCGCTGGCACATCCCTCAGCCTGCAGGGGAAATGGGGTTACAGGGTTAGTGAAAGCCTGTGGCAGGACATTCCCCCCCCCCCCCCCTCCCCTCTTCTCGTGGCGGC
>VZRM01001375.1:473554-524399 GCA_013397955.1 Grantiella picta
CCCCTTTCTGCTTCGTGGTGGAAGATAGATAACTTCAGTGGGGTCAACAGCCTGGCAGGGGTTATCTCTTAGCACCTGAAAGTCTAGGACCTCTAACCTTGAATTCTTATTTTGGTATAGAGAGAGGATGTGGAGAGAGAAATTAAAGAAGTGAATACATGACCAAAGTCATAGAAGTAATACAGAATATCACAGAGGCAGAAGCTTTTCTACACAGACACTGGAGCATGGGAAAGACTCTCCCCAGAGTCTGGACAACTCTGTGGTAACTTCCCAATGAGTGAGGATTCTGATGTGTATTCCATACCAAATTGGAGTTTGGTAAGTTCATTGGTTTCCTAAATTGTATTTTTCTTTGCTAGCAATAATAATAATAGTACCTTTTTAAGCACTGCATTTTTAGCTATTCATAGTTTTTCTTTTGTTTTGTGTAGTATATAATTTGTTTAGCTCCTTGTTCTGTTATTTCTTGTGTCTAATAAACAATAATCCATTTTATATTAGACCTAAATCGGCCTTTATTAAAGAACTTGAGGACGAGACTGGGTCTGGGGGTGCTGGTCACCCCAAATAGGTTAACTGCCAGTTGTCAAAAGGCCTAGGCAACTGGCAGAAATCTATCAACACTCTGTCTCCATTCATAACAAAGCCTGAGCCGTAATCTGCTACAGGCAGGCAGAGAGAGGCTTGAGGTGAAATTTTATCTCCCCAGCTTCATAAGGGTTAACAAAACTGAATAGCATCTTGTGCTGCACTTTTGCCAAACATAAATATTAATACTAATGTAGATATAATTAATATAAATAGAAAAGCAAAAAATAAAGAGCATATGTAGAGTTATATATGAATATACTGCATAAAAGAAGAACAGATGTGATGCGATTCTGGTTTTCCCTGTTGGCTGCCCTTGATGTCCACCTATGCACTGGTAGGGATAGCAAGATCTAAATAGCAGAAGAAAATGCATTTAGCAAACTGTTCGGATTATTTGAGTGTTCATAGATGGGACAGCACACTGCTTGAGATTTTCCATGTAAGAACAATCAGCTCAGGCAATCTGTGAGAGTTAGAAGCAGTTCTGTGTCACACACAGCTGAAAATATTGAGTACCTTTCTGGATTGTCGATCTGAAAAAATGTTTTAGAAGAGGCCAAAACAAAGGAGAAATTTAAGCCACTGCAGAGAAACAGTACAAGTCGGATTAGCTTCTACTTTTTTTTTCCCCCAATAAATAAAAGTCAATGCTTTAATTTAAATAGTTCATAACTATTCCAGAATAACTATCCTAGTGTGCAGCCAACCACATGACATCTGAGACATCTATAGGACAGGAGACTGAGCTGTAAACCTGGAGCGTGCCTAAGCACATCCTCCCAATGGAAGTGAAACTTCTAAAGAGAAATGATTTTACAGCATTAAAGACCCTTCTGAAAGCAATTTTTTCCCAAAGCTAAGAAAACCTAGGATGAGATGGTTGAGTGGTGCATGGCTAGTCCAAGAAATGTTTCAATTCTATGTGAGGAGTTTCATTTTGTAAAAATCACTACTCTTGTTTATAGTAAATCAGACTAATCTTTCAGGTAATAACAGAAATTAAATATATGGATTAGAGCACAATTTCGTAACTTAAACGTTTCAGTTCTTTTTATTCTTGGCTGTAACATAATGTTTGTTTTGTCTTTCTTCAAGACCTATAAGCACTGATGGTCAAGTCCCACCTGCCTGAGAGAACAAGTGTTTGCTTTTTGTAGGTTGAAGATAACAGAAACCTGTTCTTGAGATATATTTGTCTGCTCTGTGGGTCTGAATAAAATCCCATGGGGACAGTCTCAGCATGAAACACAGCTCAGGTGATTTCTCTGCATCCCCTCCTCATAAATGCTGCTCGAGTCATTGGATGACTGCTTTTCCCCAATTCAGGGAGGCTAAATCACATCTGGGATCATCCTTTCTGCTGTGTCTCAGGGAGGGATGCTGCTCCCACTTCATCTAAGATTACAGAAGCAAATTCAGTTAGAGGAAATCAAATTCAATGGGAAAACTCTTTCCTCCTAAAATGTAAACGCAGCTCTGGTTCTTAATAGAAGAAAAATGCTTAGCATGTTCATACTCCTGTCTTCAGCCAGAAAATACTTCATTGCCTCCTGAGATAAATGCATTCCTGAGTCACAGACCCTGACCACATGGAGGTCAATGATGATATTCCCTTTAACAGCAGCAGAGATAGAGCAACACTTAAAACCTTTGAAAAAATTACCCTGCAAGGAGAAAAAATGTTTTTCCTTTCTAAGAGGACAGTGAGATACACTCTTCAAATAAGAGAGTAGAGACAGGAAAACTTCAACACTGAGGCAAAGGGAAGCCTTACCAAAGCTCTCCCTTTTTGAAAAGGACTTATTTCATCAAAGTTATTTTCCAATTGAACAGACCCCCACATTACCAACTGAGCTTTAAACCAGCACTTACTGTTGTTCACTATCAGTAAAGTGCAGGTCCAGCTTGAGCTGAAAATCTGCCTCATTCAATGCATCTTCCACCTGCAAAAAAAGAGAGAGACAAGGTTACCTCTGTAAGTTGGCACCTACAACACAGAAGGCAAAGGTGGGTGGGTTTTTCTGATAAGAGCAGAGGCAAAACCACACAGCAACAGCAGCATGACAGAGGCAGAAAGAAGCAAAAGTGACAGAGAGTCGAGGTAATTGCTGAAGGAGTCAGAGGAAAGCAGAGCAGTCAGAGGTGTTATCTGCCCCCAGGTGCCCTGACGTGTCAGAAAAATCACTCCAGACAAGAGGAACCAGAGAGTGTTGAGCTCTGCATTTGTTGGATCCTTGCTCTTTGCACACCAAGAGCCAGAGGAGCATTTCTGAGGCTGCCCTGCCTCGTTCAGGGAGCCTTTGTTTGGGTTATCTTCTCAGCTGAAAGAGAGCAAGGACTGGCTTTTCTTGGATGAGAAACAGACACAAATCCTTGTGGTTACCTACCTGTAACAAATACAAATTTCAAACTTTACAGCTTAAAACATTCAGAGATGGCTCAAATTATTCTGGCAATTTCTGATCTCTCATCATTAACCTTTTAGTTTGTATCTCAGCAAATCAAGGTTTTCCTGACTCCTAGTCACTCTTTCAGGCCCTTAGCAGATTGATGAAGGTATTTTGTCATTGATTCTCATGCAGACCATTTGCTAGCCAAAATTCAAAGGCTTTTTTAGTTTTTAAAACTTCAGTTAACAGAAGTTTAACTGTTCTCTTTGTTGTAGGATGCTCAGCATGTCTATATGTAGCAGATTCTGCTCACCAAAACCATTGAAGAATTCAGGTATAACTCCCTGGTACCTTCATTCCAGCTCATTTAACAGACCCCCACCAGTCAAATTACCCTTCTTTTATTGCCAATAAAATAGTTTGATTGGATTTTTGGAAACAGTGCTCGACCTGATAGTTCATTACCTTCACCTGGAAAGAACTAAATTGGATAACATATCCCAGCTTGGCACAGTTAAAACTGTAATCAATGGAAATAAATAATTTAGAATGGAAGACGATTAAGCCTCCTAGCACTTTCTCATTCACTCCTTTGAAATGTCAGTTCTTCCCCAAGAAAAATAGATTTAGTAGAATTTTAAAAAAAAGTAATAATTCCTATCAACCTAAATGGAAATATGAAAAAAACACACATCTTATAACCAAAATAGTCTTTTTCTGTGAATACAAGCATCCTTTATTGCATGACAGAATACAACAGGAGATGCACAGGAATATAGGTGGAAAAGTGAAGTTATTCACTGGGGATATGGTATAAATACAACTTATTTTTACCCAATTTTTGCCATAAAAAGGCGAGGTGAGATGTGTGGGATGGTGAGATGCTCTGTCTTCTGTCGGTGGCAAGCAACAAGCAGAGGCAGAGAATTATCTGCTCCATCCTGAAGTACCCACTGGAGAAGGACAATTAATTTCTGTTTTGTCTGTCTCTTTCCATTGGCAATAAATAGAGCTTAGAGAAATAGCTTGGTTTCGATACACTTGCATTTTAGATGGAAAGATGGACTCTGCTTTCCAAAGCTTATCATCACCTTCTTAACAACAGAGCACAGACTACACTAAAAATGCACTGAAAATGCACTGAAGGCAACATCAGAGACATCTACCCAGCTCTGACAGGTAGGATTGATAAAATACATAACATAAACCATGTCTAGCCAGGTTTTCCAAAGGTGAAACTGCAAAAACAATGTAGAATCTTCTCCTGCTGATATAAGAAAATTGAGAGTCAAGGATTAATTGTGCTTTGACAAATTTCTAAGAGATGTTAAATTTAATCCCTTCTGAAGTAATATGGTATTTTTCCAGCATGGCCACAGGCAGGGACATGTGAGGAGAAAATTCCCACTTCTATTTACTGAAAATGTGCTTTCTCTTTTATGATTGTCTCAAAACACCTGGAAGTATCCCTTTCATTAAAAAAAAAAAAATTAAAAAAATACCTTTTCCTTTTTAATGAGCTGTTGTCACTAAAAATCACAGTTGCTGGCAATGGCAAAGAAAGCAATCATTACTGAAGCTACATTCTGAATTTAAACTAGGATTTCAGTATAGTGCTTCAGACAAAGCAAACATCCTCCTCCTCCAAATAAACGGGATGAAATTTTGGGTCTGTGCCCAGCACTGCTGAGCACCTGCAACTGCCACTGAGATCTGAGTCTGGGCTCAAAACAAGCTCAGGAGCTGGTGACACTCATCCAAAACACCTTGAGGCGGTGAGCAGATGTCTGAGAGACCAAGAGATACTCTTCACTGCATGGGGCCATGCAGTCAGGTGCATATATTGAATATTTTTAATCCCAAAACTGTATTGAAATCAGACTGATCAGAATAGTGCAAGACCCCACATAAAATCAATCACAGTTCTCACAACAGAGGTAACACTTTCACTTTTCTATTGGTGTGTGAATATTAAGACAAGTGAAAATTTCTGTTGAACTAGCCTGGAATCAAGTGCATCATTACAGGTTTGCATTCTAATTTTTTCATCTTTGCTTTAGCTTTTTAGAGCTGAGATAATACTGATAACTGAAGCTTCCTGCATCCTTGTGAGGTACCTCTCTAATATTTAACCATTTAGCCAGAGTGTCAAACTGAATGATCTCGATGACCCAGCTCACCTAAATTTCTCTGGAAGATAGAAAATCTAATATGTTGTCATATTCCAGCCTGCCTCACTGTGTCCTCTCCCTCCTATTAAATTTTCCCTGAACGGGGCCAAGAAAGAAGCCAGACAAGTTGCCTGTTCCACTGCTTGATGAAAGAGACAAACATTCTTCTCTAATAATAAAGAAAGCAAAAGTTTATGAAAGTAAATTGGAGTTCTTTGTGGCAATAAAGGCTGCCCCAGCCCTGCAATATAATTTCCTTTGAATTCAAAAAGTGTTGTATGATGGGATAATAGAGAATAAGGCATCAAATAAACCAGAGAGTTTTAAACACCATGTATATGGTGAAAGGTATGTTCAGTGCCACTTCTAGGCAAATAATAGAGCTTCATTCCATTTAATGCCAGACAAAAAAAAAAAAAAAGTATTTACATATTTAAGTTTATCTAGAGTTATGCTAGAGGCAGAGGGGAGGGGAAAAGAACTTAAAAAAAACACAGTACCAAAAAAACTAATTCGGACATTTGCATTGGTTTTGTTGTTTGGTTGTTTTTTTTGTTTGGGGTTTTTTTTTTGTCTGGGTCTATCTCAGCAAATCACCTCATCAGCAAAAATTCCTAGGCACCAGGAGGAGAAAGCACACTGCTCCCTGACTATAATATTGGATAAGTCCAGCTCTGACAACAGAAACTACATAGAGTGTATGAACTCAATACTTCCATTACTCAGACTTACTCCTTTGTCTATTTATCATAACTTCCATTCACAGAAAAAAACAGTGAACAGAAACTTCACCCTCAAACAAGAAAAATCACCATAGCCCACAAGAGGCACAAAAAAGGATTCACATCTGTTGTGTGCTAAATAAATTAGGAGTTAAGAACAGAGATGATATTTCAACCACTTTAAAAATCTCTAGGTGTCTTGCCAACACCACATTGCAAGGATTTCATCCAGCACAGGAGATTATGTGACAAAGATACAAAACTGTCTCTGAATAGTTGTGGATAGAGTAGTGGCACACTTTGGTCTCTCCCACATTTATATCGAATTTGCAAAGCTGTGGAGGACAAGATATCAAAGCAGAAAAAAAAGAAGCCTAGGAGCATTAAATGGAAGTGAATTGTGCTAATTTGCTCACTGAACAAAAATTTTTAGAGACCTTTATTTTTTCTATTTGATTCTTTAGAGTTTGCCTTCAGCAACTTATCTGGGACAACAGACCTGTTTATCCTCTTATTCTACATCCTTGAAAACCCAAAGCTACTTCATCATACAGAAAAAATGGATTTTCTCTGTGCAAAACCACTCTGTTAGTACAGAATTGGGCAGCTATCCTCTTCCCAAGGGATCTACTATGGAAAGCCAAGTGGTTCTTGCACACAGCACATCAAGAATCAGAATGAGTTTTAGCTGTGAGAAATCTTGCTGGCTATTTTTTATTTTCTAATTTGTGAGATGCACAACTTTCCTCAATAATAATACAAAAATTATCAGAAATCATCCTTGCTCAACACAGTGGAAACTGCTATAATTTGAGGGGAGGGATATTTAGTCAGAGATGTTCCACAGAGGAAGGATAAAATTAATATTTACTAAAGCAGGCTGGGACATTTTGCTAACAAATATTGATAGACTTGCATTCAGTAATTTTTCACATAAGCACAAACCAACAATTCTAGGGAGGAATAAATTGGTGACACTATCTTAAAAAAAAAAAAAAATCAAACCAAAACAGCAAAAAGAAAGTGGGAGAGAAAAGGAAGCATGTTAAGCTTAAATTAGGTTCTCAAGCTGTTTTAATTTAGATCTATATATAACACATACATATATGCTTTGAAATAGGACAAAAGAGAAAATTTAAATCTCCTCATGATCAAATAGAAAGCTATACAAAGGGGGGCAGACGAATGTCTCTGGCCCCAGGTTCCACACACAGCACATGATTTCAGTGTAACTCACGGGGCCTCTTTTTGATGCAATGGTGACTTTGCAAAGATGCTGCTGTTGTGTCTTTTGTCACCACCGAGGGCAAATACCAATGCCATACATTTTGCAACAGTCCCTGGGCTGGCAAAGCACAGTGATGGCACACTGGACATGCCTGAATGCCATTCTACTGTGACACTTTCTCCCCTTTCAATTTAAGATTCCACTAAAACAGTGTTTTCTGTGAACAAAGATTGCTCCACCCTTGTAGCTCCTGGGAAGAGGAATCACTGCTGGAAGACATTGGTTTCTCATCAGTACAATTAAACCAAAGATGCTCTACAAGCTGGGTGTCTCAGATCATGTTCTTACCTTGTGTGGGTGCTCCTGTTGGCTGAAGGAGTGGATGGAAAATGGGAAAAGGGTCTCGGGATGGACTTGTTTTAGCTGAGGTACCATGGAAAGCAAAGGGGTTGTACATGGACTATAAAGAAGGGAAAACTCCAGCAGCTCTTCCATGGACTCCTGCAGTCAGGAACACCAAGGACAAAGGCCAGGAGACCTCTGAGGGATGGGAAGGGACTGGGTAGCTGTAGAAAATTTCAGTCACAAGAGAGAGGAAGGGCAGACAGTAATAAAAATGGATGGCAGTAGTAGTTGGTCCTAGTAAGAAGCAGAAGATTCCCAGTTTTCTCAGGTGAGGCTGATGAGCACAGATGCGTAAAATGAGTTATCCAGTGCACAGATGACAAACTGTGGTTGAGACATTTGAGTTTCTGATATACTGATTTACTAGTGTTTGTCAACATCTTATTCCCCTGGAAAGCCAAAGAATATCCTGCTCTTCATAGCAGGACAATGCAGAGGGTCTACCTGACCTCATGCAGAGGTTTATAATGTCAGCATTTACAACCAAATAAACCACAGGTATTGATTGGTTCAGGACAGTCAACCTAGTTCTAATGCAGCTGCTGGTCTATTGGTCAGATAAATCATGCCTTTGCCTCCACCAGCTGCCTTCATGAGACCCCTGACAGCACATGGACCTTCACAACTTCTGAAATGGAGATACCTGTGCAATGCACACATGAAGTTAAGCAAAAGCAATCCCAGCCCTCCTGGTTTTTATGTGCATCCCAAAACAACTCACCCTTTCACCATCCAGAAGCAGGTGCACTCTGAAGTTCATTGACTCATTAAGAATGATCTCTTCATTTCTGTACAAAATCTGGAATATTCTGCTGTAAACATTGTTTTCATGAACGCAGGCTGAGCAAAGGCTGGAATCACCTGCACAAAACACAGACAGACTCCTGGTGTGATTTCTGAGGGACATTATTTTTTATCCTATGATTTCACTTCAGGGTTACCTAGGTAGTACTTGTAATTAAACACTTTCATTCTCAATAATTAATGATAGTGGAGCAGACTGTTATTGTGGGTTGCAGGTTCACAAACATGATATTTAAAGAAAACAAATGTTAAACTGTAGGCAGGCTGGATTTCAAAACGAGAATGCTAGATCCTGTGACAGCACTTACCCTCTTAAATTTATTTCTAATAAAAGCTAACACATCAAATGCTTAGCTGGGTGCACCCAGCACCATGAGAGCTGTGGGTGTTCACCTGTGAAAGTTCATCTTTTATATGCAATGGGCATCTTTCAGAAAGGGGAGTTTTCTTGCCATCCCTGGTAATCCCAGAAGTTACTGACTGGCAGGGGGACAATAGTCAATAGCAGATCCTGAATGTAGAGACTCGAAGTGCAGAGGCATCTTAAATTAAAATACAGAAACATAAAAACATTGTCTACTTTTTCAAGATGCCTGTATAATCCTTCAGGTCCTTGGTACATGTGAGAGATGCCAGTTTGGTCCATAAAACTGGGATAAATCTGAGGAACTCAAGAGCCAAACCCCTAAGCTTCTCCACATCAAATTCAGCCAATAGCTCCATCTATGTGCTCATGTATCACATCATCCCAAATAAATATCACATAAACTCAGGAGGGATTTATGCTTCCTAACTTTTAGGTGCCTCCAGTGTATATATTTTGTTTTGGTTACAATGGAGCCTATGGAATTTAGGACACCATTAAAAAAAAAAAAGTTTGCTTTATGCTGAGGCAAATTTTTGCTTTGTCTACTTCTTGTTGAGTAATTTCCCTTTCATTAAGAGGAAAATGTGACTTGCTGAGCTGTACAAACCAACACTGGAGGCACCAACATGTACTGAAGTGAATGCCTTCCAGAGAAGACTGCAATGACAGTGTGACTTTTAAATTAACAACTGGGCACCAGAGTCAGGTAGTTTTAAGGTGTGCCTTGGCAGGTAATCAGAATCCCCTGCTAATTCTACTTTTGTAGCCCCAGAGCAACAACTTGTTGCAAAATTTACTCAGAGTTGGTTTTGTCCCTTTCCAGCATTCAGTCCTGTAGGAATTTGCGCTTTTGAAATATAGTCCTTTATCAAATGGTATTTTAGAACTCTCCTGAAAAGGGGTGCTTAAAAAAGGTGTATCAGAACCAGTCCTTCAGAGAGAGGCAGATCTGTGATCATCACCAGGAATTCATGAGGCACATGCTTTTTAGAAAACACAGTTTTTCAGAAGGCACTTCTGGGAATTTGTGCCTTTGCAGAATTCTTTTGAGTCCACAAGCTGTGGTAAGATAAAAGTCCAGGGGCTGCTGTTTTGTCAAGTTTCAAATCAGGACAGGTCTATTCTGTTTGGAATTGCACATAATTTGCAATCATAGGTCAGTGAGTCAAGACTGACAGAGGACTAAATATTTTATGAGGTAAAGTTTAGTTAGAGGAAATAAAAATGAAAGAATGGAAAGGACTTCAAAACAAACAACTTCCCCCCACAAAAAAATAAACAAACAAAAAAAACCCAAACAAACAAAAAAAAAAACCACAAAGAGAAAGGTACTAAAGACAAGTAGACAAGTGAATGGAGTTTTGTCATTGTAATGATTAATTTTGTGGTGCCAGTCTGCTGGAACTGGGGTAGCATGGACAAAGAAATACCTCAAAAAAAAAACAAACATATGGGGCAGAACTGACTAAATGCCAATAAGACCAATAAGACTTGAGCTAATTAATTAGCAGAAGCACAGTTCTGTCATCCAGGCTACATTCAAATAATTTTCCTATTACTGACTTTTATCAAGCACACCCAGGAGCAGCCCAAGTATTTCATCCTGCTATTGTCTTCCCATCACCCATCCTGCACAACAGTTATGCATAAGTCCAGGCAGCCTAGATAAATACATATTTATTTTCATGTGCTACACCAGTTAGGCTAGAATGTTTCAACCTGATTAGCTCTTCAAAAGCATGCAGTCATATTTATTTTAATTTAAACCTCACGGTATTACAGACACTGCAAAAATCATATTAGAGGCATAATGCATTCTTATTCCTAGCTGGCAGACAAAGGAAACTTTATGTTATTTGATTTGGATATTGATGTAGTGGCACTCTTCTCAGATGGAAAGTTTAATCTCATTTTCTTTTCAAACACACTCCTGAGCAGACCACTCCTCATGTGTAATTGCTTTAGGAGCTGGATTTGAAAGGTGGCACAAGGAGTCGTTTCTCATGTTGGAAAAGTCAAAGTCAATGACATGCTCCAGTGTTTGGGGTTGCCTCAAATCAGAGTGAGTACAATGTCACAGAGCCAAAAATCACTCAGTTTTAGGCACAGAGACCTGGCTTTGCAGACATCTGGCACAGAACTACAGCAGATGAGTGGCTGATCCTCCCCTGAACACATCCATCCCTGCCTCCTTCAATGGCCACAGGTGGCTTCTTCCCCTCCTAGGGTATCACCTGAGGCTGCAGCAGGAATTTCCTCTGAGGAGAGCTTGGCAGTCTTGGCAACCCTGACAGCAATGCAGGGATCCTGCCTCTCAAAGCAAAGGGGAATGACATCTGCACAGGTATTGCCCTTCAGGCTGCAGCACCAGCTGGGGTATGCTGGGCTTTAAGGTACAGACAGGGACCAGGCTACATCACTCTGCTTGAGCTTCTTGCACTAACTAGAAATGGTTGCTGCTCCAAACACATCCTTCCTTAGGCTACTCCATGAAAACATCATCACCCCAGTACCTTTTCCAAAACTTCCCGTAGCTCCTGGGATTCCTTCTGAAAATGATGTCTCTCTAAGCCTCAGGCATGTCTGGTGAGAGACAGTGGCACTGAGGTTGACGTTTGTCACAGCTGTCATTTTTCAGAGAGGGCTGCTGACAGAAGACACAGAAGGTGTAGCCCATGTTCAGGAGACACAGCAGATGTATCCCTGTGTGCACAAAAGCACTTCTGTCCTTCAGCACGGCAGAGTGAAGGAGAAGATCAGAACCCTAGGTTTTCTCACATCTCTTTCTACCGCAACCTCAGGTGTGCAAAATCTCGGCAGTCACAGGCAGGACAAAGGAGACCGACACAGTGTGTGGAAACTGCTGGGAGCTCCCACTCCCAGGTGAGACTTGGACCTGAGACTCTACTAACCTGCATTTGTTCCACAGTTTCAAGGTCTGTGCTTTGGTGAATTCAAAAAAGTCTAATTTTGTGGTAATGAATTTTTGATCAGTAAATTTCCCTGTGAGGAGATTTATTTGGGATACGTGCAGTATTCCTGAAGCCAGAAGGAATCCTGTTTTCTCACTCCTCTTACTAAGTGTCTATTCCATTTACTGCTTATTGTCTTTGGGTTGAATAGTTCTTCAACTTATCTGGAAAGTGAAGGAGCTCAGAGGGCTATAAGAACCATTTCAAGTATGAAGAGAAGGCTCTCAGTTAAGAGAATGAGAAAAGCCTGTTTATGCATCCCTCTCTCATTATTCTTTCCATGCCATCCCACCATCACTCCTACAAATTCCTTCACAGATTATTGAATAATGAATGGAGTTTTTAAAAAGGAAGGGGAAAAGGCTCTTTGCAGTTGTGGATGCTTTCATACACGGGGTACTCACGCAGACCAGTCACTATATCCTGTCCTGCTTTCCCATTCTCTCCATATACAATTTTCCAAGCATCTCCAGATACACTCTAGTCTACCTCACTTTCCCATCTGGGAATTTCTATAGATGGTGGTTTCTAAATATTATTGCAGCACATCATACAGAAATTACTCATCTCTTTAAAGATTCAGAGAGAGGCTATTTAGATCCTGGAGGCCCCTGAAAAATTCTCACCAGATAGTCGTACAAGAAAGGAATTGATGGATAGGTGACCTATAAATAATTTTTTTGTATATTTACAACCTAATTTAATGACAGTAGAAATCATTTAATTCTGACCACTGCCAGGACAAAGACACTGTGAGTGGGTGGCAGTGGTGGATGTCTATGGCAGATGTGCAAAAGCCCCTAAAGAATGGAATGGAATGGAATGGAATGGAATGGAATGGAATGGAATAGAATAGAATAGAATAGAATAGAATAGAATAGAATAGAATAGAATAGAATAGGTTTTGCATAATGTCTCAGAGCACATGAGAATTGGGATAAGAATGTAGAAAGAAGTAAGCAATGGAAAAGAAAGTCTGTTTTAACAACTTTAAGAAAAAGCACTGGAACCTGAAGGACACCATCAGAAACCTCAGCCTTGCACGAAGATATGTGACAAATCCTGTTCAACCCAACTGATCAAACCCACTTAAACATAGCTTTGATGTTGGCGGTAGGTATAATTTGATGAAGTTGATAATGAAATCATCTTCTGTTGACTGTTGTGCTGTGTTTTGAAGGAGTGTCTTGTGCCAGAACAAATGGCCTTTCTACTTGAAAACCCCACTGGTGCATCAGCTGAAAATGTTCCTGGCCAGACTGGCAGCGACCCTCAGCTGCTGCAAAGCTATGACAGGGACTTGGGTTTTCCTGATTTTCAAATATTCTCATTTTTGTTATTTCCCTCAAGAGAACCCTCACACCACTTCCATTCATGTGAGGAGAGGGAAACTCTTCTAGGAAAACTAATGGAAAATGGTGATAATATTTTGCAGGTCAGAACAGTTCCCCTGAACTTTCTAATACCCTAATGCACACATCTGATAGATTAGCACTCCTCCCAAACTCCAATGGTCAGTTATCCCAATTGTCCTCTTCAGATAACCAAAATTATTCACTTGTCAACTGTGAGCTTTTATTGCATCCTTTCTCTGCGTTCGTCATGCCTAAGTTATATCACTTTCCTTCAAAATTACTTTGTTTGAACCCTCATTTACTCTTTTTTTTAACTGCTATAAAAATGGTTTGAGAAGTTTCATGATTGTTCCATATAAATAACTCTTCCACAGAGCAAACAATGAATCAAATGACAATGACACATGCACAGCCCAACCTCTGATTTCTGCCAAGGAGAGACTCTGAAATGGCAAAATCTTGGTGTAGCTGAGACTTGATGATGAATGATTTCCCCAGAGCCACCAGAGTCACATGAGCCCTTGCTGTTTGCAAAGAGGATTGTCTGATTCCTATGCCCTCTGCATTCTGTTTGCCATGTCAGTGACTGGAGTGCTCCACTCTCCCCAGCTAGAATCTTTCCATAATTAAATTTTTGATTGTGCTTCCGCATGATGTCTCTAACTGCCAAAGAAAACTGGAGTGAATGTCAACCAACAACCTTTTGAAGGATGGTAAGCATCCTGGTCTGCAAACCCAGATTTGCCCAGAAGAATTAATTTTTGGGGAGTGATGGAGATTTGTTCGTATTTATTTTTTCAAGGCTTTAAAGCATATAAATTCCTTATGGCACAGCCTTTAACAAAGAATGAGTGTATGAGGCAATGCTCCTCTGATAGGAGGATACCTTTAAAGCCATGAGTGAAAGACAGTAGGTTTTGGGGAGGCTCTGAAGAAAAATAAAAATTCAGAGAGTTAGAAAAGGAAAGTTAGAAATCCTTTATTACCTCACTTTGCTTTACTTTCTAGCTCTGCTTCCACCAGGTACTAGAAGCATGAAGAAAGCCTTGGAATTAGGTCCTTGATTTATTTTAAAATTTACTGTCTTGCTAAGAACAACTTTGAATAATGTTAGATTTATACCCACAACAAGGAGCATAAGACCTAAATGAAACATGAAAAATTGCTTTCTCCACAGGAAACACATTAAAATCTCCTGCACAGCAAATTTCATCCTATGCAGCTTTTATTTTAAACCTGTAGCTCTTGGCTCAAGAATGCTGGGAATTTCAGGGGGAAACAACACACTTATACCACTCTGTACATTTTTCTTTTAGTATAGTTTAACTTCTGGGTTTGACAAAGGAAGAGCAGAGACAGAATTTACCTGAACTCTGTCCTCTTTTCTGCAGTCCATAAAAGTAATATTAATTTCTACTTTTTCAAAGTAAGCAAGAAGGAAATGTGATAATTCAGTTCTTACATGCTGCTGCTGAAAACATTACATTGCTTCCTATCCCCAGTGCAAGGCAGAGAACAAAGAAAGTAATATTTTTTTATTTATTCTAAATACAAAATTACAACTCCAGGCCTTTTAGAAGGACAATTTCAGGTTTACAACCAGCTGTCTCTAGAATTATCTCTCTGCAGTTTCATGAGCACTGTGTCAGAGGTGTAAAATAAATGGGGAGTGCCTATACAGCCAGGAAAAATCCATATGGAAAACAGATCTTACTTCAGATCTAGCCCCTTTAATGGCTTTATGACTATTGCACTGGAAATTAGATAATTACTCAAATGCTGGCAACTTCTTGAATCTCTTGCTATCTGGGAAAAGCAGTATTATTATGCTGCTATTCAGATAAATGGAAAAGCAGGATTCTGCTAAGTTTTGCTTTAATGAAAGAGATGCTCTTCAATAATGTTGGGAAATCATGATACTGCAGCTGTAGACAGAGCTTTACTGTAAACATTTCTTTATAAATAACAGTGCACACTTAAACATTTGTATTTCAGCCTAATTCATGGCCACAAGAAGCATTTCATAGCCTCTGTACTTGCGTTTCCACACAGGAAAATCTCAGAGGCAGATGACACCTTTGAAGGCAGATGGGTTCATCCTCCCAGGTCACTCGAGCACAGACGGAGGGAGGGCACTGCAAGGCACTCACTTGAGAACGAGCTGTGAACGTTTTGAAACTTTCCTGCCCACAAACCTTATGTTTCTGCCCACACAGACATGTGGTGTCAGCGGTTCATGTGATCTCTCAGAATCTGCCTCTGTGGAAAGCCTGCTGGTGGTAAATCCCAGCAGAAGGCAGTTTGAATCAAGCTGCCTTTGAACTGAGTGCCTTGCCCTGGAGCCAGCTGGAAGCAATCACATAATCAATTAAACAAAGGTGATTAGGGAAGGCGACAATAAACAGGTAGAGAGAGTATCATAAAATAATCACAAAATGGTTTGGGTTGGAAGAGATCTTAAAGATCCTCTAATTCCAAGCCCCTGCCATGGGCAAAGACACCTTTCACTAGACCAGGTTGCTCCAATCCCATCAACCTGGAGTTGAACATCTCCAGAGCACCATACCTTCCCTGGGCAACCTGTGCCAGGGCCTCTCCACCATTACAGTAAAGAAAGCATTTCTTCTTAATATCTAATCTAAATCTCTTTCAGATTAAAACTGTTCCCCTTGTCCTACTCCTATCTGTGTAAAAAAATCTCTCTTTTTTTAAGTACTGGAAGGCTGCAATGAGGTCTCCCCAAAGCATTTAAAATCTCAGACTGGATAAGCTGAAACCACCTCCCTCACCCTGTCAGCACACCAGCTCAGCACATGCTGTGATGTCCCTTGGTATTAAGCATCTGAAATTCCCACTAACTTACCAAGTAGAGCTGCCTCTTGTTCAGAACCCTCACAAAAAAAAAAAAAAAAAAAAAAAAAAAAAAAAAAAAAAAAAAAAAGATTTTCTAATTTCTAAGTTTCCTTGTCATGTCAAGTCTACTATTTTGGCATTTTTAGAGAAAATTAAGACATGTAAGTATTCCTCACATGAATAGTAGGTTATATTGCCAGAACCTAAGCAAGCACTGTGCTGCAAAATATAAGCAAAGGAGATCAAAAAACCTTGTGCAAATAGCCCTGTTTATCTAACTTGCTTTTTTTCCTTTACCATCTGTTGGAGCCATATGCCTACTTAAATAAGAGCTAATTATAGGTCTCAACCAATACTAATCAAATAGTGGTAACTGTTGCAAACTTCAACTGGAATTTTCACTTCTGCTATATAAAAATTTCTCCAAACCAGGCTCTGAGAAGGTTGCCTTTCTCTGATTTTCTGGACTTGTGTACACAGCAGTTAAAGCTGTCACATTCATTGTCTCTGTTAAAAAATGGGAGAAATTCATAACAAGCTGGGGAAATGGAGCAAAAGTACAGATCCCACCAAGCACATTAGGTGGGATGACTTTGGGACAGAAAATGACTGTGTCTAATAAATACCCACTGACACATACTTTAGCAGAGATCTCTTGGTAATTTGAGTTTTCCTTCACTGGCCCTGTGCTGCTGTAGCGAGTGAAAGAGAGGAAAGAAATCACCCTGTCACAAAATCATCTGGCTTTTAGCACCGAAGAACTGGAGCAAAGTTAGATCCAGTACTAAAATTAAATTCTGGAAGAGAGATTCCAGCCTATTTAGAGAACAATATATCTCCTAATGAGCTCAAAAAAAGATGAGACTTCACTTTCATGTCCAATGAGCATTTGTATAAATGTCCATTTGTATAAATGTCAATTTTTGTCATTCAGGCAAATGTTTTATAACTGCCTCCAGTGTCAACGTTATTCTGCATTGCTGTGTAATGTAAAAAGACTGAAGGATAAAAATGAATCCAGTCCTAAATATGGCAAATGAAGAGTTGAAGTGCCTTTTAAAAACCCCAAACAATAAATAGCTCTTTCAGCGTCACAAGACTGGCAATTTCAAACTGTCATACTGACCTTTCAGGAAGTTTAGAACTATTCTAGCAGAAATTAAGACTAAGGGAAAACAAATAAAAGGGAAATTAAAATAATATGGTTTTAATTCATGCCATCCATCAGGTATAGTTATTTCCCATTATAATCACCAAGACCTCTTTGTGTAAATGAGAGGTGCACATAGAAGAAAGAAATCACTTCCAAAATTTCATTCCACCCAGTCTTTTCCTCTGGCTACCAATGGAAATATTCTCTTCCACTTTTCTCACCACTGTTCACACAACACTTTGGCAGCTGGAAAATGTTTAGAGATCCAGAAATGTAAGAGTTGAAATACACAAAAAAAGGTGAGCTACCTGTACTTTAGAGATGAACACAGATATTGCATTAATCCACTGGTTATCCCTCCATATCCTGCAACCTATCTGGCACCATCTCATCAACACAACAGCTATGGATGCAGAAAGAGAAGCCCTGAGGTAAAATCCCAGACCTTAAGTCAAACTAGAAATTAAAGATTTCCCTGATGTGTCTGTAACACTTTCAATCCCTCTATCAGTGGTATAGACTGGGAGCTAAATGCTCTCCTAATCTGCTATTTCAGTGCTTCCTGTGTTCAAGAAGGCGATGGATGAAAATTGTGCATTTGTCAAACTTTCATCCTCAGCACTACGGCCAGCTGAACTTTACTCAGAGGATAAATTACTATGAAGTGAATATGTAAAACATTTTGTGACTGTCTAACAAAAAACCTGATAAGAAATCCAATTTGTCTGAGTTATGATGTAGTTCCCAATATTCCACTCTAAAATAAAAATCCTGAGGATTCAGTGTAAAGGACTTTTCCACTGGAAGAAGCCACCACTGCTGGTTTCTGAACAGCCAAGCAAGTTATCCAGGTATTGAAATACAGGATTCTGAATCCTACTCTGGATCACAAAAGTAAATATACAAAAAAGGCTTCGAGGTCCGACAGATTTTTTTCTCTCTGCGTACGATACAAATGCGGTATTTCACATCCTTTCTATGAATAATCTTCAAAGTTAATTTAGATACAAGAAACCTGATATCTCTGCTGTAGCTGCTGCAGCTGAGGGTTTTCATTCTCCAGGCTGCAAGTTCAATGCACAGTATGATGTCCAAGGTGGGTTTGTCACACCCACATCTGCAAAAGGATTCCTCCACATTGTGTTCTTCCTCCACATTCCACTGGACTGGTGCAGATCCCTGGTCATTCATGAGAGATCTGATCCTGCTGTCCATGTGGCCTCTGATTCTGATCGCTAGATTTGGTATTTATATACAATGGGAAAAACGGTAGAAACACATCCAGCTCCTTACTTGCCCATAAAAAGGTGAAAGAACTCTACAAGTTCTCAGGTCAAGATAATATGCTCTAAATTGAATTTCCTCTTCTACCCAAGTTCTCTCCACAAATTATGATACAGTCTTTGTTCTGGAGACATTTCACATGTACAGCGCTGGTTTCTCAGGGCAAAGAAATTACAAACCAGCTTCCAGAAAGGCAGTAAACAGGATGGAGACTGGCAGAGTCTGACCACAGGTGAGTCATGTCAAGGCCTCATGTTTTCAACACAAGTGTCATCACAGCCCTTGAAGCAGACAGGTGTCACTTAGATACTGAAGCAAAACTCTGCAAAGACAATTTTATCTGCTTTCTAAAGAGGCAAAAGGGATAAAAATTTCTTCAAAATACTAACCCACATGCACACAAAAATAAATTTCATTTCCTTTTGGTGAGAAACAATTTCTGTTAAAAATAAAACCAACATCATTATGAAATAACTTCCAAATACATAAACTGTATTGCTAGTCTGCCATAGAAGCTGTTTCCATAAGTCATAAACTTATTTGAAACACAGATTGCTCTTCTGTTTGTTTTGTATCCTTTAAATGCTCCTTTGAATGGATACTTTTAAACTTCCCATCCAGCTGAGACATGAGATTGCTCCTTTCCTAGGTCAGCCAGCTCTTGCCTGATTAGTGATTTAATTGCTGTCTATACAGCTCAGCACAAAAATACAATAGATTTCTTTTTCTTATTTATTTGCTTCTCCAATTAGGTTTCATCAGCCTCTGCCACTGCATCGTTTGGGGATTTTCTTGGGGTTTTTTTGGTTTTTTTTTGTTTGTTTGTTTGTTTTTACTTTTTAGTTATTCAGTTTTTCTCAATTGAAATTGAAATCCTCAGGCTTCATCTGTATCACACAGACATAAATCAGTAAGAGACCGATTCTTCTCTGTCACGGCATGTCAGGCAGGAGCCATTTGGCTTTCTGTCTGGGATTTCACTAAACTGCATTACTGTTCTCTGCATGTGATGTGCCAAAAGCATCATTAGCTGTTCTCTTTCTTTGGATTGTTTTCTTGTAAGGCCATTCATCGCCTTCAGTCTGAGTCAAGGGGCACCCAAGAAAAGGACCTGTTATTACTTTCTGAGCAGTCTGGGTTTTTATTTGGCATAAACTTTGCACACACATCATGGTTCTGCAGTGAGCTCTTAAATGGAGTAATCACCATAGGATAAAGTGCCTTGAATCTAATCCCACCTGTCTTCCACAACAAAACCCATCTAAGACTTTGAAATTGAAATGGGCCAAATCCTGTTCATCCAAAAAATGTCATATAAACGCCCCTATATTCAAAATTTTAAATGCCTTTACCTCTCCAAGTAAAACAAAAGTGCCAAAAAAGGTCTCATAGACACCACGCTGTAGGACAGTAAATTTGCACAAAGTTATGGTCAACTGCTCGAGAGAATCCTGAATATCAGTGGCAAACCTGGGAAGGAACTCATAGAATGGTTTGGGTTAGAAGGGATCTCAAAGCAGAGAAAACTGAGATCCCAGTGCTATCATTATCTTCTTGAGAGAAACGAGGCAAATCATGAGGCAGCTCTGTGTCTCTGTTTCCCATCTACTGACTTCTCCTTCACTTTTTCTCTCATATAACCAGTCTGCTCTCGGGGAGCTGAATCTTACTGCAATATTTACCTCACTGCTTCCAGCTGCTGTATCTACCTTGGCTGAGAAATACTGCAGAGCCTGGGATGTGACTCTTTAATGGTTCCCACAATGGATAAATTGTGCCGGTATTCTCTTAGATATTTTTGCCTAGTGACAATCATACTTTTCTTTGTCTAAATTTATCCATCAACATTCCAAATAATTTTGAAAGTAACGACTCCAAGTGCAGTCCGTGGAGATAAGTTTCAGCTGACAATATTGAGGACGTGATTTGCAAGGTTTGAATAAGTCCATTTCCTGGAGGTATTATAACTTCTTACAAAGTTCACAGAAGACAACAGGTGAGATTGTGTTGCAGCTGTTTACAGCTAGCTCCCTTCCTAGCTTTTAAACTCTGTCCCAAAGAATGATTGTATGAATAGTATATATTCAAATTACATAACTTTGGAAAAAAAAATAATTTCTGCTGCTATGGCTAAATTAGGAGAATTCAATGGTAGGAAACTCTGAGAGAAGAACAAATACTGGAGATCCCAACTAGAAAATATTCACAAAATCACAGGATCACAGGATTGTTAGGGTTGGAAGGGACCTCTGGAGACCAGGAAGTCCACTCCCCTGCCAAGGCAGGATTACCTGGAGCAGTTTGCACAGGAACTCATCGAGGTGGGTTTTAAATGTCTCTAGAGGGAGTCCATGGCTCCCCTGGGCTTCCTGTTCCAGTGTTTTGCAACCCTCAACGTAAAGAAGTTCTTCCTCATGCTGAGGGGGAACTTCCTGTGCTTTAGTTTATGGCCATTGCTCCTTGTCCTGTCCTGGGCACCACAGGAAAGAGTCTGACACCATCCTCCTGGAACCCTCCTTTGAGATATTTGTATTTATTGAACCTCAGTCTTCTCTTCTCCAGACTAACCAGGCCCAGCTCCTGCAGTTTCTCCTCCAAGAAAAATGCTCCAGAGCATTCCTCATCTTTGTGGCCTCCTCTGGACCCTCTCCAGCAGCCTCTTGTCTTTCTGGACTGTGGAGACCAGAACTGGACACAACATTCCAGGTGTGACCTCACCAGGGCTAAGTGGAGGGGCAGGATCCCCTCCCTTGACCTGCTGGCCACATTTTTCCAATAAATTCCAGGGTACCCTTGGCCCTCCAGGCAGCAGGGACACACTGCCAGCCCAATATTGCACCAACCAGGAAACTACTTGTAAATAGTAGGGCAAGAAGACTCAAAGCCAGTAAAAACAGTGTCTCTTCTCTTTTGGATACTTTTACAAATGCCTGAAACCAAGCTGTTGTTTTCCATTACCAAGGGTGTAGTGATTTAGGCTAAGATTGCTCTACAGATATTAAGAAGCAGAAAAAAAATTATAGTGCATTTTGCATGAGGCTTTTCCACATGCCAGTGTCCATCCAAGGATGGCTGTCCTTGAAAATGAGAGCTATGGGAAATCATGTAAGAGCTCATGGATATGAATCACTGGGTAAAGACATAGAGTTAGCTTGTTCTTATCCAAAATTAATAAAGAGAATTTAAAGACTTGAGGGGATCATTTTATGCAGGAGAAAGAAAAAAAAAAGACAAACATTTTTCAGACAGATTTTTCAAGATTTTCTGTTCTGTTGACTTTCTACCTATTTGTGAGCCAGTCCTGTAGCAATGATCAGAGTTGGAAGGTGACAGTGGCAGCTATTGTGAAACCTCTGAACAAAATAAACTTGAAATAGGAGATATGCACAGTCAGAGAAGGGGTTTACACCAATGTTTTGAGAGGATTTTGTGCTCCTCCCTAATTTATTCTAAAAAATACAGGGTTGAGGACAACATAAAACCTAATAGTATAAAACAAATGCTAATCCTGTTCCAGTGGCACTGAACTCAGCACTGAACTTGACAGTAGACACTCCTGTTCCAGCTTAATCAGATACTTGGTCTGTGGTTATGAATAAATTAGAATTGACTGGATTAAAATCCTGGCTTTATGTTCCTAAAGCTGGATCATTAATACACACGATCACTAAATACTCTTCTATACCCAAATGTGGGCAAGGTCTCCCACTTTCCTTAAGCATTATCCAGCCAGCAGAACTTTCTGGAGCAAGAGATGGTATTTGGAAGCTTGGGAGTTTTGGAAAAGTCATCAGTTAAGTAAATCGGAAAAAAAAAAAGGCTCAATTTTCTTTGAAAAACATCCTTTCTCGGGTTTTTCTTAGTTGCAGCCGAAGTTCCACATAGGATAAAGGCAAGAAGGTTCTTTCCAAAATTGAATCCTGCAGAAGCTGTGTCTAAATCAGCCAGAATTATGGCTGAGCAGCTGACTGAATCTTAATTTCTACAACCAGATGAATAATTTAAACCACACTAACATCAACACCTGGTAAATGTTTATTTAATCTTTTTGCCATTTCCTTAATTTCTACATTTCTCTGGCTGAAATTACTCAAATTCAACTGGTTTTCTTTCATACTTTTCATATGGACTTTGATGTCTTTTTGAGAAAATGCTCTGTCAGGCAAGAATGTAAGTGCACCAGTTTCAAGACGATTTCCTGTAAAGCTGGGTCAGCACCTCTGAAGAGAGCTTGTGCTGGGATGGCAGCTCTTTCTTCAGTGCAGCTGTGCCTTTCCTGCTTGAGAACACTCTCGACTCATTTGCCATTGGGTCACTTCTGGGAACTCTCTCAACATACACCAAAAAAGGGATGGTTTTTCACTCAAGCCTGCAGAGCTGAAAAAACAAAAACTGCCTACTGGAATGGTTTTATTTCTTTCCTGGTACAATTAAATGAGATGTTTCGTAAGGCTGAACTCTTCCCAGCTGGGAATGGCTTTTCCCTTCATGCTGCTCCCTTTCAGCAGCAGCTTTATGTTAAGGTCTACCTTGCACTCAGATTGTCTCAAAGCTTGCAGCAACAAGGATCTGGTAGAAGATCATTGATCTCCATTGAACTCATGCAGCTGTTACTTATCCTTTAGCTTTTCACTTTACTCCACTTCTGACCTTTTAAATGTTAGATGCTGCTGAGGTCACCTCGTGCTTTGCTGAACTTCATTGGCAGAGATGGAAATGATATCAAAATCAGTGTCTTCAATGTGAGATTTGGGTCAGTGGAGAATAAACTTTCCAGTGGAGTATAAAGTATGTTATGACCAATCTCCATAGAGTCATTGCTTATTCTTGAATTTTTTTAGTGAAATAGGATTTGATAATTTCTCGCTTGCCTGAAATCACCACCAAAATACTGTTTTACCCTGTCCCTCATGTTGGAGCAGCCATTTGAATCAAGATGTGTAAGTGAATGCAATCAAACTCCTGCACAGGAATAGGCTGCTGCCTCATGTGTCTGCATTCCCCCTTTTCCCCAGGCTGCTGAAGGACCTAACGCCTTGAAGAACAAGGAGGGAGTTTAATCCTTTTAATCCATGAGTATATTCTACAGCAAGACTCAGATCACAAAGCACTTATTTGATCTGTGGTGATCACCCTGTATGAAAATGAATTACCTCTTCCCACACCTCCCCAAATGTGTATTCACCACCTTCTTTTGCTGTGCAAGTCAGCAGGATTTTGTTTACAATTACCAGGCAAGTGACCTCACAGAAACAGGCAAACACACTCAATTCCATCCAATTCACTTGAGTTTTCATTAATTGGCTGGCTAACAGCAATGGATCTCCTCAGACACCCCCGCAACCTTCAACTGAGCACTAATTCAGGGAGCTCTCCCTCTCCTAAAGATGCTTGTCACTAATGAGTCTCAGCTTCCTTGCATAAGCCTATTTCCCATTCCACATAGCAATTATGTAAATGAAGGTGAAGTTCCTGATAACTTCCATTGGTTCCACTTGGCTCACAATTAAAAAGACTAAAAGCATTATAAACCTTTCATTTCAGTGTGGGGAAAGAACTGGCTACCAGGAGAAAAAAAAAGTTAAATGGGATTTCCTCTTTATCCCAAAAGGACAACAATAAATGGATGAAACACCACTTCCAGACGATATTCAAAGAGTTTACTTCATTGAGTGCAGTCATTCAATTTCCTGTTGCTGCTAACTGCGGCCAAAACCAGGCACTGTCAATGCAAACAGTGATCAATGTTCTACATTAAATCTCTTTGACATGGCATGAAAGCCTCCAAATTTTTTTGAATGGCTTAGAGGCAATGCATCACATGAACATTTTTATGACCTTTACCACATCCTCACAGTGTGAATTTTCCACCTTTACCTCTCACAATGCTAACTGTAGTTACTGTTCCTCTCTTCTAAAGGTGGGAAGCTGAGGCAGAGCTTGACTTCGACCTGTTTCCTCAGGACTATTCAGTTTAAGTCAATGTAAATTAGGCCTTTGAGGGATATTGAAGACCTGCATCTAAGTGCACAACATTGGAGAGGAAGCCTGTTGGAGAGTAGGAAATAGAAGCCATATTTCACAGTTCAGCAACACTCCTTGTTCTCCTTTTCTCTTCCTGCTTTTGAAGAAACTTCTATTACTAGAAATCAAAAAACCAAAAGAATCTGCAGTTTAATTTGGTTTCATTAAAACCTAAAGACCAATTCAAAACCAAAAAATAAAAATGAAAGAAAAACCCAAAACCAAAAACTACAGCCTTCTGATCATAATCCACACACAAGAGAAACTCATTATAGAAGTCTAAATCTCTATTTTTACTTCCTGTGTGTAACACTAGTACAGAACCACAGAATTTCCTTGGATCTTGTCAGAGATCCTTCGTAGTCTCCTCTAATCTGTTTTGAGCCTGTAAACTCTGGTGAGTGTATTTTCAATCAAATATTATTATGTCTACTAACACAGAAATCCTTATTGTGTTATTTGTAGCAGAGATTTTTCATGTCCCACAAATATACTACTACTACTTTATCAGTGTTTGAATGGAGTTTTTTCACTACTTTCCACTACCTAAGAGGGAGGGAAGTAATCCTTGGTGTTTTTTAGAAGGTTACATGGAGAAAACTCAACATACTTCTTAGAGACTACTGATGAGGTTCCCCAGATTCACCTCATATCAGCAGTGCCCTTTGGTTGCACCCACTAGCCTTGAACAAAATTTTTAGGGTGGCATCTGTCTCATTTTGGTTACTGGAAAGGCAAGCAACTAATTTAAGTTGTTTTTCTTTGGTAATATCAATGACAAGAAATCAAGACCTAATAGCAGGAATCACTGTAACCTCAATCTGCTCCTTCAGAAATGGGGAATGAAGTCCTTCCAGGGCTGCTTAGGAGGGAAACGCACTATAACCTTAGTTAAGCTACTTGATCTGACTCCAAGGCTACCCAAGTCTGTAATTATTGCTAAAATTACATGAGAAACTCCCATTTCTTCTCCTGGAATTGGGAATACAATGCCAAGACCAGCGGACACAGATGCAAGAGACGATTCAAACCTATCAGGGGTATGGTAAAAAATGTGCCTGCAAAACTCAAATCTCAAGCAAAGCGATATTCACCTTCGTAAATGGCTTCTAGGTGAAGTGTGAGATGAGAGATAAGAGATGCGCAGACATAAATAGACAAATCCAGGAAATTTGGAGATGATATTTGTCTCCATGACTGGAAGTACTCTCAGCCCAACTTGGCTGAACTTGCTGAGACCTTCACCTTCACCAAAGCACCATTACTGTTGGAAAACTTTATACTATTCAGGGAAGAGAGGAGGCTCAGGGAGAACCTCAGTCAGTAGCTTCCATTATTAGCCCAGATAAAACCTGAACTCCAGTTATACAGTTTTCCAGCTCCTGAGATGGCTTGCAGACAAAACCACAACATAGATGTTGGCCAACATCTGTGACGGGATTTGTGTGGGTTTTTTTTGGATGAAAATTATGGGAAATAAACTTGGCATGATACCAACCATTGCACAAGAAAGAATGGTGCCAATCCTTCTAAGATAACAGCCAGCAAACTTCTTTCAGAGCAAGAAGCAGGATGAGAAACATGCAGTGTGCTGGCAAAGAGATATTTAGCTCAAGTGCAGGCTCTCAGGAGGTAAGTTAGTTCAGGAAAAGTGTTTATTAGGTCACAGAATGCACCAGGACAGAGCCAGGTTAAGATCTTCAATATGTTTTTGTGCTTGGCAGTACAGACAAAAGCTCCTGTTTACCTCACAAGAACTTGGCCTCAAAGCTGAGTTAACTCACAGTAATGAGACATGCTGAGATGTGCAGACGGAAAGTGTTATACAGAAGTGGCAAGACCTAGTAGCTGTTAAGGAAAGAATACCAAACATAAGTAATCAATGTATCTGAGCTGTTTAAGATGAAATAGGTCTTTATCCCACATTTTAATTGGTTTGCCCTGTTCCTTCTGAAGACATAAATATGCATCTTCCTCTATACCCATGACAGGCATTAAGTTCAAGTTTCCCAGGAAATTGAAGAGCATTGCCCAGTAAACAGGAAAGTGTCATCTGCCTAAGGGCAGCCCCAAGGTGAAAAAGGTATTAAAGAGAAAAATTTCCACTGAAGTAGTATCTGGCTGCATGTATTGTGCTACTCAGGTACTGTGCAGAAGGGATGTAACTAAGCTGGTAGTGGAAGCGATTTTTGTTGTTTGACTTTCAAAACTCCTTTCGTCTGAACAGCCCTTAACTGCACACTCATCTCCACTGGTCTCTGTTTCATATTCACAAATTGTGCTCCCCCATGTGCTTTGATGGACGCAGAGGGTCTTGGAGCAAGTGAGGCAGTGCAGCGTCCTCCCATGGGGTGTCAGTCTGAGCTCCAAGTCATCTGTGCTCAGCATGGGACTCATCCCCTGGACATGGACCCAGAGGTGCCTGTCACTGACCAGACTCTCTGAGAGGAGTCTCCCACGTTGGAGTGCAGGTGAAATCAGAATAGTTTTAGTGGGCATGTAAAATAAGTACTTTTATATTTTCATTTATATATAATAAGAGGGCAAGTCCTAGACCCCCTTCCCTCCCTCACTGTGTCACCCACACTGGAGTGCTGAGGGACAACCCCTTCCACCACACTGTCCCTTATTTCTTGCTGTGAAGGACTCTAGTGCTTGTGAAACTCCAGAGCCACTGGCTGTATTCAGACTGCCAAAAGCAGAAACTGGTTCACTGCTGAAGATTTTCCAAATGCATACTAGTAAATTCTGACATGTTAATGTGTAGAGGTTCAGGGAAAAATATGTTCACGAGCAGAATTATTCTCCTAATTTTGGATGTGGTACAGCAGCTATGATGAAGTTGCAGAATACTTCCATTTAGGACATCAGCCACATTTAAAACCTCACACCTAGAGGAGAAGTCAGTGGTTTTAATTACATTAACAGGCTCCCAGATTACTGTTATCACTGCAACTCATTACACTCTCAAGTAGAAATAGTAGGTCAAACACTTCCCTCTTTAGATCCCTAAAATGTGAACGAACCATAAAAAGTTTCAAAACCATAAATAATTATCTACTCTCCTGCACTGTCATATATCCCAAAAAATCAAATCTCTTTATATGAATTAAGTTTCACAATATCCTTATTATACAGCTACAATTAACCCCATTACACGTATGGGGAAACTAAAACAGAGAGAAGCTGATTGCTCAAGATCAAAGCTGGGGAAAAGAGCCTAGCAGTCATAGGAATTAAGGACTAGTAAATCCTCCTAGGTCCTCAACTACTCCAGCAATCACATTCCACGCAGACATAGCTCAGTGCTACAAAGACTCAGGGTTTTTTGCTTCTGTTAAATTCTGTCTTGGGGTTCTGCTTCTGGTGTTCACTGGCTTGGGTGAGGGCACTGGATGTGGGTTGTTGAACACAGACACTGGGTACTATCCATAGATAGGTTGTTTTGGTGTGTTATTTAACCAAACGAAATGTCAGTGACACAGAAATCTCTACACTGTGCTTTCAATTGAGTTTCTTTTGTAACAGCAACAAATGCTGAAATTATTTTTGGGCACCTAAATATGAGTAACAATTTCATGACTGTTTCTTCTAACATAATGAGGAAGATTAATCCTTGTTCTGAAGGGATAATGTGTTTATATCCTGTATGGTTTTTTCCTAATTAACTTTGTTTGTTTGTTTTTTGTTTGAATATTAGCTTTCGATACTAACAGCTGCTACTAACACCATTCCCTTCAGATGAAAAACCAGAAGACAGACTACTGTCCCTCAGTTACACTCTGCTTCTCATGTTACACTTTCTGCATTATCCACAGCATTATAAAATACTCTTGTGAAACAGATGTCTCTCAAAGTTATAGTCTGCAATGCTAGAGTAAAAAATTATGGCCCAGAGTTGCTGGAGACTGATTTTATCACTTTCTACTCTGACACAGAAAGATGTAGTGAGTCGACTACTCCACTGAACTCCCCACTTTATATTCAGCTCTCGGAGGAGCATTTAAATGGACACCATGTAATTTCAGGGAGTTTTATGATCTTACCAGTGGAGGGGGTTGTGGTAGCAAATTTTACTACTCATTATGACTTCCCACAGAGATATGCAAGGGGAAGAATAAGTTACACATCATCTGCAGTAGAATGTGAGCTTTTACCACCTGTCTGTAAAAGCCAAGTATGCAATCTTGAACTTTCCTAGTTCCTGTTTCCTATTGCATTATTTTTATGCTACCAGGTACATAATTTAAAATCACAGTGAAACCATGGGTTTTCCTAACACTTTTCCCCAATCTATCAAACAAGATAACCTATTAAGGCAACATGTTATCTAATAAATAAGCAGAATCTATTTAAGCCAACAGGGTTGTTTGTAAGTTTTAAGTTATAAATCAGTGTTTTACTACACAGGATTTTACATCAGTCACCAGAGAAAGCGTCAGTTTCTGACAGATTAGGTCATATTCACAAATATAAGGTTTCTTATAGGGTGGAGAAAGTTGTTTGTTCATGGCACAAGAAAGACCCAAATTTATATGAAGAAATCAAGGAACTAAATGTGGTTTTGTTCCCCCAAAGCTTGTACCTGTTTGAGCCATTTGGCTTGTTATGGTGCTTCAAGTGCTTCCCATAATTTCTGCAAGTGCAAAGACAATGTAAATTGTAAATTCCTGCTCAGGATACAACTTGCTTTTAGTCTTCAGCAGAGGTGTGAAAACTCTGTATGAAATCCAAGGCCAAAAGGGTAGTTTAGTTGTATATAAACATTCAGACATTCCTTCTGCATGTGAGATCTGTAGGAAAGGAAGTGTTGAGTTCCAGCATTGTCTGCAGGCTTCATAGTGTCACACTGACAGAGAATGCAAGTCCAAAGAGGATAAAGGAATTGTTCTCCTGTTCTTCAGTATGTTACACAAATCTGGTGTCTTGCTCACCTCAAGCCTCTATCTTCTATTTTATATAAAAATTATATCTTCTAATTATATAAACTATATTACCTAGTTCGTTGTAATTCCCTTGACTTCCCACAGATTCCCTCAATCTTTTTGTTAGAGAGAGAGCAAGATCAGGTTTTGTAGGCAGTGAGTGACTCAAGGCTGTCATTTAAACCAGATTCACCTTCCATGCAAATGGATCTCAGGCAACAAAGTCTAAAGCAAAACTGGGGTTTTCCCCCTGGGACAAATGGTAAAATGCCAAGGCTAACCAGTGCATCTAAGCACAGTTTTATACCATGACACACCCCCCAATCTATTCAATTTAAACAATCTATTCAATTTAATCCAATTTAAAGCAATCTCAATCCAGCAAAGGTGCCTATGTTTAAAGGGACCAATTTAGTTGCATTTCTTCACACACTTAATGGGTAGATAAGGCATTTGTAAATAGAAAATTGAAATTGCTGCAATCAAACCCATACGCTTTGTTCATTCTGATCATGACAATTCAAATGTTAAATCATGGATTCATTGGAGAGTTTGAGTTGGAAGGTACCATTGAAGTTTACTTAATTCCAACCTCACTTCTGTGGCAAGGATATCTTTCACAAGATTATGTGGATAAAAGGCCTCTCCAACTGATCATATCTGAATTTTTTAGGTTCTTTCAGCAATGAGAAAAAGAAAAAGCAGATGAATACAAACTAAAACTATAAGAGTAGACGTAAGTCTCTGATTACAGCTGCTAGAAGGGCAGTGAGTGTTCTAATTGTTTCTACTATAAAGTTATTTACAGAAAGCAGGACAATTCTTTCTCTCAAGTGGAAATGGAAAAGAAAAACCCAAACATATGACAAACCTAACCCAAGAGCAATAACACCAACACAGCTGCCATCTTTTAAAACTTTATATTGAACATACTTTTCCAAAGAAATATCACAATTCACATACTGGAGCTTGCTTTGCACACAAAGCACTGGCTAAAGCTCCATGGCTTAGGTTTAGAGCATTGCAGATGAGCTATAAAAATGGCCATTTCTGGACAGAAAAGAATTCATGCACAAATCACCCAGAACTTTCCCCTCTCCTTGTGGCATCATTACTCTACCTGGGACATGGCTTTTATTCAGATGGAATATTTTGAGGCAGATACTAAAGGGTGTATGTCTCTAGCTATTTGGAATCTTTTTGCTTATCTTACATGTTTGGAAAGTTATTTAATTATATATACATTTGCACCTCTGAAGCAGCGCAATCATTTTACTGATAATACGCAGTTTGTCCTGCTGTCTGTGTTCCCTGACTCTTCCTAGACTGCAGGAATTTTCAGAAGAATCCCTGTCAGTGATATCAATGGGAAATTAAAGCAACCATCATTCCTTGGCTAAAATAGTAAATTAAGCAAATCTTTCAAAAAGGCCCATGTGCAGACTGGAATGCACAGAAAGTTCTCTCATTTTTCTAATTCATGGTCACATCTCATACAATTGTGTTAAGCTTCAGAGGTACTGACCACAGAGTTATGTCCTAGAGATCTGTTAAAAGCACAGAATACTTTGCTGACCCTCAAATTAAATTCCTGGTTTGTCAGAATTCAAACCCAGCTTCTATTCCTCAGGATATTTTTGGTTCATTTATGAAATTTATGGTGAAAATATAGTCATAGTTTCAGTCTTACAAAATATAAATAAACAAACTACACCACTTCCACAACTTCATTTTCAATTAATAAATTACGGTGCCATTACAGAACGAAAAATCTTAATTCTTTTTTTTTTTTTACATAATACAGTGGTATTTTTTTTTCTATTAGTGCCAGAAAGAATTTTTAAGAAAAGAACAAGAAAGTTGTTCTCACACGGGAGTCTTCTATTTGCTCTTATTTTTCACCCTGAAAAAAATCCTTCAGGAGCATTATGCAAAATTCTGAATCAAGATGCCATCTTTGATTATTTGCTGGGAAAGACAAGAGCAACCATCTTCTTTCTATGTTGACTATGTCACCTTTTCTACCTTTTATTATTACTTGCCTAATCTGCATACATACATGAAGGCTCAAACTGCAATCACAGCCTTTTTGTGCCAAGTCTTTTACAAGCACAATGGAAATGTCTCTCTCTGCAAAAGTTCCTGCAACTTCTTTTATAGTAAATGGACAGAAATAGGTGTGATTCAACTCATCTTAAAATAGATATGTTAAATCACTCCCTCAAATTACCTGTTTCTCTCCTCTGGCTATAAAGGGAGGCTGGTTGATTAGCTTAGGTAGAGACACCCACAGCACAGATTTCAGCACTTAGATAAGATTATTTTTACCATTAGGCACAGATTTCCAGGGCTTCTTCCATCTCACAGCCATAATTCAGGTTACAGATGATTTATTGCCTGCCCTTCGGATATAGCCTAACATATCATTATGAAACAACTATTTCCTGCTGGCATAGAAAGCTTGGTGGAATAAGGGTTGTTAGAAAGCTAATATATAAATCATGTAAGATACCCTCCCCAGGGAAGGACCATTATTACCTGTAGCTGGTAAGAATATATACACATATGTTCTAACAAATGAATATTGACTTCTTACTTAACAACTGTTATTTAAACTGACATCCAACTGTCATCTCTAGATCTCAGAACACTTAAATCCTAAATTTTTAAGATGTTCTGTAACCCATAGTCACTAGGAAATGCTGACAACCTGTATTTTCAAGGAACCTTCACTCCCTACAGCATGTCTGTAATCTGTAATGATATGTCAAGCAGAACACAGGGATAAAATCCACCATTAAAATGATTTTTTTTTAAAGAAAGTCTTAAAAATACTTGTAGTCTCCATACAAAAATACAGTTGCACCTTCCTGCAATATTAAAAGTTAGTTCTTATAGACCCCAAAGTCTTTAATCTCAGATGAATAGTAAAACTTTGTGTTTGTCCTCTTGGTTGTGTAACAAATTCTTTACTGCAGAATTACCTGCTAAATATGAAAGTAAGACATGAAGAGGCTGAGATAAATGAGAGTGCAATCACACTAAACGATCTTGTTACTGAGGAACCCCTCTAACACCTGACTACAGGCCAGCTGCATGCTCCTTCATATAATCCCTCACACCCTTCTGCATTTTAGATCCATGGAAGGTCATCCCTTAATTGGGGATTCACAGCCTTCAACAAAGGTCCCTGTGCCCTTTCTTTTAGGAGTTTAACTATCTAAACAAATGTAAAAAGCAGCTTTTGGAAAAACAAAGATGGCAGCAGAAAGAGCAGATGACAGCAAGTTGGGCAGGAGTGTTGATCTGCTGGAGGGTGGGAAGGCTCCACAGAGGGATCTGTCCAGGCTGGGTCAATGGATCTCAATTGTATGGAATGGTGAGTCAGAGGTTGGTCTCTTCTGCCAGGTGATGAATGACATCACAAAGGGAAAGGCTTCAAGTGGAGCCACGGGAGGTTCAGGTTGGATATTAGGAAAAATTTCTTCACAGAAAGGGTTGTCAAGCACTGAAAGGGGCTGCCCAGGGATATGGTTTGGTCACCATCCCTGGAGGTATTTAAAAGACATGGATGTGGTACTTGGGGACATTATTTAGTGGTGGTCTTGCATTAATGGTCGGATTCAATCATCTCAGGCGCCTTCTTAAAAAATATTCTATGAAAACACTCAGTTGTGCTATTTACCTATTTCTTAGCTAACGTAAATCCAGCACAGGAACATCTTCTGCAGAATTTTCTAGTGTTTTCTAGACCTCTTTTCAGTGTGTCATGTTCCCTTTGATATATCGCCCTTCAAGGGAATGTGAGGTTCTTAGAGCTGCCAGTTACACGTGATACTGCACTGAGTTCACACCGAGTTCAAGTGATGCAGAACAAACTTTCAGTTTTATCTATCATACCTCTAGAAAGACAATATACCTGTTCTTCAATCTTAGCACTAAACCTGCTGCACCAACATTCCAGGCACTTGAAGCTCACAGGAATTTACAGCTCCATGAACCACAAGGACAAACCCTGGTTTTGGCTCTGATCACAGACTTCAAGGAGCTTTGTTGGTAAAACAGGGTTATCTCCTGCATAGAATTCTGGGTACATTTTGCAGGTTTTTTTCCCTCACATGAAATATATAAACATTTTATGTGTTAATTTGTAACAGTCAATTGTCAAGATTTTCACAATTTGTTGCAAGCTGTCCATTTTTATTGCCTTTTTGGCACTCAGTGAAGAGGAAATATTAGATCTTATTGTAGACTTTAAGCAGCAATATGTTATTTAGTTTGCCCATTTTGACATCCTAGTTTCAAGTACCTTTCTATTGAAACTTTAGCCTTCCAGACTGAACAAAAAAAATAAATAAAGACTGGACTGATACTCATAAGCAGTGACTTCTGAAAACCTAGGCTCTGAAATCAACAAACCAGGGTTGAACACGCCTCATTTATCCTCATGTATTGAGTTGCAAGTCTGCTTTTAAGAAAGTTTGGAAACCCAGTTGCTGAAGGTTGAAAATACACATTCTTTGGCAGAGGAACACTCATGCAGACCCTCCAGGGCTAAAATAAGCCTACTTGGAAAGTGCAAAGACAACATTTTTCAGGCATGAACTCATTCAATGCATAATCATTTTCATATTTAAATATTTGAAGAGACTTGGTTTAGTTTTGAAATATTATGTTTAGCATATTTATATTTAGAATAAATGGAGATGTTATATCGCCAGAGGAGACACCATAATTTTGAAATTGCTTGATCAAAAGTTCAGGATGTTTTTTTCCCTCAGTGTGACTTTTGATTAAAGCTGCACATTTCTGAGATGAAGCCTTTATCTTAACCTTGCCTTTTGACATTTTGAATTAGCCTCATGGAAAGAATTATATAAAACTGCCTCTCTACCCATACATAGATCCAGTGATGATAAAAAACAAGATGTCCTATTAATTTCCTTGTACAAAGGATCCTAACATAAATACAGTCTCTTATCACTGATTTGTTCTATAAACCAATGTTCATTTCTCAGACATGCTGAAATTTGAGATGGTAGAATAACTGACCTGCTGTAGATCAGCTGAAAGTTTTCTTTCTTAAATGATCAATGCTTTGTGAAGACAAGCAGGGGGTCGGGGTTTGTACTGTTTATATCTGTTTCTAAACCCATTGCTAGTTCCCTAAGAGCCTTGTTAAGTTAGAGAATTCATCTCTGAAAGCCACAAATACTTTTCTGCTTCCATCTTTTGAGGCATTTATGAAAGGCCTTGACTGGAAGACAACTGAGACACACAAACACACACAGAAGTATCACATCAGTTAGAAAGATCTTCTGTTTTCTCCTTTTCATTATTTTTTCTCTGTTTCTTTCTCCTTTTCTCTTGGAATATCATAGAATTAGTTCTGTTTAGATCATGAATTAACAATTCTTAAAATGTCTGCTCATAGAATCATAAAATGGTTTGGGTTGCAAGGGACCTTAAAGATCACCTCATTCCAATCCCTTTGTCATAGGCAGGGACACCTTCCACTAGACCAGGTTGCTCAGGGCTCCATCTACCCTGGTCTCGAATTTTTCCAGGGATGGGGTCATCTCCTATGACCTCACAACTGAAGTTTTCTAAGACAACTCCTCCCCAAAACATCTTCTCTCGCAGTGAAGCCCCTCTGGGTAGAATTTGTATTTATCAGGTATGTTTTATTTCATATATAAAATGTATATTTATTATCAGATTACTTGTAATAAGCCTTGAAAACAAACCCCTGTGTTTGCTAAAGCATAAATTTCTCCCCCTTTTTTCATACTTCAAAAACAGTAACTTTACCTTCATTTAATGGAGGAAGAAATTACCTTTCAAAAAGTTATTGAAACTAATGACTGCAATTTCATACAGTTCCACAAGTCATGGTGTTGTTTCTCCTTGCTCTAATGAGCAACTAATTGCAACTGTTTGTTTTGACTGCATTAAGAAGCCATTTAAAAGAAAAGGTTTCTCTTTAATAATCAAAGAGAATTTTTTCACTGGGAACTGAGTTAATCTGCCATTAATGAAGTGATTAAGACCACCGTTTGTTTATTAAAAACAGGTACAAACAGTTAATTATGGAGCATATCAGAAATGCAAATAGCCCTTCAAATTATGTCTTAGGTGCAAGGTAGCCACAGATTTATTTTAATTAAATAATTTCTTTTATAGGAAAAGGAATTAAATGTAGATTATCATGAATTTGTACAGTTCAGAGAGAGGTTACAGCAATGGTCTTCATTTTAGGGACATGGGTTAGTGGTGCACTTTAATGTGTTAGATTAATGGTTGAACAAAATCTTAGAGATCTTTTCTAACCTAAGTGATTCTATGATTCCATGATTTTCTGATACTCCTGGTTTTGGATTTTTTTTATTTGCATGCCACAATTGAGATTCTGCTTCTTCTTGTCACCTGAAGTCAGGTATTCCATTTTATGAAAAAGCATAAAATCGTGGATACATGAAACACCCCTACATCAACAATAAAAAGAGTTAAAGTGTAATGGCAATCACAGCTACTTTTTCTTGATGTGTCTGAAAGAAATATTGTATCTTATCTCCCCTGCCTTTTGTGAGAAAAATGAAGAAAGGAGCACATTGCTTGGCTGTCCTTTGCTTTCTGCACTTTTAAACAATAACCCAATTTGACTAAAATTAGATGTAAGACTTCTACAACCTAATAAAGATTAGCATAGCCGGTGATAATTTTTCTTAAATACTTTGTATTACTTGTAATTACATTTTCTGGTCAAGTTTTCAAAAGTATTTGTCTTTTGGAGTTTTGAGAATTGGTAATGTGGTACCTCTGGACAGAGAAAAAAGGGAAATCAGGACACATATAAAAGTCCTGAGCAATTTTTTTAGTTACATGCCATGCAAAATAATTTTTTTTCTTAATGTTCACCCAGCAAAACAATTTCCTTAGCCTGTAAGGTAAACAAGTAGGCAAGCTGGTAGCAAATGACTATCCCTGGTTGCAGTACATGGGAGTGAGGCAGAGTGGGTTGAAAACCAGAACTTACAAAGAAACCTGCCAGCAACTTTCACTACTAAAGAATAATTCTCTCCCAAAACAGTAATGCATTCAAGTGGTGTGTAGGCTACTGGAAAACACTGCAGAGAAAATGGAAATTCATATTCTTTCTGTGACTGGGCTTATCAGGCATCTTCAACGATGTAATTCACCCTCATACTCTCTGCTGGCAATAATGCTGCCAAGATTTATCCCATGCATACCAGGTTCCTTAACTTGTCCTCTTCTGTGCTGTTCTGGTCTCCATTTTCCTCTCTTCCATACAGTGCAGAAAATCAGGATAAAACAGCTAATCCTAGATGTTTTTGAGCAGTGTTCTTTCTCCCAGTGTTTTGAGCAATGATCTTGTGTGCTTGAGGGCAAATAAAAATGTTTTAAAGACATGTTTCTAAGATAAGCTCCTTCAGTCTCTCAGCTTGTGTCTGTAGCCTGGAAATCAATGAATGACTGCGTGTTCATTACTTCTGTGAATCCTCGCCCCAAAATTTATACAGTAGCCTCAAATCTTATGGAAGGCACTTAGTGGGTCATGAGATAAATCAGTCTAGGTGCTAATTATACAAATTATAATTGTGAGATGGCATATTCACCTTCCCTGCTCCTCAAGCTGCTCATATTTGGGTCCCACAGACAGCCCACTGTGTGCTGCAGGCAGACACTATCACATGGTGACGTTAACAAGCCACACTGCTGAAGAGCACCAGAGGCCAAAGCCCCAAAAATCCACTCAGAAAGGCATTTCTAGAGTTTAACTTCAGGATATGTCTGTGATACCTCAGCCCTGCAGGAGGGATGCTGAGGGCAATGGAGTTTGTGCTGTTATGAGCTGCACATGAATGAGCAGAGAGCATAATTTGTTCTTCACAAGCCCAAAGCAGGCTTCAGTCATGGTATCTGCTAAAAGACAGAAAGGTGAGTTTTGTGGGGGGTTCAAAACCTGCATGAGAGCAACTGAAGACTGTGCACAGCAAGCCTTGTTTCCTCTCTGCTTTTCACTGCTGATAAATGAGGAACATAATCCGGAACATAAGTCCTATGAGGAGCAGCTGAGGCAGCTGGGGTGGTTTAGTTTGGAGAGAAGGCTCAGGGGAGACCTTATCACCATCTATAACAGCCTGAAAAGGACGTGGGGGTCAGTGTCTTCTCCCAGACAACTTGTGATAGGGCAATGGGAAATTACCTCAAATTCCCTGTTTGGGTCAGGGGAGTTTCAGGTGGAATATAAGGAAAAAATTTCTTCCCTGAAGGAGTGGATAAGCATTGGAACAAATTCCCTGGGTAAGTGGATGGTGGAGTCACCACCCCTGTAAGTGTTCAAAAAACAAGCAGAAATGTCACTCCACTGTATGATTTAGTGGGCATGGTGGTATTCAGGCCAAAGGTGGACTTGATCTTGGAGGTCTTTTCCAAAATTTATGTTTGCATGATTCTGAGAAAAGCCACCAGCCACCAGCCTTGTCTAGTCTTGTCTTTAAGGAAACACACCTTGCTAAAAATTCATAGGAGTATGAATGAAATCTACATGTTTTTACAAATATGTTCATATTCCCAGTATATTCGTGTTCAGGCACCCTGGCTCAGTACAGGCTAACGGTCAGCCCTGAGGACATGAGTGACCACACCAGAGTGGCTCCTGGGCTCCAGCACAGCTCTCCTGTGGTTTGACTGAGCCACAGAGCCCATCTATTTCAAAACTGTAGGCAGAATTTGGACAAACTGTGGACCTCATAGTGGGTCATCAAGGCTTCCTGTACAACCTGCCAGTCCTGTGCCATGGATGGAGTTCTTTCTGTACACATTTGGTTGGTCACCACCACGGGACTACCCAAGACAGATTTCAGCTTTCCTCCTCCTGAATTATTGAAAATCATGGGTTTTTTGCCTCTGTTGCTGGAAACATCCAGTGGGAAGCAAACATTGCTAATGCTGTCAGTTCCCCAGGTTTTATTGTAAATCCTGTACATTTAATAAAAATAAAAAAGCCATGTGCATTGGAAGATAAATACTGTCTCTTATTTATTTTATATACTTACATATTTTATATATTTTATTACTGCATATATTCACAGATTTTACTTTATGAATTTACATAATCATTTCCAAAATATATTCTCACTTTTCACAGATCCTACCAACCTGATAAGGGAAAGATTAAAAATACTTCCCTTAAACCAAACTCATGAATTCCACTTATTTTATAGTCATTCTTGCTGGCAAAGTAGGAGTTTATTCACTATTTTATATCACCCTTGTTCTGTTGTAATGCTATTTTAAGAGGAGTGTCTTATTGAAACATGCACAGCAATTTAATTAGCCCTATCCCAGCTATCCACACACTGAGAAAGATCAGTGGCACGAAAAAAACCCACATTATGGCCTGTGTACCTTTAAGTTCAGTCCCATTAAATAATGCTCTCTTGCAGATCTATGAAATCAATTAGGAAGTACTTGCAAAGATAGCCAAGGAGAAACTGTTTAAAGCCTTAATGGCTTAAATATCCCTTGTCTTGATGTTAGCCCTATAAAGCTATTAAAGCCCAGTCTGGATTGCATTAGCACTATGAAAGTCAACTGCTAATCCTCTAACTGCACTGCCAGCCTCGCCTCTCCCTGCCCATGTGCCGACGTGAATTGTTTCTAGAAGAGGCTGAAGAATCTTCAGTATTGTCTCGATGCTGAAGATATATGAGGAAGAAGAATTTTTTTTTTTTTATAGTAAATATAAAAGGTAGTTTATTCCGAACAGGAGTAGTTTGGCTTTTTTACTGTTTGTTATCGGTTTTTGCCCCAAGAAAGTAAAATGCTAACTGTCTTCACGGGAGGTTATTTCATTAGTGTAAGACTACTTATGCCAGAAACTGCTGTAATTTGAGGACATTTCCAGAGATCAAAGGACCTCCAGAGGATTCTGGATATGCCAAGGGCAAATCACACTGGAATATTGTGTAAAATAATTTTGTTTCTTCCTTGAGGATTTTTCACTACAAGAACATTTTTCACTCCAAACCTAAACTAAATTTATTTATTAATTCATTGATTTTCCAAGGGATTTTCTTTATTCAGCTCTTGAGTTTGGGATTTATTATTTTATGTGATTTTTTTCAGATTTTGATATAACTATTTGTGTTTTGTAAAACCTGTCTAATATTTTTGCATTTTAATTGAACCAGACTTCCAAATTGAACAATGCTTTTTTTTTCTTTAAAAAAAAACAGAAAAAAAAAGGAAAAAAAAGAGAGAGAGAACTTTAAATACCTAAAATGGTATGAAATTGAAAAATTGTCAGCAAGGAGTCACATATGAGAGAGATGCTTTCAGATAAGATGGTGAGAATTTCCTCTTTTCTGACAGACATAAGCCTAATACCAGTCACAAACCCACACTGGGACAGAGATATGAACAATTACTGAACATTAGGGAAATCTAGGTTTGGATCCCAATCCAGGCTCACCTGTTCCCCATACAGACTCTCCTTGTCCATCCTGCCCCATTCCTCTGTGATCTGCTTACCTGTCTGTCCTGCAATCGTAGCAAACAGCCTGTGGGGAATCCTGGATGGGATTTTCAGTCCAGCTCTTATCTGGTAATACCTGGAGAGAAAGGATGAACAATTACACACTGTTAGAGAAGTGATCTCTTGATCCAGCCTGAAATTCTGTGAGAGCACATCCTGGGCGTCTGCACTCAAAAGTGCTCAAGAGAACAGGCATGATCAGGATATTTTCTTCTGCTTTTTAGCTTTAATTAAAGAGGGTTTAATCTGGCCCCTCCTGCTTTACATCAGGCACAGTGGACACAATGGTCTGATGTGTGAATAATGAGGAAAGACTGTGAAAAGCACTTGGCCTCCTGTAGGGAAAGGAGACACAGAAAAACATCTGTGACAAAAGGCAGTGAGATCAGACAAGGAGTGACAAAATTTAATACAAAACAAAAACGAACAAAAAAATGAAACTTTAGTGGGAAGACAACAAAAGTGCCAATCTCACACCTAGTAACATTCATATTTTACATAATGATTGTCATTCTGCTGTTCCACATCAAGTCTACCTTATCAAGAAAATATTAACATTAATCATTTGCTCAGAGGTGATGTGGAGTCTCCCTCAGTGGAGATATTTCAGAACTGTCTGGAGACAGTCCTGTGCCATGTGCTCTGGGATGACCCTGCATGAGCAGGGAGGCTGGATCAGATGCCCCACTGTGGTCCCTTCCATTCTGTAATTCTGTTAATTATATCTAAACCAGTTGTATTCTGGTTGTTTGTTATCCCACAGGGGATCCCTGTGTTACATGAACACAGAAAAAGAAAGCATCAGCAGTTTCCCTGGTTTAAATTGCACATAGAACCATAGAATATCCTGAGTTGGAAGAGACCCACAAGAATCATCAAGTCAAACTTCTGGCCATGCACAGCACATACCAAAAACCCCATCCTGTGTCTGAGAGCATTGTCCAAATGCTTCTGGAACTCCAGCAGCTTTGGTGCTGTGACCACTCGCCTGGGAAGTTCCAGTGCCCAAAACATGAGCTCAGTCCAAACAGAGGAAAAAACTCATCCTAGTCTTCCTTCTTCACCACTTCCAGGGATGAGGAATATGAGGCAGTGTCCAGTACAGTACCCAATACAGGACATTGTAGCTCAGGACACCTCCTGTTTGCAGACTTCCCGCTGCCCTGCTGTATCACCAGGCTGGTGTCAGTCTCCCTTTCTCTGAATTTTACATCCTTTGGTGTCTTTGTTTATAAATTCCTCTAATCCACTAGTATTTCCAGATAGTTTTGGTCTGATTTTTGTCCAAGCCTCTAAATGCAAAAGTCCCTTTTAACCTAAACCATGCTCTTAAATCTATGAAAACACCAAGTTTTCTGTGAACTCCTGTATGAACAACGTTTCACACAGGTTACACTTATCTTTGCTAGGTTTGTAATAGTGAATGAACTAGATCTGTCTCTATGAGGTTAAGAGCTGAAGAAAGGGATTTGATGGGGAGAAAACAAAACAAAACACAAAAACAACACCACTCCAGAGGTAATTCCTTCACAGCTGAAAGCCCATGTTACTCTACCTGCTCCAACTGGCAGCTCCTTCCCAACTGGGATATAATTTCAGCACAACTTTTAACATTTCTACGTATCTGTTCTGGTCAAGAGGTTGGGCATGAAAACTCTTTTTACATTTTAGTTTTCAGAAAAGAAAATAAAAGAAGCTCATATTCTAAATATACACTACTCATAAAATCTATTAACTACCAAATATCAGTAACAGAGTATGGAAGTGGTGTTACACATTAGTGTAAGGGGACACTCCTCCATATGCAGATATAAAAGATATATCATGTGCTCATTCCACTAGATCAATTCCAAAGAATAATATTCTATAACTGTCTGACTACTTCTTTTTAGATTTTTGTTGCTCAAAATTGTAGTGGGTTGTCCTCGACTAAGAGCCAAATTCTGAACCACATGCTCTCTCCCTCCCCCTCAATCAACAGCACAGCAGGAAAAAATAGGGTGGGATAAAGACAGGGACATTACTTACCAGTTACTGTTACAGGCAAAAGTGATTTACTTTCAGGGAAATTAATTTTATTTATTCGCTATTGTGTAGTAAGAAACAAATCCAAACATTAAGGTAAAACATCTCTCCAACCCACTCCCTCCTCCCCAGGCTGGGCTTCACTCTTTCAGACTCCTCTCAAGCAGCTCAGGGCAATGGGAGTTACTGTCAGTCCATAAAAGCACCTCTCAGCTGTTCCATCCCCTTCACACATTCCCTACTCAAATGTGGCTGCTTCCACAGGCTGCAGGTCCTTCAGGGAATATCTAACTACTGCCACGCTATGATCATATCAGCCTTCCCTCATCGTGTGTGTCATGCTCAGAAGCATCTCACCTAAATATTTCCATTAGGAAAATGACGTCCAGTGGCTTGGCTGGTGCTTCTGATTAAGCCACCTAAAGTGGGGAGATTATCCATAGGTGCCTCAGGTGACACTTTCATACAAGGAATCATGGAATCATGGAATGGTTTGGGTCAGAAGGGACATTAAGGCCCATTTCATTCCACCCTCCTGCCCTGGGCAGGGACACCTTCCACTAGACCAGGCTGCTCAGGTTCCCATCCAACCTGGCCTTGAACACTTCCAGAAGTGGAACATTCACAACTTTTCTGGGCAATGATGGCCATGCAGCCAAACCTCTCAGCAGACTCAGAGACATTCAGCTCCTCAGAGGATGCTGGGCAGACCTTTATTTCCTCATTGCCCAGACAATACTGCCTTGGATATCAAAACCGCATGGAGATACCTCAGTACTGGTGACTTCATAACAAGGTTAGTTCCAAACTTCATTATATCCTCTGCCAAATGGACTAGGTGCAAGGACATGAAAGGTCTCCATCTTATTTAAACATTTCCCTGTTAATCCCCTAAATTTTTGTAAATTCATTTGGATGTCAGAGATGTTATAGGGGTCACAAATAGCTATCTTCCTGTGTAACCAGCAAACTGAACTGGTCAAAGTAAAAAATGCATAACAAAGTCATAGAAACCTAAGGAACTCTCAGACTAAGGTCAAACTCTGAAGTTGAAGGTCCAGATATAAAGAGAATCCAGAGACTAGCAAGGTCTGCACTACTATGGATTGCAGCCAAAAATGCAACTCATCTTTTTTAGGTGACCAAGCATGTTTCAATCCTTAATTATAAAAATGGCAATAAACAGTTATTAAAAAATTATTTATTGTAGTTTGTTTGGCACCTGATGCCAGAAGGTCTGGCCTTCATGACACAATGGCATAAAGCTGTTCTGCTATAAATCATCATGGAATTGGATACATTCTTCCTAAAGAAAGACTTTAGGGCATGGTCCTCTAGTCAGAAGATACAAGAGGCTTCTAAATATCCTATTGTTGGTTCAGCTGTGCATATGAGTGCTTTGCAAAGACTTGCACCTCCAGGTAGTGACAGTCAGTTGGATTAATGGCAGAGGACAGAGATAGAGAGGACTTCAGATCCCCCAAACACCCCAGTGACATTCATGGAAAACACACAGGGCACTGAAAATTTTAAAGGCTCAAGCTGGTAGACTGAATTAGAACTCACACAGAAATACTAGGGCTCACAGTTTAACAGTTTTTTCCTTTTAAAAGTAAATATTTTTCCTGAAAATATTTTCAGTGAATGTTTCAAGCAAAATGTTAACAACAGCTCCAGAGGAGGTAAATAAAGGAGATAAATATCACAAGCAGTATATAAGCAAAGAACAGCTTCACCTTGGGTGGCCAGAAAAACCCAAGGACATCCTTATTTGAGTTTCACAGGAATGCTTGTTGTCCAGTTAAATTAAGCAACATCCATACAGGAAACGGAATAAAACCCATTACCTGTTATGTGGTTACTGGTTCTCAGGGCTTTTTTTTCTATTTTTAAGCCACATATCAATACTTAAATCATTAGACAGGCAAACATTATCCATTCCTCCTCAGAGGTTCCTCTGAGTCTTTATAAGCAGGGAGGAATTGCCAAACAGTGACCTTATAACCAAGCAAAAACAAAAATATAAAGGTTCTTGCTCCCACACTATGAAGCTGGATGTTACTGATAATAGCTTGTTCATTGTGAGGCGGGTTTTCTGATCAAAATACAAGAAATCTAATATGTTATAAAGTACATTGCAAGATGCAGAGTCCCACACAATTTCCTCAGCAGCAAACACAGATGCAAATCTCTACTGTCCCATACACCTCTTGGTTGTGCCAGTCTAAGGGACACTGAGACCAACACATAAAATAAAGCCATGTTAATATGAGTACAAATAAAACACTTTTGTCAGTGCCTCTACAAAAAACACACTGTTAGATGTCTGAATGCTGTGCTCAGTCCCTGCTAAAGGAGAGGAAAAGGGAGAATGGTTTCAAACTGAAAGAGGGCAGGTTTTTATTAGATTTTAGGGAGTAATTCTTTACTGTGAGGGTGGTGAGGCCCTGGCATAGGTTGTCCAGAGAAGCTGTGGATGCCCAAACCCTGGAAATGCTCAAGGCCAGGTTGGATGTTGCCCTAAGCAACCTTGTCTAGGGGAAGATGTTCCTGCCCTGGCAAGGGGCTGAAGAAAGATGATCTTGAAGGTCCCTTTCAACCCAAACCGTTCTATGATTCTGACAGTATGGCAGATGGACAATGCATTTTTGGGATGCTAAGACAACTCATTCTCTTCCAGTGAGGCACTCTCTGAACTAGAAATGGCATAAATCATGCTGAGAAGCAACAGATACCCATGACCATAGGGTGGGCCTGTTTGTCTACAAAACAAAGTGAACCATCTCCAGCTGCCCCTAAATACTCTCATCAAGGAGTAGACTCATAGTTTGGTCATCCTCACCAGACTCCCAATCCCCTTAATATAAAGAAGGATCAGTTTTGTCTTGTGAGGTCTCCTAGACTCTGCATGACCTATTCTCACCTGCAGGCAATATTTGTTGCGTGGACACTGCAACAGCAGAGCCTTGAGGGTGGGATTCTGCCTGGCTGGGAACAATTGAAAGGTCACAGCTTCTCCCTCCTTGTGTAAGTAGCTGCTCTCTGAATTTTGGGCTTGGGAAGAAATCCTACAGACGACTTTATCTCTTCCCAGCTGAGTGATCCTCTCCATAATTATGTGAAACATGAACAGAAGAAACCGCGAAGAACTGGAACAGGATGTGGAGATCAAAATCTCTACTTAAAACTGGAGAATCAGACTGAGGCAGACATTGCAAAGGCCACCAAAAGAGTTACAGGAGGTCTCCCACCACAAATGTGTAGGAAAGGACTGCCTGGTAGTGATATGGAGCTGACAGTAATGATAAATGAGATATTGCCTCCAAAATAACAAGCAATTTTTCTCAGAGGACCTTTGCAGAAGTGGCATGTGAAATGGACACTTGGTAATACAGACTTACAACAAATCCAAGAAATCCATAAAGCTACAGAAGGGCTGGTGAAGAGCAGAAGCCAAAGGGTCATTTTTCAAAGGGAGTGGAATGGACATCGCTTGGCTCCCTGAGTGTGGCCTCAGAAATATATGAGGCTTTAGAGTAGATTTTAGGGAAAAGAATAATTAGGAAATAAATGAGAAACTGCAGTACAATTCCTGTTTTACTGCAATTAGGCTGGGTCTGGCTCATTAGACTAGGTGGTAGCTCTTTTTGAGTAAACATCTGGTTTGTGGTGGGTTTTTGTTTTCCTTTTTTAAAGAGAAGAGCAATGCAGAAAAGCTTATTTAGACTCCAGTAAAGCAGGGAGAGCATGGAAAATTGCCAGCTGATGTGGTACAGACACTGTGAAGGGAACCTCAGGAAACAGCAAGCTGATTTTAAGAACTAAAGAAACTTGGTTCACTTAACTCAGCAAAACAGAGCAATCAGATCCCCTCTCCATCTATAAATATATTGGGAGGAAAATAATCAGGAAGAAAGAAGACTGAGGTACAAGAAAGTTCAACACTGGCACAAGAACAAACGCATATAAACTGTCCATGAATAAATCCAGTTTAGATGTAAAAAGCTGTAGCTGGCAGAGGAGCAAGACTGTTAAAAAAAAAAAAAAAGGCAAAAAAAGCTCCTAACAGAAGCAGGAATGAAAAAGCCAATTTGTTTTTAGGGGAAGCTCAGTAAATTTCCAAATGATTTATAGGACATGGATCCTTGTTATTTGCAGAACAATATTATTTATGCAGGCAGTGCATACTACTCCAAGTCCCTTCTCTCTTACAAGATAAACTGCACGGGTCACCCTGTCAGCAATGAATTTGCCATCTCCACCTTCACTGGCTATTTGTGAATTTTTAATCTTTAAAATTAAATAATTTGAGTGACTCCCTTGTTTTCCTGTGGCTGGACACCTATCAATCCCTGCTGAGCTGCACTGGCTCCCCTCACCTGCTGGCTGCACTCACAGAAGTGCTGGGTGACCCTGTCTGCCCTGCTCCTCCTGCACGGAGCAGAGCTGCTGACTCCTCTCAGTCTCTTGACTCTGAGGTGCTCAGACCTCCTATCCTGACGTTAGGATAATAAAATGTTTTAGCTCCAGATAACTCATCATGTCATCTCTGGTGATCTAACCGTACCACAGGGTAGTACCTAATTCTGAAGGATTTACATCAAAACCAGCAGAGAGCAGGATGATACCAATCCTGTTACTGATGCTTTGGACTCCATCCTGCCCTTCCTTCCTCCTCTCAGATTGATACCAGAGTATCTCAGCTCTCATCTAGTCCTTCAAGTTGCTGCCTCCTTGTCTTCCCCTGCCATTGGCTTGTAATAACATTGTAAAACCCAGGTTAAGGTTTGAGAAAAGCAATTTGTTAAATAATATTGATGCATCACACCACCAAACCAGATCCCTCTCACCAGAAGCACTGACAGACCAGCCAGCTCCTCCCTGATCATTGCTGCAGCATGGAAATCAAAACCTTTGGCTTGGAAAGAGTGCCACAGGAGCCAGACAGGTCCAAAACTGAGAAGCTTCCACCTGCTTTGATTAATACATGAACAGCTCCAAGGCTTAAAATTTCATTCCCGGTTAGGCTGCGTTTAAAAAAACAACCCTTAGGCTAATAAACACTGCAAACCAATGTTCTGTGTGCTGAGCCTGATGAGTCAGCCTGGAGTTTCAGCTGCTCCTCAGACCAGAGCTGGAGTTGAACTCCAGGAACTTCTGTCCCATCAGCAAAACTTCTCCATTGAATTACTGCTTCCAGGGAGCCAAGTACTACAGCACACTGTTTTGGAAATGAGTGAGCAAAAGCCTTACAGGCAAGGAAAAAGATGGATTTCACCATGAAAACAGCAAAGGAAGAGACTTCAAATCTCATTGCAAGACTTAACTTCATGGGCTTTGAACCCAAGGTCTTCAGATGTGAAAAACCACATTCTCTCTCTAGAAACATGAAGAGACCTTTCTGTCCTGTACTGATGATCCCCAGCAGAGGATTGCCAAGTGTGTTACCATCTGAAGGCTTCCAGATATTCCAGAAGTTTTCACAGGACAGAGGGAAGAAACATCTGTGACTATCCAGGCTGATTCCCAGAAAAACACAGTAATGCATAATCTGCCAAACACTATTATTTTCTGTACAAACACTGGGGACCAAAACTGGGGAAAAAAAAAAAAAAAAAAGCGCATTCTATCTGGTTAGCTTCCTGCTGGAAATGTAAAAAGTGAAAAGCAATACTCATCGTGGGGGTATAGGGAGAAAGCCAGGGTAAAGGAGGTAAGCAAATCCTTTTTTGTTTCTCCTTTCCCTTCAGTGAAACAAATCAGAGGTGTAGCCATAAAAATTGTGCCTATTTGCACAAAACAGCAGAAAATTTTTCTTGTTTGTGGTGATAATGCTTTAGGTTACATATCTAACAGAATCAATAACATTTTGTGGATCTGTAAAGTGCATGAGTCACAGAAGTGCACTGCATGAATCCATCCCTATTTTGTATATAAATATTTTGGTGTGTTCTTTGGCTATTCAAACAGGAGAGCATGGGAAAAGGTGACACTTTTACACCTAAGATTGAAAACAGAAAGATAAATCAGGCTGTGGAGCAGATCAGAAAAATTACCACATTATATAAAAAAGCACATCATGCAATACCACATGCATGAGAAAGACCTACAACATGACCAAAAATGTTTCAGAAACAGCTACAAAATCCAGACATTTCTCAATTAAATATTATTTTAGGAAGCTTTTCTGACCTAATTCTACCTCAGACTTCTGACAGGCCCTAGAATAGCCCAGAAAAAAAGGACTGATTGTGTGACACACAAGTTAGCAGCAGGCAGGAGGTTGTGTTCACCGAAGTCATCACCATTCCCACTATCAGCATTTTCTTCTCACATTCCTGGCAATGGGAAGAACACCTCAGACAGCCCAGGGAATCTTACACTCACTTTGAAGCTATTAGAGGAAGAAGAGGAAGGCTTTTCTCAACCCTCAGTCTTACACACACACTGAACAAGGTGACAGGAGTGTCTGGCAGCTCCCTCTGTGATACCCAGAGCTGCTGTGCCAGGGCAGGCCAGTCAGACACCACTGCAGCACTCTGGTCCAGACTCCACAGCCATTTATCACATCAACTTCCTATGATTCTCATCCCTGTTGTATTCTCAGGCTCTTTAACTTTTGATGAACCTAGGTCTAAAATTAATAGCATGAGGAGGGTGATCCTTACCTTCCTTGCAGTACAGTAAGTAATACACTTGGCTTAGTAAAACACACAGTGGGTCTATGAAAGCAAACTCTGAATCATGCAGATAAGATTAAATTGTGCAATTGTAATGTATGGCAACCCTTTTTTTCCCTTTTTTCTTATTTTTGTTATGACACCAATTCCTGTTTTAAAAACAGATGCTGCCCAGTTCTGCAGGCCTAAGAAGCACTTGGTGTGATTCCTTCTCATCCAAGCAAGCAGTACAGAAGGGTTCTCAGCATCTTCAGAAGGTGCTCAGCATATCCTGGGATCAAACACAGACACTTAAGACCTGAGTCCAGGATTTAGGGCTGGAAGCTCTCAAGAGCTGAGTGCTCTGGGTAAAACATGGAAAAGATATACCCAGCTTCTGGCAAATGAGCTCTAAGTGTCCACAGAAGGATTTCAGGGCATTGCTGAAGGACAGTCTGCACTTGGCACTGGATCCTTTTCAGGAAAGGATTTCGTTTGGATCCAGGTAAGCCACAACTTTGATCATTTTGATACACCCAGCTTCTTGTAGTTTCATCAGATCATCTCTGCTCTGCAGAAACTTGCAATCGCACAAGCCATAAAATCCCCTGCCCATGAAACCCTCTGGCTCTGTGACAATTACACCAACCAGCTCTCTCTCCATCTCCTTTTATGCTCACCTCAGGGGCTCTTGCCCTTTTGTGCTCATCAAGGTGGCAATGCTGTCTTTTATTTAGTCCCACATTCATACTCTTAAAGCAATTTGCCCTTTACTTCCCTTTCAGTCATCACAGCAAGGTAGGGGTGAAGAGGAGTGGGCAGTAGAATGGTGAACAAAGAGTAAAACAGAAATGTGTTTTATTGTCGGAAAAGAAAGGCAGTGAAAGGAAAGGGCAGAAAAATTAGAACCCCAATAAGGATATGAGCACTTATATTCTTGTCTCAAAAGCAATAGAAAACCTTGAAAACATAGTTTAATTTATTCTCACAGTCAAGTAGTAACCTTTTCCAATCTGTTCTTATATGAAGAGCTAAAGATGAGAGATTTTGTGCTCTTGTAACTGAAGCACCTGGAAAAACTTACACTCTGATTATCTGAGAGAGAGAATTAACCCTCACCTATTCTGGGTGAAATCAAGAGACTATAACAATCCTTTAATAGATATAAAATTAGCTGAATATTCCTGAAGATAAATTCAAACCTTTCTATTACATCTTATGTTTTAAGTAGAATAAGACAAACATGGTGTCTCATGAGATTTTAAAAGTGCTTCTGAAATGCTTGTACAGTGAAATGGATAAACAGGTTTGGAGGNCAGAAAATTGAAAGCCAAAGAGACCTTGAAACAAAGATGCAAACTATTGGGGTCATAATGTCTAATCCAGCAGACTAAGGAGAGACTTTCACTTTATTCACAGCTTGCTAATTGTCTAATCCCAAAAGAGTACAAAAGCTGAGAATCTTCTAGCCATTGACCTTGGATTAGATTCCAAAAGAAGGAAGTCTAGGGAAATGGGCAAAGGGCAGAGGCAGTGGGACCTGACACAGGGTGAATCACAATCCCAAGACTAGTCATGTTACTTAGTCCATCCAGCAGATCCCTAAATTCTTCTGTCACTAAATTGGTCAGCTCAAATATGTGGAACTCTCATACGGGTTGAACACTTCCTGTGATGGAACAAAGCATTGCAGACAGGTCAAGTTGCTTGGTCTCAGACTTGTTCTACCTCATGGCTATGCCTGTGTCTCTCACAATTTCAGGATGGTCTCCTGATCCCAGACAGCCATTGCTCTGTGATGGATCTGACATAACTGGACTCCATTTCAGTCATTTCTGGCTGGCAGAACAAGAGAGGAGCTGCATTACCATGGAAAGTGCATCCACTAAGGCCTGACATTTACAGGAGCCCAAGGGGAATTCACACTCACTGCCACCTCTTTCCCAAAGCAATTTTGGGTTGCAGGCCCTGCTTCACATCCCTGACCCAACACATCAGGTCTCACTCAGCTCAGGTGCATCAGCAGGTGCAAGGTGGGAGCATCTGGCAATAGCACACAGCAAATTCCCAAGGGCAATGCAGAACTGCATAAAACTGAGCCCATGGGTGGCTGATCAGTATCACAGCAGAGAGAAATACAAAATTCAGCATTTCTGTCTGGGTCCAGCTCAGTTCTTAAGGTCATAAAACAGAAATTAATTTCAGAAGTACAAAGACAATACTTCAGTAGTTTCTGCTGAAATGGNATTTTGTTTTGTATCTCACTCCAGAAAATGACAGAAAAAGGAAAATTATAGGAATGAAATGGCTTCTCTGAAGCTGTTGCTTTAAAAATTGTTTTGTTCCCCCCCCC
>VZRM01001375.1:524529-534995 GCA_013397955.1 Grantiella picta
ACTAAATTGGTCAGCTCAAATATGTGGAACTCTCATACGGGTTGAACACTTCCTGTGTTGGAACAAAGCATTGCAGACAGGTCAAGTTGCTTGGTCTCAGACTTGTTCTACCTCATGGCTATGCCTGTGTCTCTCACAATTTCAGGATGGTCTCCTGATCCCAGACAGCCATTGCTCTGTGATGGATCTGACATAACTGGACTCCATTTCAGTCATTTCTGGCTGGCAGAACAAGAGAGGAGCTGCATTACCATGGAAAGTGCATCCACTAAGGCCTGACATTTACAGGAGCCCAAGGGGAATTCACACTCACTGCCACCTCTTTCCCAAAGCAATTTTGGGTTGCAGGCCCTGCTTCACATCCCTGACCCAACGCATCAGGTCTCACTCAGCTCAGGTGCATCAGCAGGTGCAAGGTGGGAGCATCTGGCAATAGCACACAGCAAATTCCCAAGGGCAATGCAGAACTGCATAAAACTGAGCCCATGGGTGGCTGATCAGTATCACAGTAGAGAGAAATACAAAATTCAGCATTTCTGTCTGGGTCCAGCTCAGTTCTTAAGGTCATAAAACAGAAATTAATTTCAGAAGTACAAAGACAATACTTCAGTAGTTTCTGCTGAAATGGAGCATTATTTGTTCTGGGGTATTTTGAGGGGAGTATGCTTTTTCAGTCAAGTCATAGAATCATGGAATATGTCAAGTTGGAAGGGATCCATCACTGAGTCCAAGCAATCATTGAGTCCAAGTCTCTGCTCCTCACAGGACTAACTAAAACTAAGCTACATGACTGAGAGCATCACCCAGAGACTCCTTGAATGCTGACAGCCATTTCCTAAGATGTCTCAGGTGAGTTTCAGAGAAGAGTTTGATCCTGTTCTGTTTTGGAATCTGATTTCTAGAACTCTTTACAACTAAATTTTCTCCTGTTAAAGAGAAAGGGATTGCAATGGTCCATTTCTTCCCAAAATGAAGTTCTTAATTCAGACAGACAGCTTTAGTTATGAGGGTAACCCCTATGTGATGTAAACAGAGATTGGCATGTCTGTGCCATACATGTAGCAAATAAATAAATAAAAAAACCCAACCGAACAAATAAAAAGGCAGCACTGCTTATTCCAAAAGACTAAAGATCTCAGTACAGAATCAGAAAAAAAAAAAAAAAACACTCAAGAAGAGCTAGGAAATGTGGATACTTTACAGTGTCAGATTAGAACATGGAACAAAAACTACATGTTTGTACAAAACATCTTTTTTTTTATGTTGTTCACATTCTGTACAACTCCATAAGAAAATAAAAATAAGGTGATATGCCGCAAAATTGTAACACTTCTGCTCCTGTTATAATTACTTTCTAGGACTGGAAGTAGAATTTTTTAGCAAAGTACAAATTAGAGCTTCAGTGTTGGGCAGAAAAGCACCATTCAAGCTTGCCCTCTTAAATGATAAAATAGGATGTAGAACATGGAGAGCAACTGCATAGAAACCAGGACTTATCTAAGTAATTATTGGAGCCTATATATCTAAGAAAACAAATTCTGGTCCTTGAAAAACAGTTTAAAAACAGTAGCAAATGATGGATAAAGAAGCTGTGAAAAGGAAAATTTAATGGAGTGCAAGAAATTAAGGAATTGGAAGTTAAAACTTAGGAGTAACATCAATGACTTCTGGAATGGTTACAGAATGCAAGGTAGAATTTTTGCAAGCAGCAATAGAATAGCAGATGGATGAATACAATAAGTTTCATTAGAAAAGGAACAAAACCATCAAGAATTTACAGCCCCTGACAAAAAAAAATAGAGAAATTGGTAGCACAGATGCAAGAACTGGAGAATAGAAGTAATGGGGTCTTAGAGACTGTAAGCTGTTTGGCACAACAACTACAACGTATTAAGAAAGTGGTAAGAGAATTAAAAGAAAACGAAGAAAGATTACAACAGCAACAGTACAATAACCAGATTCAGATGTCTGCTTTACAGTTTAAATTGGATGATACAAGGCTTGGCTACCTACAGAAGGCATCTCTGATCAAGTGCTAAAGGAATAGTCAGAGGCAGAACAGGAAGCACTAGTGACAAAGGAGTGATTGCAGCCTTATTAGAACAAATAGAACAATATAGAGATAATTTGATCAGTAAAAATTAGGAGAAATTACAGCTGAGGCAACAGTTCGAGATGCAGGAAAAGCACAGGATTTCCCCCACCACTCAGCTTTGGTCAGACAATGCACACCTGGAGATGGACCTGGGTGTTGTGGTTTAACCTAGGTCAGCTGCCAGCTCTCATTCCTCTGCCCCAAAAGGACAGTGGGGGAAAGTAAAATGAGAAAGCTCTTGGCTCAAGATAAAGACAGGGAGAGCACTTTCTGCTTCCCATCACAGGCAAAACAGACGTGGTTTGGGGGAAATTAATTTATTGATACTTAAAAGCAGAGTAGGATGATGATAAACAAAAATAAAACAGTTTCCCTGCATCAATTCCTTTTTTTTTTTTTTGATGCTCAGCCAGCCACACCCTTTGATTTCTGATTCCTCTTCCCGCCTTTTTCCCAATCTCTTACTTCTTCATTTCCAGCTCCTCCAGCTCCTTTCCCCTGGTACTGTTCATGTCCTGCAGGATGCAGCCCCAGCCTCTCCCCACAGATCCCCTCCCTGCTTTCCCTGCTTCCAGGACCTGCACAGGGACACCTGACATCCCTGATTACAGTGACCCTTCAGCTTTCCTTTTCCAACAAACAGTTTCAAGAGACAGATTCATGATAAAATGTCTGCATTACATTTCCTTTCCTAATCTTTCTCAAGAAATGGGTCATCTCTATGTCTATCCACTCATTCCACAGAAATAAAACTGATTGCTAAATTTGGCATCTTACCAAAATACACCTATGTTTCTCACTGAAATATTGGCAGCATTGAAGGGACATTTCCCCCTCAACCAAGAAGGATGAATACTCTCTTCTGAAATACACTCGGTGCTGGCACAGGCCTGACAGCTCTAGAGATGGAAATCCCATTTTCTGCTGAATTAATTCATCACTAACAGCTACATTGAAACCTCTTCACAATGTTTTTGTCAATAGGAGTCCTCAGTCCTTTATGGAAAATCTATACAGAGAGGTGAAAAGAGTTTTCATTCCCAATTGTATCATGAATCTGTCCCCTCTTCTAAAGCTCTGATCTCATTTTTGAGCTAATCCTAAAAAAAATAATATTAATAATGTAAGAATTCACAAAACCTTGTGTTTCAGAAGTTTTCTCCCAGGAGAAATTATTCGCAAAAGAAAAAATGGAATCAGAGCAATACTGAACAACACAGCAGTACAGACAAATGATGTGTCCACCTGAGCTGCCACCAAATCCTGGAAACACGAAGAGTTTACTGCCACTTATCTTCACAGCAGTAAAGCCTGCAAGTTGTTTGCAAATCTGCTCTAGGTATGAGGAGTGCTTATTTCCAAAACAGCAAGAAGTGAAACCCACACTCATCTTCCAGTAGGATCTGCAAATAAAATACTTCTCATAGAGTCATAGAATAGCCTAGTGTGGAAGTGAATTCAAAAGATAATCCAGCCAAAAGGAGGTCATCCAGAAGACTTGTCTGGATCAGTCACAGCTCAAAAACCTCCAGAGATGCAAACTGTACCATGACCCAACCCCTGAGGATGTTCCAGTGAATGATTATTCTCCCTCTAAAAACTTTCCTTCTTATTCAGGAATGAAACCTCTTCTGGTGAAAATTGGAACCATTGCCCCTTGCCTTCTCCATGTGCTCTCATGAAGAGACAGTGTGTTCGCTTTGTATTTACTCTGGAATCCTTACTGGAATACTGTGATGAGATTACCCCTGAGCCTTCTCCTCTCCAAAGGAGAGAAAACCTTGAGTTAGAAGAGATCTTCTGCCATTCCTCAGAGGTCGGGTCCTTGGTTATGTCACTCCAGGAGCAGAACCCTGCACTTGCCTTTGTTAAACTTCACACAGTTGCTGTTGCCCTCTGTTCCAGACTGTCCAGGTCTCTCTGTAAGACATCTCTCCCTCCTGACATGTCTACCCCACCACCAGCTTGGAGTCCTCAGCAAACGTGGTGAGAGTTCAGTCAATCTGGTCATTGAGGTCATTTATGGGATTTGCCGTCTACCTCGAAGAATTAAAGTCTCACTGGCTCCCTTTGACAGTTTCTCTACTATCCATAATTTTTGCAGGATTTTTGCAGTGCCTGAATTCAGTGGATTTTGTACCTCACTAATTTGACTAGCAGAGAATCTGGAAAAATATAGGATGTTATCTGACACCAGGATAATCTTGGGATTGGACCATCCTAAGAGGCTTGGCCATCAACTAAATTCTGCAGAGTTCTGAAGCAGTGCAAAAGGTAAAGAATAATTGCTTCCAAGGAGTGAAGTATTAGGAGATGAGAAGAGGGGAAAAACTAATGACTTTTTACTGGTGACATGATAGAATAGAAATTGTTCAGTCTTGAGAAGAGAGGGCTCCAGGAGACCTCATTGCAGCCTTACAGTATTTAAAGGGGGTTTATAAGAGAGAGAGGGACTTGACAGACCAGCAGATAATGACAGGACAAGGGATTTTAAACTAAAGAGGAGAGGTTTAGATTAGCTATTATGAAGAAATTTTTTACTCAGAGGGTGGTGAGGCACTGGCACAGGTTGCCCAGAGAACCTGTGGATGCTCCATCCCTGGAAGTGTTCAAGGCCAAGTTGGATGAGGCTTTAAGCAACTTGGTCTGGTACAAGGTGTCCATGCCCATGGCAGAGCAGCTGGAAAAAGATGAGCTTTAAGGTCCCAAACCCAAACTAGTCTATGATGTAGCCTTCTTTCTTCATATTTAATAGAGTTTCAAGTGGTTGAACAACGCAGGGCTGTTCCTCTCTGAGAATCCTCACAGTCACTTTCCTTAAGCTCTTGCAGGTCTACTGCATCATCTTGTCTCTTTCCACTGCTTCACAAAAAGTTTATCTTGTGAGGAGGACATGTGAGTCCTGGAAATATCTATACCAAAGAGATTACTTTAAAGTGGTCAACAAAAAGAAATTACAAAAGAAATGAAAAACCCACAGCTTCCTCAATATTTGTGGTGGGTTTTGGTTGCAGATATCACTCCAGTCACTTTATTAACTGACTTCTCATTTGTTGCAAGACATCATTATAAAGACTTATCATGCATAGCCAAACAGGAACAAGAGATTACTAAACAACAGTTCATTTTTCAGCTGCATTTTATTTGTAATACCTTTTATTGGCAGATGTTATCCCCACAAATGAATTAATGTTCCACAGCAACAAAGTGGATGTGGATTGATGGGAGAAATTGATTTGTGTTTGTTAATGTATTTTTGCTGCAGCAAGCACATTAAGTAATTAAAGTGCTAAAAGAGTTCTCCCTATCCAGATATAGAATACACTGAACTCCATTAATGCAAGGACAAAGGACAACTGGCTTTTTCATTGCATCTTGAGTGCACCCTGTCTGCAGCATACACACCATATAGTTTAATTGCATCCATAGAATTTAACTATCCAGTTCCAAACCCAGTTAATTTATTTAGAGAGGAAACTCTAAAGGATTACATGACAAAAAAAGATTAATTATTTTGAGTTGCCAGCATAAAGCATCTTAAAAGGATCTGATTCAGAGATTGTGTGCAGTTTTCCATTCTGAAAATTAGACTTTGGGATATTTTAAGATGAATACCAAGATATCTGAAAAATGAAAGACCCACTCTTGAACAAACCTTTTGTATACACAATTTTATTTTCTATCACAGCATCTGAGCATTTGTGATTGTACCCTATAAACTACAATCTTCTCAGATATTATTACTACTGCCATGGTTGTAGACAATAGCTGATGAGCTAAAAGGCTTTTCAAACCCGCCTCAAGTAATTTCCCAAACTCTCTACTCATTCCAACAAATAGCAACAGTCAGATATTTTATTTCAGCTTGGAATAGTTACATTTAAATTCACCTTAAAAAACTGCAATGAAGCATATGAACAGTATTGCCAAGGAACAGGATTGCTTCAAATGTGGGACAGGGCAATAGAGCTGAACCACATCTCCTGGACATTAGGCAGTGCCTCCTCTCCGAAAATAATGTGCATTAGGGACTTAACAGTGAGAAAAAATCCTGGTGTCAGGTTTTTTTATTCACCTAACACTGCTGGGGGCTGCTCAGATGTTAGTGATGAGTATCATACAAAAATATCATACAGAATGGGATTAAGAGAAAAAAAAAGCTTGTTACCTGGTGTGTTTATGTGCATATTTATGTATATGTTTGTAACTAATGAGTTTGTAGCTGTCTTTGGTAATGTCTATGCTTTATATGCCCATCCTTCCCCTAACTTATAAAACCATATTTCCTGGAGTAAGGCAGTTTGGCAAGAAACTCTTGTACTCTTGACAATTAATTTTTTAATGCTCACAATTGTTATTAAAACTGTGGAAGGTTGTACCCCAAAGCTCCAAAAATAATTAAATATGTAACAGTTTGGGGGTTTTTTTATATTTTAGACACACTAAATCCAGGTTCCATTAACTCGCTAAACAATTCCTTGTTTTTAATCACTGATAGAGGAGTAGAAAGGAACTGTGTTCTTTGCCAGCCCTTTTTTAATTTAAAAAAAAAAAAAACAAGGAAAAGAAAAAGAAAAGGAAAAAAAGAAAAAGAAAAATAAGAAAAAAAAGAAAAAGAAAAAGAAAGAAAAAGAAAAAAGATAAGAGAAAAAAATGAAAAAAGGGATAAAAGAGAAAAAAAGAAAAAAGAGAAAAAAATAAAAGAAAATGAGGAAAAAAGGAAAAAAAGAAAAAAAGAAAAAAAGAAAAAAGGGGAGAAAGAAACAAAAGAAAGAAAAAGAAAAAAAGAAAAAAGAAAAAAAAAAGAAAAAAGTAAATTAAAAAAAAAAATAAAGAAGCCCCAAACTGGGCTAAATGTTTCATTTGGATGACCAAAAATTAAACCTTGGTCCCTTAACATATACATAGTATTTCCTCTGAGGAAAGTAAATATCACCCCAGTTCAAATGACATTTACATTGCTGCTTTGATAAATTTCTGAGTGAATTGTGTCAGAAAATATCTTCGAATTCACCTCACATGATTTATATTTATACACAGCTATACTTGAGATGTTGACTAGAGTTCCTAACTCAGAGAGTTACAGATGGACTCATGTCTGCTGCTGGGAATCACTCTGTACATGTAAGTCATGGAAGGAAGTCTAAGCCCTCAGGCTTGTGAAACGATTTATGTGTAGATGCTGCAACATTTTATTACTCAAGAACAAGTGAAGTGACATATTTTTAAAGCACTGATTTTAACTAAAACAAGCCCAGAAACATGGCATCAGGATAGACTGTGTCAGTGCAATTATTTTAAACTAAAGAGACTTCCAAAAATTAGTGAATGAGAAGGTCTGGTAATAAAATAACTGTGAAATAAAAAAAAAAAAATCCACTGTGTTCCTTGTGTGCAGTTTTTTAGGGAATGAGAATTTATTCCCCAAGTTTTCATGTGAGGGTGATTGTGGTGTTTTTAGCCCTTCTGGCAGTTTTCCTCCCTAAAGCACTCTGCAAACAGCAACTGATAGAGGCAGATGAAGTTATCTATATTTGGAATGTGTTATTACATTGTTACATAGGTGGGTTGGAACTACATGGTCTTTAAGGTCTCTTCCAGCCCAAACCATTCTGTGGCTCAGTGGCACCCACTTTCCATATCCCAGAAAGCATGGTGTGATCACCAGCAGCAAATATTGTCTTTAAACACAGGACAAATCTGTTGGGAGAACAGCTAGTCCTGGTCCCTCCTTACAGTTCCTGGTTGTAAGGGAAAAAATAAAATCCTATGATTGTATTCAAGATCTGCAATTTGCTGCTCAGAGACTGGAGAATCTCTATCCTTGGCCCCATTCAAGACTAGACTGGACATGGCCCTGAGTGATTTAGTCTGAATTCATTAACTGGTCCAACTTTAAGCAGGTATTGATCTGAAGAGCAAGCAAATTCCTTTCCAGCATGAATGATTCCCTGACTCTAGGATGATTATGGCCATAGTCTTCCTCAGCACAGAAACAACGCTGTGCAGCTTCTCTCTGCATCACTCAGTTTCAGCCCATGAAGTTTATGTTTTAATGATTTATCATCAGCACCGTGGTCTACAGTAATTCATGTGGCTGTTTAGCTTACAGCACCAAACAGGTTTAGTTGATTATTATTAACATGTGACTTTAGCTGAGAGATGCAGTTTGCTAATAAAATTAGGTTCTGCTCTTCATCGGTATGATTGCTCCATGCCCTAAGTCTTGATGTCACTGTGTCCAGTTCCTCAACAAATGCATCACATCCCAGAGGAATTCAGTTTTCAATGCTGCACTCGATGACATCTGATCCTAAGAACTTATGGGGCTTGTGTTATCAATTCATTAAGGAAATAGACTCAGAGGATAAAGCAGTTAGATCCAAGAGCATCAATGAAGATCACAGCTACTTCTACAAGACCTGTGAACAAAGAGCAACCACTTTTTGTACAAAGTCTATTGGTTCAAGTAGAAATTCACCTCAAAGACATGCATTTAGTCCATTAAATTAATACATTTGCTCAGCAGAACTTAAAGGGGATCAAAGCCACTCTGTGATACTCTAGGGAATGATACTTTAATTTTAAGATCTCTGTTCATAGAAATATTTTTATTTTATGAATTGGATTTATAAAAATAGGAAAGACAGTGCCAAATTACACATCAAGAGAAGAAAATCTTATAATAGTCAATTTTTAATGTTATAGATGATAGAATGAGCTGTCTTCCAGGTTAATGGCTCATGAGCATTAAAAGCTGGCTAAATCCCAAACGTTTCATTTTGGTTTTTTCTTCTCTTTTTAACTCTATTTTTTTTGCCCCAGACTTTAATCTACCATCACAGCTTGCATTTTATTTCCTAGGAGAGTGGATCCCATCTGTTTGCGTGACATTCCTCTTGGTTAGTACTGTCTATATGAAATATTTCAATGTTTGTCTTCCAGGAGCAAGTAGAATGCCTTCTGTGTCTGTATCTTTACCTTTGATTTATGAATTTTCCTGGTATGTACAAAGCTTTCCACCTGGATGCCAGTGTATCTATACCAAACTGTTCCCTCTGCAAGTATCACCACCTTTTATCTTCGGATCAGAAATCTCTTTGCAGCATTTACTGATCATTCAAAATGTCTTTCTTAAGTCCCAGTTGTTTATTTTCTGCAGGTGGGGAAAACCTGAGACAACTCTAACAAGACCAGGATCAGAAACAGAGCTAGGAAGTGAATGTATGGATTCACCAGGCTATATTTAAACTTTTTTTCCTCTGACACCCACAAAGAGAGGCCAACTTGCTGAATGATGTGCAGTGTGCACTTTTAATTGAGTTGTTCCAGTTCTAGTGCTCTTGACCAAGAAAGAAACAGTTGCTATCCCATGTGTGAAGGGTGGCTGGAGTAAACTGAGCACATTCTTTCTCAACAGATGACTCAGTCAACTCATGCTGTGTTACATGGGCACCAAATGGTGAAGCTGGACCATATGTTTTGAGGAGTGGTAAGATGACATTTGAAGTTCCCAGAAGCTCTCAAATTACTATAAAATTTCTGAGCTCTCCAACATGTGTTTGTTCTAAATAATTATGTTGTGCAGAATTTTCCCTCTCACCTTGCACATGCCTGGTTTTAACTCTGTATTAATGATTGCTAGGAACTGTATGTGGAAAACAATCACAAACTAGCATGTAAAGCTACTCAGGACCTTGAGTACTATTTATCCAGGCCCTTTATTCCTGAATTTGTACTCATTCTCTGATATTGTCTTGGTTACCTAACCTATCAGGAAGTTGGAGTTGTCCTTTTGCTCACTTGTCTGTAAGTGACAAAGTGACACAGAAGAGTTACTCATGTATTTAGGGTCAGGTAAGCCAGAGTATTGCTTATTTGAAGGAGAAAGATAATTTCCAGCTACAAGAGTATCCTATTTTCAACTGACTAATCCATTACCAGTCAATGGAGTTTGCTGAGATGCTGCTCTTCACCTGCAGAACAGTCTCATCCCTTAGGCTCCACTCCATTTAGTTCCATGTTTTCCCTAGCACTGGCACAGGAGGTCCCAACTCTCTTCAGCAGACAACAGGGTGCCTAGAAATTAAAGATGGCTTTACTCATTAACCAAATGAGAAAATTGTCTTCAGCAGCTGTCATGACAATAACTCATCGTTCATGATTCTCCTGAAGTTGCCATTTGCTTCACTTCAGGACATTAATGTTCAGCTTCCTGAACACCTGCACTTCAGCTACGTTCATGAGTTTGGATTTGAGCTAAACTAAGTTCAATATTGTCAGTTCAGTGCAGCAGGTTCTCAACTGTCACTGCCTGGCCATGTAGAGTCAGTGTCTTTAGTGTCTTCTTAATCCTGAAGGGCTTTTTTTC
>VZRM01001375.1:535061-653460 GCA_013397955.1 Grantiella picta
ATGATATTTGATGCCTTAAAGTGAAGGTAATATGTCATCATGGCAGTAAAAAAGTCAGTTCTGCCAATACATCTGTTCCAAGGGACAACACTTCTTATTCCAAAAAGGCATATTTTACCCTGCTTATAAGTCCTCTAAGTCCTTTTCTTCCTTTTATTTCCCCTCTGCCTTTTTTTTTTTTTTGCTTCAATTATAATAAAGAGAATTCACGCATCATAAATGAACTAAGTCACTATTTTCAAAATTACATAGATTTACAGTCCAAAAGTGATTTGTGTTTCATTAAAGGTGAGAAGTCTGAAGAAATGCATATTTTTTTTAAACAAAGTAGCAAGATTTACTTCTGTCCTACACTTTCAAACTATATTTTAAATACATATATATGTATATATTCTGACACTGTACCTCAAAGACTCTGGGAAATAAGTCTGAACCTCTGAATACCATGAGTATTTTTCAGGTACCCATCGACAAGAAAGGCACTGGTGGACTGCTGAACCCATTTGCTGGGAAAAGGAGCTGCTGCATTTTGTCTCCAAAGGAATCACTTCATGGCCAAGTGCACTGAAGCCCTTTTGTCCATCTGGTAGTTAACAAGGGTGTTTTGCCACATAAAAGCTTTCTCTGTTAAGTCAGAAGATCTTGTTTCCAGCAGCTCTCAGTGCTATTGATCCTTGGTCTGATCCTTGCATTGTTTTGTAAGCTGATCTTTTCTCCAGGGCAATGGTTGCATTCCTTTTAAAATAAACTGGACTTCATTTTTCCACTCATCTTTAATCACCATCACCCCTCGCACACATAAACCACCACACTGTTGAAGTGTCAGACACTTACAAATTGCAGCCTAGAATTTGAGGATTGATAAGACTGATAAGCAGTTGATTCAGCCCTGTGATCAATAACCAGTGACTTAGCTTGATGCTAGTTTTATAATACACCTTTGCCAGAATCCTATCACCAGTCAGTCACTATTTCACCTTCTTTGTGCCCTCTACTTCCTCACAAACTCCAAATATTACTCACCCTGTGAATGCAGTAGTTGTGGGTTTCATTTTTTTTCCTCAGTCAAATAGATTTTGAAAAGCTTTAAGGACAAAAAAGGTGCAGAATGATTGCTTCTGACAGAACCAGACAAATCAATTAATTGATCTCTGGCAGTCAGGGATAATTTTATTTCCTACTCTATTAAGGAAAATCAGAATCAGTTAGCTAATTTCACTAGAGAAAATGTCACCAGTTATTAAGCAGCACATGATGGAAAGAATTAAAGACGGAAAACTCAAAAATGTTTTTCCTTCCAGAAATTGCATTACTTATTACTTAACCTTTAGGACTCTGGCATCAAGAAGCATTGCAAATCCTTTGGTTTGACCAAAAAAAGGGTTTTTTTCCTCAATAGCAGCACCTACAGCATTTAACCTTTGATGTCGATAAATACTGACACAGTTATATTTGTGCTCCAGAGGATAAATTTACCAGCAATTGACCAAACTACCTGCACACAATTTACTGGCTGTTCCTGATATATATTTGTCAAAATCATAAAACCATGACAAATATTCACCAAAAAAAAAAGTCCTGATTTTTGAATCAGTCTCTTTTCAATAATAACTATTCATACAGGTAAAGAAACATGATTCAAATATCACAAGGTGCAGTTGAAATAGTTTGAGGATCTTCCATTTCTCATGGGGAGGTAGAGGTGGCAACTGGCTGTACATGCATACAGAATTCAAAATAGCATCCAGTAAAATCAAAAATAGATCAGGACCATTACCAGCAGCCAAACATTTTGAAGCACTTTGACTCTGTGGCTTATAGACAGCAGATCATGTCCTTAATCAAGCTTGATTATTAACTGTCACCTAATGGTTCCAGAAGGGTTGATTCTCCCAGGATTTTCTTGCTAAATCTTGTTGATTTATTCATTCCTTTACTTGAATGGAGTGCTCCTCTTGAAAAGACTCACAGTTGGCACAGCCACACTCTCCCAAAGGGCAATGTCTCCAGAAGGAGAGTTAGCCAAGACTAAGTGTTTCGGAAAATACTGCCCTTGTTTCTGCAGTTACCCAGTTCCAAACCAGAAATTTCAACTTTATCAGTTAGAAATGCAGTAGCAGGACTATTCTTTATTTGTGGAGATTTATATTCATTACTTTTTATTTTGTTTTTGTACCAAAATATTAAGAGAAAAAGTAGGTATTATAAATTACTAATAATACTCTTCAATTTTGTTCATGCTTTTGAGGTAAAAAAAAACCACAGCATGTTGGATTCTCACAGCAATTAAGATGAATTCCAATTTCTCAGCTTTTCTGATAGACAACCCTTCATAAATCACCTTTCTGACCTTCAGCAGGACAAAATGATATTGACTCAATTTACAAGTCACTCAGAGAAGAAAAATGTTAGTTAAATAGAAAATAAACATCATTCTTAATTCTACCACAGTCTCATCTGTGGTATGAGGAGGATTTACATGGAGACCATGTAAATCCAAGATAACTCAGATGCCTATAGTGAATATCAAAAATGGTAATATAAAAAAGGCAAAATAAAAGGTGTGCCCAAGCTAAAATGAAATTTGGCAAGCTCACCTACTCTTTCTCTTTGCACATTCATGCTACTCTGAAAGGGCCTGCTGAGCAGATGAAGTCAGCCAGAGGATAGTGACCACCAAATATAAGACACAAGGATTTGGCTGAAAATGCAAGGGTTAAAATGATGGAAGGAAAGCAAAGGTAACACAGTGCAGGACACACAGAAAGAAAAATTACTGCAAACAAATTAATGCAGTATAACCTACAGTATTGTGTGTTTGGAATATTAATCAGTAAAGCAAGGTAAGTACCAGTGGGGAAAAAAGCAAAGGTAATTAGGAACTCATTAGTGTGACAGCTGAATATATTATCTGTGTTAGTGCTAGGCTTACCCCCACACCAGAGATTTGATCTGACTGTCAAAGCCAAGGAAAGCATTTTACAGAAATGATTGAATGCAAAATCAGACCAATACAACAAAAAACAGGCAGGTCATCATACAGGAGCATGGAAAGATTCCTAGGTAACCTCTGAACAAACTATTGTTTAAGTCCAAAAAATCAGCCCACAGATGGGTGTGGATTTTAAATTGTAAGGAAGATCAAAGACATTACAATGATCACCAGAAGTCAAGAAAAAAATTTAAAAAATTAGTTAGGGCTGTCTTCTCTTATCACAAGGACCAGAATTCACATGAGATTTTTTTTTTTTATAGCTCAGGTAAACCAAACAGCTCAAGCATAGAGGGTTTTTTCAGTTTGACACCAGTATTTGACATATTCAGAATACTTCCTAATATAAAGCTGGTGGGTATTCTCTTGGAGAGAGCAACAGAATGACAGATGCCAGCTGTTAAAGCCAAATAGAGCCGTGTTTCCTTCAGTCAAGTTCCCAGCATTTTTCTCACACAGTTCATCAAAGTAAATCAAATAGCAAAATGCCTCTATACTGGTGGAAACAGCTCAACTTAATCCATCCCAACACCTGAAACAATTCCCCGCTTTTCGTGAAGGAAATTGTGCTTGAGATAGACAAATCAGCTGTGAACCACCCCTGTGTCAAGCTAAGGCTTGAAAGAAAATATGTAGTGCTCTGTAAACATCAGTTATGATAGATGAAAGAAAATAATATTCCTCTAGACCCACTGTTTTCCATGAAGTGCATTCTTTTGACCTGTCTGAATGTCCTAGTCTCCTCAAAAAGTGATTATCTAATTTTTATCTAATTTTTCTTCACTGAAGAACACCTGTGGGGTGCAATATGCAAGCAGAGCAACAACTCACACCTGGTCAGGCTTCTCCACACTCACCAGGTTGTTATAAAAATTACTAGGAAGAATGGTGAAAAAAGAATAGAGGCAAAAGTTCAAGTAGACCAGAGCTTTACATATCCTTCTCATTTATGGAGATGTGAAAAATCAACGTGGCCACCTGATGCAGAGCTTTAGACAGAGGTGAGTATTCATTTTCCCTTCTGAAATGTTGAGATTCAGCTAAATTTCATTGAAAGAACAGAGTCATTAGATTTATGGCCCTAAAATGAAAATGTTTGCATTATAATTCAATGCCGCTATCATTTACCACAGAGACTCAAAACCAGTCCAGAAGCATTTTCAGAAGCCATTGTACTTATATCTGAACAGGGGCTTAAAATAATTTGGAGCATTACAACATTGTATTGCAAAAACAAGTCAGTCAGGCTGACTTTATAGTGAAAGTAATGTACATTGATCTTCCTTGACAGCAATGAAAGCCCAATGACATCCTACTCTGCCCTGGAGATTGCATGAAATATAACTGCATCTGGCAGAAAAGAACCTGTTTTGCAATTTAACTCTTTTCTGTGAGCTGCTCCTCTGTTGTCAGCTGCAAATTAATGGAAACATCAACTCACCCCCTCTGGAAGAGGTCCACATTATGGAATTTGTGTAGCTCCACAGAAAACTCGACCGTTCCCTGAACCTCAGACATGGTTTTTTCAGGTCATCACCTAAATAACACATATATAAAGACATTATAAGCGGTTGAAGTATTTTGCTTAACAAATCCATGAATGGATTATTTCATTTTAGTCGGCATCTTGGGGTTCATGCAAAGCTTGAAATCAACTGATATCAGTTGGAATCTTTCCAGTGACATCATTTGGCTCCATCTTCAGGAAAACTCGCTAAAAGCCAGATCAAAGCAGTAATTAAGAGAGGTAAGAAGTCTAATTAAGCCTGAGGACAGAATGATAATATTATGAAAAGTATAAGGAGCAAAAAGTAAATAACATATTATGTGCAAGAATCTCAGAGCAAATTTTAATTAACTCTCTTGCTGTTCTTGTATGGAAAATTGATTTTTTTTTCTTCCCATTTTATGAAATGGCAGATTTCCAGGGTCAGCACAGCTCATTTCTGTAAAAGCACAGGCCAAAAAGACAAGAACCTTAGACAGATGAGAGCAGAATTCAGATTTCTCATGCTTTTGACCCCTTCTATGACTTAAATAAAGTCCCAGAAGGGAAGCTTCTGAGCGAATATGAATAATTTAAAAATTAATGAATGGAAGATATTCTTCTAAAGAAAATGCTGACAATCATGGCACCTAATAGGCCACAACAGTCAGATCATGATTTTGAAGCATTACAGTCATTTACATACAACATCTCATGTGCTTATTGAATCAAAGAATAATTCAGATTGGAAGGGACTTGAGGAGGTCATGCCTCACTCAAGGAAGGAAGTTCCAAACCAGCCCTAGTTAATACACCAGTGTAGATCCTTAACATTTCCCTAATTTATAGCACAGGCAAGCCAAGGATTTTAGAGCTTTCCGACAGATTTTCAATTATTTTTTGCCCTTCCCTCCTTCCCCCCTCGCCTTGCAAGTGTACTTCTGGCAATCTGCCAGGCTGCCTGGAAATTGTCTGTAGGATCAATGAGAGGATAAAGATTAATTTTTTTTCATTAACACATTAATAAGCAACATTTTAGTTGTTATTTGACTGCAGCCAAGTGCAGTCCCTGAGGAAGAACCATGTCAGGGCTCTTAACAATTCCCCCTTCTGAGATACAGGGCTTTGAGGGGGCCAGTAGCTCAGATGCAAAATGAAAAATTTCTCCAGAGGTGCTAATCAATAATTTTCATGACACTCATAGATTTGACCGCATCCTTTAATGAAGCAGGAGTGAAGAGGATTTTGATACATGAAGTCCTCAGATAAGCATTAGGCTTTAGCTTTCTCAAGGCTTCCTCTTGATTAGTAATTTTCCAACTGACTGGCTTATTACACTGATTATTTTAAACTAAGTTGTTTTTTTTTTTTTTATAGCTATCCTCTCAAGCACCACAGTTTTTCAAAAAGATCTCATTCCAGAGTTAAAAGGCTATTAATTTTTCATTCATCATCCTCAAACTTTGGATTTACGGGAATGCAATGTAAAATATATGTAATACATGTCTACAAATGTGAGGGGAAAAAAAAGAGAATTGCCAAGCTACACATCTGATATGCTTTCAAGATAAGGAGCTCTACATTAGCTTGTATCAGGCCATGATTTGGGTGCGCTAAAGGTGTATTCAAACTCTTTTAGTTGCCACAGAATCACAGAATCAATGAGGTTGGAAAAGACCCTTGAGATCATCAAGTCCAACCTATGACCTGACACCACCTTGTCAACAAGACCACGGCACTGAGTCTTTTCCAGCCTTTTCCTAAACAATTTCAGGGACGATGACTCCACCACCTTCCTGGGCAGCCCATTTCAATGTCCAATTACCCTTGCTGTCAAGAAATTCTTCCTAATGTCCAACCTAAACCTCTCCTGGTGCAGTTTAAGTCTTCTTGTCCTGTTGCTGTTGCCCGGGAGAAGAGCCCAATCCCTGCCTGGCTATAACTTCCTTCCAGGGAGCTGTAGAGTGATAAGGTCTCCCCTGAGCCTCTTCTTCTCCAGGCTAAACACCCCCAGCCAGCTCCCTCAGCTGCTCCTCATAGGAACTGTGCTCTAGACATTTCACCAGCCTCGTTGCCCTTCTCTGGAGAAGCTCCAGCATCTCAACATCCTTCCTAAATTGAGGGGTCCAGAACTGGACAGAGCACTCAAGGTACAGCCAAAGCAGTGCTGAGGACAGGGGAAGAAAAGTAATTTTTTTTCTGTTTTCTTTGTCCCCCATTTCAACAGGAACGAAACTGATACTTTGTCCTTTTGTTTTTCGGCACAGATTGAGAAGTCGTATACAATTTATAAGTCATGAATATCACATATCCACCAGGTTATGTGTGAGTCTGTGTGTGTGATAATCTCACCTGAGTCAAAAGGCAGACTGTGTGGGAAGCTGGTAGGAAACCATGCAAACCACGATGTAATACTCTGACAAGGTATTTAGTCTCAAGGAGTGTGCTAATTAAGATACTTGCCTTTGGCAATAAATCTGTATGTTGGGCTGAGGCGTATTTCCCTAGACCAAAAGCTCAGGATCAAAGGAAATTCCATGCTTTTGAAGAATACAGTTTAAAGAGGAAAAGTGTGAAAGGATGGCCAGCAAATTCAGACCAGTGCCAGTGTTTTCAAAAAAAGAAAGCATGTCATGAAATTAGCATTAACTAAGGTATAAGAAAAATTTAAATACATGGAAATAGACACACAAGTCTTCACTGTATTTGCAATATATTTTTCAAGCTTTACACCTCTTCAAAACAAACATAGAAGAACTATCCTGAAAACAAAAAAAAAAATACAAGCAAACAAAAAACCTGTTTCTGTAACTTTATTTCCCTCACTGATCACTAGAATCAAAGTGCAAACGCCAGTTTGAACTTCTATCCACCCCACCAGCACACCAGAAGATCAGAGCACACAAATCTATGCCCCCAGCACTGGAGTCTGGTACTTCAGAGAACACCTTACAGGTACTAAAAAGGGCCTCTGGTGCACCTTATTTTCGTAGCACTAAGGAAGGTTCAAAGAGTCCTGATTAGACACATGGGTATCATTCTTTAATGAAAGAAGCTATGAAACTCGATAAAACAGCTTCAGGCACCCCTGGATCAAGAAAACATTAAATCGTTAAAATAATGCGCTAATTTTTTACTCCTGTACCAAGTGCCTGCTTAAAGGAGCCTTATCATAACCCTCCAAAATCCAAGGATCATGAAGGACCTCTGATCAACCCTTGTGTGGGACAACCTTGGCTTATAAATAGAGGAATAGTTGGTAAAAATAATACTGAAGGTTGCCATGACATCAGCATTGTAAACACAATAGGGAATGCTGCCAGTATTGAAGTACCATCAGATATCTAATAAGCAGTTTAAAGAAAAATATAGAGGTCATTCTTGGGAAGGCTTTAGTACATTTGTATTTATAAAATGTCGGTTTCTATCCTAAACTCCTTGCATTTTTCAGAAGAGACCTGAAGACAACACTAATAAATATCAATGTGAAGCTAATAAAGCAACAAGGGAAGTGTTTTTGGCCACCTGCTCCTGTAAAAGTGGTGCCCATGGTCACTCTTGTCACTCCAAAGCCCTGGATTGCTTCAGATGGTGCTGCTGCTGTCACTGACTGTGCTGTGCTGTCCTACATGCACCAGTGGCACCAGGCAGGTCACCAGCTTGTCAGTTTGTCCTTCCAGATGGAGCTGGTGTCCCAGCAAGAGACAGTCAATTTCAATTGTCACTTTACATGGAGCAAGGACACACTAACTGAAAATCAGGATCCTTTATACAAATAAAGCCTATGAAAATCTATGTGTTTAAAGACTGGAGAATGTCTCACTTGCATTTTTAAAGGAAGGCTGGATTTTACTCCCCACATTTCCATTGCTGTCAGAGGAGGTACCTCCTGCATTGGCGACTCTTCAAGAAATGATACGGGCCAAACACAACCTTTTTAATTTACAGTATTCCTACTTAATGACACTTTAGGGATCCAGTCAACTGACCAAGCCCTCTGCCAGGAAGTGATTAGTTGATTACATACCACACACACCACTGTTAAACACCTAGAACATAAAAATGGATCTGACAATTCCCCTGATTGCTGAAATAGCAATCACTCTCACCTCCACCAAAGGGAGCAAAGGAAGGTGAGATGGGGAGAGAGCACATTGAATAGAAGGACAGGACACTACATAATCTGACAGTCCATGAAACTTCTGGCATTGGCACAATTACATCCAAGCAAAAAAAGAACCATATTTTTAAAATAAAAACCACATTTTTTTTAGTGTTTTCACAATTCTCAACCATCTCCATAACAGAAACTAAGTTAAAAAAAAACAAAACAACAAGGACAAAAGAACAAAATGACATGTGACCAAGGACAATGACTCATGAACCTGGAAGCATTCATTTAGGAGAACACATTTACCTCTCAAGAAGCACAGCACATACTATCTCCAGGATACCACCACTGTCCTTAATGGTTTTAAAGCATCTTTTATTTTATTGTGATTTTTTTCAGGAGCTGGCATTTGTTTCAAGCTAGGCATTTATATCCATTTATTTATTTATTAAGAATTTTGTGATTAAATGTATAAAGTCACAGTGAGTAGTTCTACTCTCCTCTCCACTAATGCCTTCAACCCACTTCACTTCTAAGTAAGAAAAGTAAGTGGAACACAATACAAGGAGGAGAGTAAACACACAAAAAATATTCTCTGACATGAAAGGATTAGCAGCAGCAAACTCATTAGACCAAGTCTCTTTTTCATTGTTGTTTTCTATTTTAATTGTTCACCTTTGTGCAGGTGAACTGGATCCCAGTTCTTAGGACAGCGATTGCATCTCAATAGCCTTGTCTGAGCATACATTAATTTCCTGAGACAAAGCAGTCACAAATGTCAGGAAGTCCTTTCACTAGAACAATGTCATTAGCTGTTTTTCTCTTTACAGGACCTGTCAGTTTTTCCTGCTAGCACATCAGCAAAATGTGAGAGGTGAGGTCTTCAACAAAACAGTGATTTCAAAAGTTAACACCTCATTTTGTTAAAATAAATCAAGCTAGTATTTCTCTTCTGAGATTTTGGGGGGCAGTAAGAAACTTCCTTTACATTTTAAAAGGAGGCAATCTAAGTACAACACTAAAGATACAAAAAGTGACAAGGCTTATCAATGGCATCTATAGTCAAGTCCACCACTTGATCACAAGCCCACTTGTCTGTTACCTCTCTTCCTCAATGTCCTGATGTGTCATAGACTCACTGAGCTATAAACAGCTCACCCATATGCTCCAAATCCAGATCCACCTGGGCCATTTCAATGCTAGCAGCCTGGTCCATCTGCCCATTGTTTTTGAGTTCCTCAGTGTAACAAGTCTTGTACCCTCTGGCCAGTCACATCCACATTTCCCAGACACTCAGGATTTCCAATCTGAGCCCATCAGTGCAATCCACTTATTCCATGTAGCTTCAGTTGCCTTTAAACATCCAGCTGAGATACCAAAAGGAGCTGTGCTTCATTACCAATACCGCTGAAGAGGCTCAAATTCCATCATTTGTTGCTAATATTTCTTTCTCAGCTGGAATGTAACAGGCTTTAAATCCTCCATATCCCCCGCTTCTAAACCTCTCTCGAAGAAGTATAATTGTTAATTGCCTCCATAAGATGGTACAGAAGTACAATCATGGCTTCAGGTCAGAGCCCAAACACCAGATTAAACTCAAGATCAGTGTTTTAGTAACAAACCTCCCAGGCAAAACATCACTAATCACTACAGAGCACAGCAAACTGCAAAGCCAACATCCATCTTTAATTGGAGCTAAAAAAAGAAAAGAGAATTTTGTGCAGCTCACAAAAACTTAGAGCAAGAGCAGATAAATCAATATTGTGATCCACAAATGTTAACATATAAATAATTTCTGATACGCTCTGATCATTCTATCATCTCAAACTCTTCAAGCTCTGAAGGTGCTAAAAAGAAGTGTTGTTGTTTAACCCCAGCTGGCAACTAAGAAACACACAACTCATTCACTCACCCCTAGCTGGATGTGGGGAAGGAAACTGGAAGCGTAAAAGTGAGGAAACTTGTGGGTTGAGACAAGAATGGTGTAAAAATTGAAATATAACATCAGTAAAAACCATTAATAATAGTAATAAGAGTATTGAAAAGGAAAATTTTAAAACAAGAAAGAGTGAAATAAAACCCGAGAAAGACAAATGATGTAAATGAAAAACAATTGCTCACCACCAATCAACAATGTCCAGCCAGACCCTGAGCAGTGGCCCCAGGACATCTTTCTCCCTAGTTCATCTGCAGAGCCAGATGAACTATAGTCTGGAATATCCCTTTGGTCAGCTGGGGTCAGCTGTCCTGGCTCTGTCCCCTCCCAACCCCTTGTGCATCCCCAGCCTCCTCACTGGTGGGGTGGTGTGAAAGGCAGAAAAGTCCTGTACTATGTGTCAGCCCTGCTCAGCAGTAATGAAAACATTTCTGTGTTTTCAACAGTTTCCAGCAGAAATCCAGCACAACCCCATACTAGCTACTGTGAAGAAAATTAACTCTCTCCCAGCTAAAACCAGCACAGCAGACACTGTACACACACAGTTGGACTCAGTGATCTTCAAAATGTTTTCCAACCTAAATGATTCTATGATTTTATGATATAAAACTCAGCCCAAAGACCTGTCAGTCTTGTTAGACTTTTGGGTCAATGCTTGTTTGTGATTTTCTGTTTGTTCTAATCTGCATTACAATTAACACTTCAGTCTCAAGTCTTCTCCAGAAATCAAGTTATTCTCCACCATGAGAAACTTTCTAATGCTCTTTTTAGTCATGGAAGTGTCAGGGATTGCTTTTTAAGATCTCCAATCTTTACAACTGCCTAACAGCATCCAGCATAGTTTACAGAATGAGATAGCATCACAGATAATCCCTTACAGCTCTTTTGATAAGGTTTTTAGGTTTCCAGTCTGCTGTAATCCTTTGCATATTTTCTTCAATATGGAAGCCAAAGTAAAGATTTGTGATACAGGTAAAAACAAATACAAGACACATAATCTTATTCAGTCACATCTGTGAAACATGCTTTTTATCCACTGCATAAGCATTTATCCTGGTTTAAAATCATAAAGACTAATTTGGTTTTTATGCTCTAAAGAGCTAACTCATGAGCTTGCTTGGAAGCAAGACCTGAAAATAATCTTTAAAAAAAGAAAAGTTTGCTGTTTAATATTCTCAGGAAAATCAATATTCAAAATTTTGTCAGATGCATTAGACATATGTTCACAAAGAGTACAACACCATGAATCACTTTTCCCGAGGTTTGTTGATTGCTACCACTGAAATGTAATGAGTTAGAGACACAGAGACAAATATTAAATGATTCTTTAAAAGATTAGTCATAGCCCAAAAGAGTATAGAGAGTGAAGCAAATATGAAAGGAGCTTTTTTTGCTTTTACAAACTCCACTGTGATTTGTTTTTTAGCATTACAACTGGAATTCACAAAGCACCAGTGGTACCCAGTTCACTGGGGGTAAATACCTATTCAACCTCCAGCAGCAAACAGTGTTAAGATTAAAACCACTTAAGCCCCACAGCTCAGAATTTTCACTCCAGATCAATAGCTTAAATATATGGACCACATGGGGTGAAAACAGACTATAACTAAAGCATCCAAAGAAATTCACACAGGAGAACAAGTAAACAACTTACTTCAATTCCTTTCACATTCTGTTTGTGGGACCAATCTACACTAGAGATTTTGTACAGGTCACAAGGTCCAAAAAGGCTGAGAAGCATTATATTATATTAGATTATACCTTCCATAAACTGGTAATTTCAAGGGTATTTAGATGGGGGAATAAATCTACTACGGGAAAAACCCAAAAATAGCAGGTTGTGCCAGAGAACTTTTAGGGCAGAACTGAAGAGGGCCAGAATAAATGTCAAGTGCCAGTAGGCTGCTCTTATGAGAAATAAAGTCTTTGAGCTATTATACAGGATTAAATGTGAACACAGCTGTGCAAATTTAGGTCAGATCATTCAAAAAAAAAAAAAAGAGAATGAAGAGATGAAGAGCAACCTCGATTTGTCCTCTGTTAGCACGTGCCTGTCAGGACACCAGTGCTGAGTTCAGCTCAGCACAGATCACTGTCTGCTTACACCAGTTTATAATAACCTGCTGTTGGTATTCTGCAAAAAATGAAGCAGCAGGAAAAATTCAGACAGAAGAGGAGGGAGAGCAAAACAGAAGGAAAAAGGAGATAATTCAAACTTTCCCCTGGACTAGCTTCCCACTGCTACCTAATCCTCTCCTCTTAATGCCTTCCCTACATCTTCCTTCTCTGACTTATATATCTTCTTTATGACCTTCAAAAGAATAAAATGCTTTAAAATTTTATGCACAACTGAGAGCTAAAACTTCAGGCTCGTCAGAATATCATCATCTTCAATCTTCAGCAGTTTTTGTGTCTTATTCCCACTGTTCACCTGAGTCTTTTTTTTCCAATATTCCCGTTGTCAGTCTTAGAAACACAAAATGCATCAAAAGGTAGCAAATTATTTGAAGCCTATTTAGGACACTCAGACAGAATTATTCATCATTCTCACATTTGACTGTGCTCCTCTTCCTTGAAAAGGGAGATATATTCTCCCCAGTCTGGCCTTCTTTGTTGGTTTCATACAGGAAATTAGAGCTCTTTAGGGGACTGACCTTTTATTATTTTCATGCACTCACAGAAGAGCACCACAATTTATTTTTATAATTATTTTTTTTAAAGTTTTTCTCCAGTTCCTACCTGACTGAACTCAAAACTGCATGGACATAGGTCTATATCAACTCTTTGGGAGTTTATCAGAATGTTTGGCCACATTCAAAACTTTAGCATCAGCTAAAGGTCAATTCTGTCTTCTGAATCCTGTACAGCAACTTGACCAAGATCCTCCTTGTAACAAGGAGGATCAGCATCAGCTTCTATAGGGCTGGAAAGGACAGGTGAGAAGATGAATGAGATGCATCCTCTTGTAAGAGATATGGAGCTGGAGCTCTCTGCTTTGGAGCACAAATTGTCATGTGAATGGAGACATCACCAAAGAATCCAGAGAGGAAACAGAAAGATTTGAACATCAGCCTGATGCCACAAACTAGTCACAGCTAATAACCTAGTGACAGTTATGACAGAGAAAACCTACTGAGTTATATATTTTCTTGGCACTGTTCTGACTGCATTTCCATTTCTGGTCGTGAAAAATTTCATGGCACAGTAGAACTGTGCTGTAAACTCAATTGTCCTTGTCAGGTCTTTAATGCTTATTTTGCATTTTGCATTTGCCTGATCAAATTCACTGCAGAGTTTCTTGGACAAGTTATCGTCTCCTTCAGATGTTCTGAGGACATTCTAAGTGAACACATACTTCACATTAATTGCGCTGATTATCCCTGTTTGTGAAAAATTTAAAGCACAGACACTTGCCCATGAGATTCATCTCACTAACTAGAAATGTCCTCCTATGTATGAGATGTTCAGTTATGCTATAGTCAGTACGGATGTAGAAAATGCCCTCAACAGAATTCCTGTGATCATTGCTGACTTCCAAGGGAGCTGAAGGCAACTTTCTCAGGTGTAGACAGGTGACCCAAGTCCACATCTAATTAGATGAATGTCATTCATAGCAAAATTCCACATATAAACAGGATTTTGAATGTGTCTGCAGAATCACACATGGAAAGGGTGAGGGAGGCAGAATGTGTGTCTCTACAGATACGTTTATACCTTCTGTTGGAGTGGATGATCTTGGAGGTATTTGCTAACCTTAATGATTCTACGATTCTTATTTGGATTTAAAAAAGGAAAAAGGGGGAAAAAAGCAAATCCTCAAAACTTGATGATTCAGCATTTTTTTGTTACTTTGCCTGAAAATATTTTCCCTTTTATCATACATATGTACACATCCAGCTGGAATTAACTGTCAGATTATCACTGGATGGAAAGGTGCTCAGCACTTAGAATATAGGAAAAGTCAAAGATAAGGTGGGCCACAGAGTCTCCATTATCTCCCTACCTAATGCACGTGGATCATGCTATGATCAGACACTGATCTACAAAACCACTTCTGCCTCTTGCAGTGTTCAGAACACACAAAGTCTGGGAATCAATCTGGACATTACAGATGAGGTTTTTTCACTTTTCAGACTTCAAAAGACATTATAAGGGAGATAAGAGACTGAAAGAAAGTGACAACTCGGCTGAAACAAGAAAATATATGCATATTTAACAAGTCAGGCTCTCTGTTGTCTTGTTCTCTTGATACAAGTTTTCAGCAAGTTAAAGGCTCTCAAAGAGGCCCTTTTTATTCAATAAAATTATCTGAAGTTGCTAGAAAGGAAACACTGTCAGTAGATATCAAGGTTTCATGTGGAGTCAGAGGAGTTATTGATGCTTGCAAGGAGCTATGAAATTGAGTGTTTGCAGTGATGGACAGAAAGAGGACAGCACAACAAGAGGGGTTGTACTCTCAGACACTGAACAAGACCAGAATTCAGAGCACTGGAAATTTGACAAGCAGTTGTCGTTCAATTACCATCACCAGAAATGCTTAAAGGCTGGGACAGGGTGGGAAAATGTCACTGGAAATGTTCAAAGATAGGCTGGATGGGGCTTGGAGCAACATGGACTAGTGGAAGGTGTCCCTGCCCAAGGCAGAGGGTTGAAACTTAATTATCTTTAAGATCCCTTCCAATGCAACCCATTATATAATGATATGATTCTAAGATAAGGATGTTGGTAAGAGAACTTGACAGAGAGAGGTTGTCAGAACAGCACCACCAGAACGAGGGTCTTGGAGTTATTGGAAGAGGGAGTATTTGCAATACTGAAATTTATACAATATGGATTTACTTTCAGGCTCACAGGGAAAAAAAAAAGTTAAAAATACTTTTTTCACCACCATCCTCAGTTGTAGAATATTTAACAAATTGCAAGCAAACTTTGAAGCAGATATTTATCACAAGGGCTTTTGACTACTATAGCAAGGAACGAAGCTGCAGATCATTTTCCATCATAACAAGTCTTTGGATAAGTAGTAACTATTAAACTGGGATGCGATAGGGGAGAAACAGGTGCTGTTTCAGAGCAGTGTGATTTAAATACAGGCAATAAAATATGCAGAGCCATAATCAGAATTTTGACTTGTTTTAAATGCTTGGGGCCATGTTGATATAAATAACTGCACCAGGTTTTCCTATAGAGCAAGAGCTAAATTAAGTGGTTTACAAACAGAGGAAAAGGCTGATTTATTTGTCATGGCACTGCTTGATCTGTGACAAAAATAGAAAGGGCCAACTGCGCCACTGCTAGACATGAAGCCAACACAACAGGGCTGGAGGTACAGCTGCTGAATACAGCGAGGCCAGCAGTCTATCAACACAACAGGAAACACATTTCTTTCTCAAATTCAGCCCAGCATCTTGGCAAACTCCTCCACAAGGTTTGTGCAGCAAGACAGTTTGCTTCACAGAAAGGCTGTAATTCTCCCTGAAGGCTGTGGCTCTTATTCCAGCTGCAGAACAGCTGTCCCTCAGCTGTGCCTGTCGTGCTATGAGGATGCTGCTCAGTCACCTCATGGAGATATGGTCCCTTCTCAAATGAGTAAAGGCTGGCAGGATGAGCTTTTGAGGTTCAGCTGGACATGGAGATGGATTTCCTTTTGGATACTGGGGACACTGGCAACCCATTAATGCTTGAAAATTCCTGATTCTCCACAGCATCTAAGTGTTGGCTTTGGTGTTGTCTTTAGCACGGTATTTGAGTTGCAAAACAAACAGTGCCTGAAGAGGAAGGTGGCATTTTAACATGATAAAGACATCCAGCTCGGGGCTTTTCCCCTGAAATACACTTTGCTTGTGCCCAAATATTTCCAGCCAAGTAAACTTGGGCAACACAGGCAGCGAGTTTTCCAGAAAGGCACCACTGTGGCACCAGGACCACAACCCTGCCATGTCACCTCCATGTCCCTTAAAATTCTGCTTTTCTGGCAGTCACTATGATCAGAATAGATGTCCATGGCACACTGCAGGTGTACATAAAGCAGCAGTGAACTGCAGTTTTCTGATGTAGTTGGTAAAAGAAATGTCATATGGACATTCACATGAGAAAACCCATCAGGCATAGAAATCTAGAGACTATGGAAGGACAAGGCTGTACTGAGATCACGTCTTTGTGACATTGCAGTGAAGTTCTTCCTCTTAGATCCACTCCTATTCCCTTCCCATTGTCGTCAAACTGTTATCCCTGACAAACAAATATAGAAGGGGTCACTTTATCACCTGTTTTATTGCTATTTTGTGTTTGGGGTTTTTAAACCTCCTTTGTCAAAGCTCTGTGTCCAGAGGGACACTCTATGCCTTATCGGAGAAATATTTAGAAAAACTAAGGGACATCTAATTTTCGTTCTTGGTCACTGCCACACAGCAGTACTGAGTGTGTTCCTGGTACTGCACTATTTACACTATAGCCATGATGAATACTTCTACTCACATAAAGTTAGTGATCTTGGAGCTCTATTTAATTTCTTTTTGGTTTAGGTAATGCAACCACACAATTCCAATCAGAAGCCAGACCCAGACTGTGAACACACCAAATACTGCAATTTTATAAAAACTCCAACTCTTCCCATATAAATATTTACACTCAAATAAACATTACATGGGAAAAGACTCTAGGAAACCATCACATGAGAACTCTTCCCAAGGCAAAATACTGCAAATCTGAAAGTTGTGGAGTAATTATCCCAGCTACACGCCTTTCCCACAATAAAATCCTGCTTTGTCATTTCAGGAATGAAAAACATTTATCAGCACATTTTCTTATGTCTTTACAACATTAGATATGCGTTCAAAATACACTATATGAAGACATCCAGATATTTTCATAGTTTCAGACAAACTCAGATGGAAAGATGCAACTTTGCCTGGGAAAAAAAAAAGAAATTAAAATGTTTTCTGCTAGAAGTTTCTATATTGTGTGGAATAATCTCAGCAAGATGAAGTAATGAACCCAACACCATGACAAAAGTATCATTTTGGTAATTTTGCTCCCATTTCACTAATACACTGCACATCAAGGAACAAGAATATCTTGAGGAAAATATATATCACACCAATATCTTGTACGACACTAATTACCCAATCTTACACCAAACTGCTGAGCTAAAAACCAAACCAAAACAGCTACAGATGCTCCTGGTTGGGAATTCAGTAAGAATAAAACACCAAGTCAGAAGCAGAGAGGTTGTCTACGAGCAGAGGAAATTTCATCATTAAAGCTGAATCTGGGATGGTATTTTGGATAAAACACTTATTCATAGAAGGAATCTTGTAAACAAGGCTGAGATGAAGCCCAAATTTTTTGTTTTATGCCAAACAAACAATTCAGATTTCCACTAGCACATGGGAACTTATCAGATCATTTGCTTCATACCAGCTTGAAATAAAATGTCATTTTGAAAATTGTTGACTGTATTTCCTAATTAATTGAATTATTTATAGATGACTAGCCTTCAAATCCTGACATTGCTAATTTTTTGAGTTCCTGGTATTTACATACCTCACAGGGAACATCCATGATCTCTTATGAATGAAGACTCAGCTTAGGAGAGGCACTAATTAACTAACAAATGTCAGGCTCAGATCAATCATCCATATTAAAACAAGCAGAGGGCTTTACCTCGATCTCCAAACAAGACAGTGAGATGTGAACTTGAAGTCAAGCTAATGTAGTTAGCCGGGAATTTATAAAAAAAACAGGTACATCAACATCTAAATAAAAGTCCCTGTTATGTGAACATCCCTGCTCAGCACAGCTGCATTTAGTACAAATGTCTGCTCTGTTCCTGTGGATTTTTCATAGTCTAATCCTTGGCAACAGATTAATCATCCCTGGTGCTCCACAATCAAATTCTTAACCCTCATTGGTTTTGGGTTTTGTATTAGAAATACAATCAATACAGAGAACCCTAGCAGCACTTACTGTGCATTCAGTGCTGTGTGCAGCCTCACAAACCCCAGCAAATGTCTCAGATTTCTTATGGCCTCATTTCACCTCTGCTGTAGAGGGTCTAGCCAATTTAAAAATTTCACATTACTTTTGTCAGAGGCATAATTTTATTTCCAGAACTCACAGTAGAAGTGATGATGGGCCTGCAGAGCTGAAACGAGATGAAACTAGCTGCATGTTTGCATCTCACTTTGAATTTCAGACATAGCTTGCTGTGCAAGCAAACATTTCAGATTTGATCTGAAAATCAACAAAACACAAGGAACAGAGGGCCTCCAAGGTCTTTTTATTGCCTTTTTATAAGCAGTGGCATGTTGCCTCTCATTTTGCCCCCTGAGTATGTTTATATCTCTGTAAGATACTTTGGGAAAAGGGTAATTTAGGACACCTTGAAGAATCAAATGCCAGAGTGTCAAACTATTACTATTTTCACCCATAACACCAGATATGAAATTATTAAAGCTCTATTTTCAACAGCAATTAACAGCTAGGGAGAAATTCCAGTGACTAAACATAGAGCTCTACTGTCATTTTATACCCCCTAAGATATAAAATATGACAATTATTCCCAACTGTCAGTTTACCCACAATGTGGGAGAGTCCTGCTTTCTTTGGAAGCAGCAGCTAAATATCAGATGAGGCATCTTAAAGCCTCTCAGATGACAACACACATTTATGATTAGGTAACTGAGTGTTTTCTCTAAAATCTGCAAACAAATAAAACCTAGAAACTGATCAAACTTAGCCTGAAACAGCCACCCAGATGAAATAATTCAGCCTCTGCTGACTGCATCTCCTTTAGAAGTAATGGAAGCTTAAACACTTGGATGTCTACACACAGTGCCTTAACAACAGAATGGAGGTGAATTGATGTGGGAATTCATCCCATTCTCAAACTGAAACCTATTTCACCTATTTTAGGTACCTACATTATCTATTTCTACAGATGGGCTACTTGTCTACAAAAGGGAAAAAAATTACCTTTAGAAAGAGATTCCCCTGACCCACTTCTCGACATCCATTTCACACTGAAATGAGTCACACCTTTTGTCTCCACAGATTAGCAGGAGAAACCTCAGTGCTTATCTCTGATATAGCTTCTCAAGGACAGATTAGAAATCCCACTTCTGGAAAATGGGTATTGATCAAGAGTTAGGTACCTGCCTCTCAGAAGGACAAATAGACATCCACACATATCTTCAGGCACTTAAGATTCATTTGAAACTCTAAGTTTTAAATTCCTAGATTTCACTGCTCTCCAAAACACAACTCAAAACAATCCCCTGAAAGGAAGCAGAGTTTCAAATTATACACTTATCAGACAAAAAACTATTGCTAGAAATCTAAATGCAACTTTGACCGACAGACTTTATGCCTCAAACAATAAAATAAATAAAAAGATTTAAGAATGGATTCAAGATTTTATGTAGGGACTTCATGTATGAACATCACACTAATCAGATCTCTTGGAGGTTTAAATTTTTATCATATTTATATTTTCCTAATTTCTAAGGACTGGATGGAAAAGAAAGGTAAGACTAAATAATATCAGAAAAGATCCCACATGCAAGAGGAATTACAGTGTGAAAATAAGTCCTGTCAACTCACAGGTAGAAGCTCCCTTCACCTGACTACCAATTGCATTTTTCACTTATAATTTTCCAATGCCATATAGTGTGTTTCAAACCAATTTCCAGTTTTGATGCTACAAAACAGCTGCTTTCTCCAGCTGATAGAAAGTAATCAGATATATGTATACTGGAGAGCCCTTTGGTGCTCCTCTGGGTTAAAGAAATGTGAATTACTGTTAGAAAAAAGCAGCAAAGCAGCAAGTCACATCTTCCCCACAAGTGATGGTCTGTCATTCTAGGCAAGAAAATATAGAGGCTTATTTTCTCCTACTCGTGTTATAATCACCAACATCAGTTTTCAGAGCCTCACACAAAATCCATTTCTCATTAAAAAAAAAAAAAATTAAAATCTGAAAAAAATAGTGCGATATCAAGAGGAAAGTCTCAACACATCTTTGGAGTTTTAATCACAACCATGAACTTGATGTATTGCAGAAACATTCATTCTGGAGTTCTGATTTCATCCTCCTATTAGCAGCAAGACATCCATGAAATGTAATTCTCACACAGCACTGAGAACGAGGAAAACAGACAGAACACACAACCGTGGCAGGCACATGATTTCACTGGGCCTGAAATAGCAAGTTGTGAAATGTTCTGTTCCTCTGCATTTGAATAAAGATCACTATGAAGCAGAAGGAGACAGGAGATCCAAGTGTTTACACCTCTGTCATGAGGAAAACACAGTTGTGTTTCCACCCTGATGGCAAAGCAGTTCCTGAGTGTGTTTTTCGTGGTTTATAACAGCTGAGCAGCACACAGCCTGCTAGGTAAGAAAATCAAATTTGGGCTAGGATGGATATTTCACCTGGTCTAGAATCTCACTCTGATCCTGCAAAGGAAAGTCAGGGGCACAGCTCTGTTTGCAGGACTCAACTCCTGCAGGATGAACACGCTTCAGGCTGCTCCAGCACTCTTTACTTAGTATTTATATGCAGAAATGGGCCATCTGTGTGTCTTCTGAGATAAAATTTTGGCAGCAGAGACAACATCACACACTGAGTAATAGCCCAGTGATTCCTGGAATATACTGACTGCAGTAAAAGTAAGGATGTTGGGTAAAATTCTGGCTATTCCAGTGTCAACAGAAGAGCTTTGTCTGTGTTAAACAACTATTTGGAGATATCACAAAAATGAGAAAATAGAAACCACTGAATCTGTCTCCTTATTCAAAGTTGCATCTGAGGTCACTCTTAAGACTTTATCAGCAGTATTCACACTAGAAAGAGCAGAATATTATTATTATTTTCACGATCTAGATTCTCACACACAATACCTCACATATGATACCTCTAAAATATTAAAGCAGCTTCAGGACTGTAGAAATAAAATCTGTGCAGGAAAAACAACACATTTAACATTGTTACACCTTTGGCACATTGTAGACTTTCACTTTAACCCTCTTTCTATTGTCTCTCCTTTAGATAGAACTACTTGCAATTATTTCAATTTTTTTTGTTTGTTTGTTTTGTTTTTCACAACAGAAAGCTTTTTTTCTATTTGCATGGTCAAAGTAAGGATATACTAAGACATAAAATGTGATTCTACTGAAACCTACTCATTTCACATAATCTTATTTCATGCCATGCTAAGCCAGAAAAAAAACAATGTCTGTAGAAGTAAAAAATAACTTCAATCCTGCATCTAACTTGTGAAATATTATAAATTGGCTTTCAATAAAACTTTCTCCAGAAAAGGTCTCCCGTCTCATCCAAAGCAGCAAAATGGCTATTTTAAATTTCTTTTGCATATAACCACATGTCACTATTAAGATCAGGAGACACAAATTACTCTGAAAAATTACAAAAAGAGTTCTCACGAACCTGTCAAGCTGAATGGGTTTGTGGGCTGATACTGTTTGAAGAACATTAATTATCAAACAGCACAGAACCTGAACAACATGGCATCTGGAATATTCCTCATCAGTCAGGTGTTCAGGCAGTGAATATCAGTGCAGTCTGACTGAAATCAAGGAGGTTTGTGCCTGCTTATACCACTGGAGGATGTTTCCCACTATATGTTTAAAATACCTTGTCCTTTTCTCTTCTTGTATAATAAGGCATTATTTCTGCAGCCAAGGCTTCTGAAAAACATGATTTCTGTGTCAGAGGGATAAAAATACCCCCGACACATGCAGATTTCATTTAGAAAAGCATCAGAAGATTCACAGTTTGAGCTGGAATTTATTATTGATCCTTTCAGCTCGATGCCAATTTGAAATTGTGCTCTAAAACAATACACTTTCCTTTGTCGAATCCTTACAGCAGCATTAAGAAAAAGATAAAACTACACAATTTTAAAATTAACCACTGGTTTTTAAAGTATGTTATGGATCCATCATTAGAGATATAGATGAAAAAAATGGGGAGGAATTTGTTCTGGATAAGAATTTGCAAAGCTTGCATTTTCTTCTTTTTGGTTTGTATTTGTCTGAAAAAAAAATTTAATTTCTGTCTTGAGAGTACCAGGCAGAGATTGGAGACAAAATGTAATAATGCCTATAGAGACAGAGTAACAATATGTAATTAACCCTTGGAGCTTGACAAAACACTTTTAAATCTGAAGCAAACAAGATCTTCTTGTGCAGAAAAACTGACATAATTCAACTTCTCTTCCATTCGGAATAAATTGTCCATGGAAACTTCTGCACAAAAACTAAACTTTAGTTTGTTTCTTATGTTTTTGGGGTTTTTTTTGGCATAACCAAATGCCCCAGTTTTCAAACATTCAAAATCCAGAAGCCCAAAATTGGGTATTTAGGTATAATCTTAGGTATTTATAGCCCTATAATGCTATAATTAAGGTCAGGAACAAGTCTACTTGTGTGCTTCCTTCCACTCCATCCAGTGCTTCTCCTAAGATTTTCCCATCAGAAGAACTCTCTTGGTATCTGCAATTCTGAATTTTGGCCAGGCTGATCACCTATAATTCCATTTCCCAATGGAATGGGACAAGGCAACTCCAAAACATTCAACATTTTGGTGATATCCTTTAACTGTTCTGGTCTAGTAAGCATCATGCAAAGGACGGGCTTAGAGAACATAAAAAATGACAAACTGCACCCCAAATACAGTGTCTAGGGGTGATTTCACCCCAAGCCCAAAATGCTGTTTGCAAAAGCCAGAAAGGGTGAGAGTTTGGGGACTGAAGGAAACACCCCTAAAGATCAATGTGGAGATCCATGGCTTAAACACAGTCAACACTCCTCTACTACTATTTGTCCCCACCTTATGCTTTGCCTGGCAGTCCTAAATTTAAATTCATTCTTTTGGCTCTGACAGTTTATCAGCCCTTGTCTGTCACTCAGCCCTCAAACAGAAGTTTGCTTGCTGGAGCACAGGCTGTGGCAGATTTGTGTGCTGTGAGTCTCCAACACGCTTCTTTAGTGAAAAATCACTTTCATCAATATCTTGTCTAATAAACAGAACTCTGAAGTGAACCACAGATATCTCTCTCATAGACTTATTCTCCTTGGCTGGTGGGGAAAAAACTTCCCATAGAAGGAGATGTGAACATGACTGTGTCTTTAACCCTCAGACATCTCACTACAGCCATTCATCTGTCAGGGACTTCATCATCTGAAACTCCACCAAAAATTCTTACTGGCACCCTTTATTTCTAAACTTTCTAAATGTGGGTGATTTGAAAGAAAAACCATAAATGTGGAGAGAGTAGGACTTTCCTGGGGAGTATCACTTTTGGCAGCAGGCACAGTTAGCAAGCTGCAGCTGCAAGTTCCAGCCTTTGTACACCTCATTTACGACACAGACTTTCTCTGGAATAATTCTTTTAGTGATGTTACAGCTGTTAGGGTTGTAATTCTACAGAACCAGCATATCACAGGCTCCCTCTGAAATCACCAGCCATTTCAGAGGTATAAAAGAACACATTGGATTGCAGTGGGAATTCAGTACACTAGAAAGCTTGTGAGGAAGCCTTCTTTTTAACGAGTATGTTTTCAAAGAGTCTGATTTTACAAGGCTAGTTTGTGAACTGCTGGCTAAGCAGCCAGGTGGTGCAGCTGATTCCAGATATAGCAGGTCTTAAAAATTACAACAGCACTGTATAAAAATAAGATGGGCAGAGCATAAACTCTGAGCAGGAGAAAAATTAGTCTCCATGCTTTAGATAATTTTGGAGGTTGGCTTAAAGGACTCTGGAATCTGTCAATAGCAACTGACCAAGTGTGGTCTCTTCTGAGCCAATTTATGAATGTTCATGCATAAAGACTTGCATAGAACCACAGAATTCTAGAATATCCTGAGCTGGAAGGGACCCACAAGGATTATTGAGTCTAACTCCCAACCCTAAGAATCCCACCTTGTGCCTGAGAGAGTTGTCCAAATGCTCTTTGAGCTCTGTCAGGTTGGTGCTGTGACCACAGCCCTGGGGAGCTGTTCCAGTGCCCAACCACCCTCTGGGGGAAGAACCTTTTCCAAATATCCAACCTAAACCTCCCCTGACACAACTTTAGGCCATTCCCTGGCTCCTGTCACTGTCACCACAGAGCAGAGACCAGTGCCTGTCCCTCCTCTTCCCCTCACAGGGGAGCTGTAACTACAATGAGGTCTCCCCTCAATCTCCTCCAGGCTGCACAAGCCAAGTGACCTCATTCACTTCTCACATGGCTTCCCCCCTAAGCCCTTCACCTCTGGCATAAGACACTGTATTTCATTCCTATTCCTAGAGCAGGGCAAATACTTCAGTGCCAAAAAACTTAGTGATTCTACAAAACCTGTCATATTGCAACTTCAGCAGTGCTTCATCTCTGTGTCCCCTGGGAAGTAAACTTACATTATCATCCTTATTCTACAACTACACCTAGATAGGGAAATGTTTGCTAAGAGAAGATCAGGAGAAAACTGCAGAATGGAGACTGCCATGAGCACATTTCTAAATGATCAAACTAAAGGCCCCTCTAGGCCTGTAACATATTTTTAGAGACAAAAAGGGAGTCAGAAAAAGTTCTTTCCAGTTTTGTGCAGTAACACCATGGTTCCCAGGCAGTTCATCCCCAAGCTGAATCATAGAATCATAGAATCATAGAATCATGGAATCATAGAATCACGGAATCACAGAATCATAAACTCATGGATTCATGGGATCATAGAATCAAGGAATCATGGAATGGTTTGTGTTGAAAGGGACATTAAAGATCCTCTAGTTTTTACACTCCTGCCATGGGCAGGGACACCTTCCACTATCCCAGGTTGCTCAAAGCTCTCTTCAACCTGGCCCTGAACACTTCTAAGAATGGGGTAACCACAGCTTCTCGGGGCAACCAGGGCCTCACCACACTCACAGTAAGCAATTTCTTCCTAATATTCAACTTAAGTCTCCCCTCCTATTTCCTACCTCTGATTTGCCTTTTGGTTTGCTCAGTAGTGAGTTGCTTGCATGAATTTTTCACTCTTTCCCATATGTCTTTGTGCTCCAAGCAACTACTTTAGAGAATTAGTTTTGTTAACTACTGAGGATTTTGTGGATTTTTTTTCCCTTGAGCATTTTTCTTCATTAACTGACACAGAAATTGTGCTTCTACAGAAAAGTTCATCTGAGCTTGACTTGACTTTTACTGAAATCAAGGGCAGGTTGAACATTAAACACAGCTTGTGTTTTGACAAGAATATCAAACCAGGTGTCAGCAGAAGGGAAAATCCTCTCTTGTTCCATAAGGAAGATATGATAGAGAAGCAAATATACAGCTGGGAAGTACATACCAGGCAGAGGATGATACTACAGTGATAACAACAACAATAACAAAGTACAATCTTTTAGAATCTAAAGGTAAGTACCTTTCACATAGCCATTTACTGGATTATCCTAAAATCCTCACTATCAGCGTGAAGGTCAGTTAATCCAGAGTTGGGGAAAGTCCCCCGGCACAAAAAGAAAAAGTACCAAAATAAAGAGAGAGAAAAAACAAAGAGAGGAACAGAGAGCTGTAGAGGCACAGTACATAAGCACACACAGGGACATGCATCACCTCTGCTCACAGAGCAAAACAGCTTCACCTCTGATCTTATTTGAACCACCAAAAGCAAATCTGATCTCAGAAGCATTCTGCAGTAGGAGCATAAAGATGATAATTGAAAGTTTATTACTTAACGCTTGGCAAAGCTATTTCCCATGGCAATTTGATAAATACCTTGACTTTTCTGCCCGTCATAACCTCAGACGTTTATTGCCTCATTTGCTATAACAAACGTTCAGTTATCTCCTGCCTACCCAGCTTACATTTAACAAACCATGCAGAGGGAATGTTGCCTCTGCAGAAGAAAACCCAGATGAGACTGAAATTTCAGGTGGCAGGAGAGACATCAGCTTTTCAAGAACTGCAACCAATCTTACACTAGAAAAGCTGCTGAGTTGAAGCAGATTTGGTGGAAGTTGCTTAAGCTGGGGCAAGCAGAGGGTCCTTTCTGCTGGTGGAGTCTCTCCTGACTCTTTCCAAGTTGTAGGGAGAGCAGAGACCCACATTTCCACACAATACCTTAGGGCAGTCAGAAAAAAAATCATCATAGGTCACCTCACTGGGACTGTTGATATTAAGCATTTAATGCTTTATTTACTGCAAGCCAGCCCTTGCTTAGGCAAGGTCATCTTAGACAGCAGGGCTTTCCAATAAAAAAAAATATTGGGGTGGGCAAATCCAGCCTCAGAGTAGATAATATGCCTCCAGAGCAGTGAGATTTCTATGGCCAAAAGGATAAACAGAATGTGGGCTGACACTGCCACCAGTCTGAGTTCTCTCTGCTGTAAAGAATTAACGAATTTATTGCTTGTAGGCACAGAGCTGTGGAGCAAGACAGGGTTCTCCTCCTCTCTGTGGGGCACCAGGGCCAGCATGTTCCCAGCCACCAATGGAAAATATGTATTTTGAAGCTGAGGGCATCTTGGAGAAGAGACAGAAAAATATCTTGATGCTTACTTGAGAATTAGGGGGGAAATGTTGCCATTAGCAAAGATATCCAGCTTCAGTGAGGTTGTGTACCTCACTCCTTGCAACTCACTGCAATCCCCAGGTTTTTGGGATCATCAGGTGTATTGCCCCACCTGCATAGGCACAACCTGCCCTTGGTGCAGTATCTGCACATGCAGGGGGTGATTGTGAGGCAAATCTGCCCCAAGTCACCTCTCAGTGACAATAAGTGACACCTACGGCACCCATACAGGTAGCACTCACAGCACTAGCATCTTCCACATCTGGAGAGGTTTCATCTTTTATATAAGGAAGCAAAATGGAACAAATTCCCTAGCTGAAAAAAAAGAGAAATGGATTTTTCCGACAGAAAGCAGATAGTACTTATAAAATTGCCAAGGTGGTAAAGGCCTCCAAGATCATTGAGTCCAACCTTCAGGCAAGTGCCCCATACCCACTAAACCATATTGCAAAGTGCAGGTCTACTCATTCTGTGAGCACTTCCCAAGATGGTGACTCCACCACTTCCCTGGGGATCTTGTTCCAATGTTTAACAAGTCCTTCAGTGAAGAAATTTTTCCTAATATCCAACCTGAACCTGCCCTTGTCCAGTGTGAGATCCTTTCCCTTTGTCCCATCACTAGTTGCCTGGGAGAAGAGGAAAAACAAAAAAACATGGAAGATGACTGCAGTGGAAAACATCAGGCCTGCTGTTTTCAGAACCCACCTAGGTGTTTGGCTACTTCCAGTACTTGAGGGAATATCAAAGGATCTCAAAGAAACCAATGGATTATAATTTCCTACAGAGCCAGTATTAGACATTTATTCTTTGGTCTGCATTTCTCTGATATTATTCTAATTAGCTGAATTGTGATGGAGGTGCCTGGAGGCTCAATTATTTCAGTTCACCAGGGATGCCTGCTGTATTAATTTTTAAACAAAACATTTAAAGTATTTACTGAAGTTGTTAAGAACCTGCAATAAGATGCCAAAGCTGTTCTTAACAAGAAGAAGGTTTCATCTGTTTTCTAAAAAGTTCTGCTTGTTTCATCATTCAGCCAAACTCCAAAATTTAAGGGGAAATATTAACCTCTCTTTGTAATAACTCTCCAATCTGAAAGGATTTGTGATGTGGGTTTTTTTCCATTTCTTTTATGTGTACATTTAACCTGGAGACATTTCTGGTGAGAGAATTCATTTTTTAGTGATAAATTCCACACCCTGCATTAAGAGAAAGAAGAGGAAAAGTCAAGAAAAAGAAAATGGTGCAAATGGAATTAATTTCCAAATATTTTGCTCTTTTCTTGAAATTCCAGATCTCAGACAAAAGTGCATATAGAAATGTTCATCCTCTCGTACATAAAGGCAAAACAGGAGGAAAAAAATAGATTTGTGAGTTTTAAAGGAAAATTACATAAACCACAAAATTATTTAATTCTGGAGTTCAAAACCAAGCTGACAAGTAACAGAAGTGTTTATATACACCAATGTTTATTCTTTGATAAAAGTTTCTAACGAGTGTCCAGAGAGGCTGTGGGATCTCCACCCATGGATTTACTCAAAGTTCACTTGGAAATGTCCCTGAGCAATCTGACCTAATTTTGAAGGTGGCTTTGCTCTGAGCAGGAGGTTTGTATAGAAATTAACTTAAATCAGTCTATGATTCTATGTCTATAAATGATAAAGTATCTTGAAAGAGCTTTGGTGAAATTGCAAAGTATGGTGTACATCTACAGGAAGGAAACCCATTTGGTCAATCCCTCCTGCAGGTTCAAATTTCTCTGTGGATTTAGAGATGCAGAGAAAGAAAGTCACAGATGCAAGGACATGGATGAATGGTGACCCTGAGCAGTCCCCTCTGCCTTGCTCTTCACAGACTAGATCACACAAATACAATATTAGGTCATTCTTCAAAAAAAAAGTTGGATTTTGAATCAACATCAATGGCGAATTTAGGAGATTCCTATGGCAGGCTTTCGCTAGGACAATCTTGGAGGAGGTTTTTCTTCTTTTTTGAGAGGTACAGAGTAATTGATTTTGTTGCTGTTTTTTTGGTTTTGGTTTTTTTTTTAAGAAATTGTTGTGCCATCTCTGATATATTTCAGTAGGTTTCAGTTCTACTATTTATTTCCCCATCTCAAATTAAAATTTCACCACAATCAACACTTTCTTGTAATATTACTACTTTTTGTGATAAAAGCAGCATTTTTCCAATAGGAGAATATTTCTTGGCAATTTTTTTCCACCAGCTTGATCTCTAATATTTATTCAGCACATTTGTGGTGTGTTGACCTTGTCTGGATGCAGTGGCACATCAAAGCCAGACTGCCACTTCCCTCCTCAGCTGGACAGGGCAGGAAGAAATTAAGATGGAAGGCTCATGGGTTGAGATAAGGACAGAGAGAGATCACTCACCAGTGACCATCACAGGCAAAACAAATGTGACTTGGGAAAAAATTTAATTTATTACAAATCAAATCAGAGTAGGATAACAAGAAAAAACCCAATTTTTAAAACACCTTTGCCTCCATTCTTCCTTTCTTGCTGGGTTCAACTTTACTTTCAATTTCTCATCAATGGAGGGGGATGGGGAGTGGGGATTGTGGTCAGTTCATCACACGTTGTTTCAGCCGCTTCTTCCTCCTCAGTGGGAGGACTCCTCACACTCTTTCCCTGCTACATGGAGTCTCTCCCCGGGGAGATATCCTTCATGACCTTCTCCACCTTGAGTCCTTTCCACATCTTTCATGAACTGCTGCAGCATGGGTCCCCCGTGGGGTCACAGGTTCTGCCAGCAAACCTGCTCCAGCACAGGCTCTCCAGGGGCTCACCTTCTCCTTTGGACACATCCACCTGCTCTGGAGTGGGGTGTCCCATGGGCTGCAGGGCACCCTCTGCTCCAGCACCTGGAGCACCTCCTCCCCTTCCTTCACTGACCCTGGTGTTTGCAGAGCTGTTGCTCTCACGTGTTATCACTCCTCTCTCTGGCTGAAAAAAGGGTTTTTTCCCCACTCCTTAAATACATCATCCCAGAGGTGCTTCCACCATCACTGGTGGACTCAGCCTTGGCCAGCTGAGGGTCCATCTTGGAGGTCCCAGGGATTGGCTCTGTCAGACAGAGGAAGCTTCTGGCAGCTTCTCACTGAAGCCACCCCTGCAGCCCCCCTGCTACCAAAACCTTACCACACAAACCCAATACAGCTTTCTGTTGCCTGCCCAGTAATGGTGATATAATTGCACAATGGGCACTAAATGAAAATAAGCTACGAACAAAATCCTCATCTAGCCTGAAGCAGTGGAGATTAAATCAATAGATCTCAATTACATACAAGAAAGGCTGAACCTGTAATGTAATGTACAAGATTTCTAGCACCACCTCAAAGACATACACTTCAATCTATTATAAAATTCACATCTTAACTGTTCATAGGAAAGTCTTCTAATCTTCTAACTCAGCTCTGCAGAGTCATTTCTCACTTGTTTCCCTCTCTGCTCATCTAAAGTATTTCTGTTCATATGCTATTTTAATATCAACATCCCCAAGCTAATTTAGTGGGTTTTCTTGGTTCACAGACAAGGAATTACGTGGGTTTGGTAGGACTGAGCATTCAGCAGTTGAAGTGACTTAATGGTGCTCTGTGTTATTTTGATTGTTATGGGCAAACCCAAAGACCTGCACTTGCTACTGGAAGCAGACCAGCACAGGTCCAGTACAATTTTAGTCTAACTAAAGTGTTGCTCAGAACATTCAGAATTTATACAAAAAGCAAGTTAAATCCTTGACATCATAGTTCTGTCAAGTTTTTCTACAATTTTCTCTGTCCATTGAGAACTCTGCATAAATAATGGAAAATCACCTTATATACAAGAAAAAGTTGATAACATCAGCCAAAATATTTAGCTTAGATGACCATAGGCATAAAATGCAGCAAAGGAATTTATGAACAGAGGTAAGGGAAATATTTTTTACTGTCAGTGGTTGCACTCTGGGAACTTGCCCAGAAAGTTGATGGGATCTCCATCCCCAGAGATATTTAAAACACATCAGGACGTGACCCTGTGCAACTGAGTAGATCTTCAAAGGTGCCCCTGCTTTGGGCATGGGATAGACCAGCTCTCTAGGGGTGCCTTCTAACTCAAATAAGGAATTATATCATGAAGCTCTGCAGTCCTTCACAGCCATGACATGATTTGACAGGCAGATAAATCTAGCCATGGTGCCTGACTGTAAGTCTACAGCATAAGGATGATCCCCTCCCAAGAGGCATAGCTAAATCAGGGCATTTCAAACTGCACATCTGTGTTGTTACAACAGGAGGAATAAAAGGGGAAAGGACACCATGATGTGCTGTATTTGCTGACAAATGTAGAGAAATTCATCAACTGTAGAGAAACTCATCAACTGTGAGAAATTCCACAGCAGAGCTACTGTGGCCCTTTCTACAGGAGCAAGAATATTTCAGAGCAAAATTAAATTAATAACTCATCAGTCATAACTGTAAGAAAAAAATCAACAAGTGTTACTACACAAAGGCTATCATGTCCACCTCCTCAATGTCCTTTCCTTATAATCCAGGACTCTGTAGCGTGGCAAATACAGCCTGAGAACAATCAGACAAGCAAGACTGGCTGTCAGTACTGTCTCAACAGGGAAGTAGGTGGAAGCTCTGCAGCTTTCTGAGCTTTCACAGCAGGGCTTGGCAAACACCTACACAGAGCTGCTCACGGCTGTGAGACTCACAGCTGGTGCAGACCCACCTGAATCTCTGAGCTCCTCAGGCCTGGCTGCAGGAGGAGAAATAAAGCAGTGCCCCTGAGAAGAGCCCAGGATGGAGATAAGCACTGCAGGCTGATGTTACAACAAGCACAGGGGTCTTTGGCCAGGGAGAACCAGGCTCAGGTTGTGAAGGTGATGGACTGGAGGATGCACAAACAAGGGACACTTCTCCCTCCTTGCCTCATATTACCCATGCAAAATTGCAAAGTTAGGGGAAAGAGCAGGAGAGGAAGAAATAAAAGACCTGATGCCACTGGTGCAGGGCAGACTAAAGAAAAAGCCTGTTAGGGTTGCAAATTTAAATCTATACCTGTGCTCATACACTGCAGCAATATGTGGACAAATTAATAGACTGGGTCAGCCCTGAAAAAAAATCTTCTCCATGGTATTCTAGCACTTTCTATATTTACATTTTGTGCCTAATTTAAACAATATTGATCGAAAGTGAAACCTGAAAATACTGACTACTGCTTTCCATTTCCTTACTTGACAGAACTTTGGTTTAAATTGTAGGAAAGCATTATCTCTGGAATAAGAACTTAGATTAAAAGTGTTAATTGTAAATTTACTATTTTCTCTGCTGCAAACATCTATAGGCTGGCCTTGGCAGCAGAAATATCCGTACCTTTCTCCTGGGTTCTCTCCAAAATTTGTTTTGTGAAAGAGATAAACAAAGAGAAAGAATCTAAAGAAGGATGAATGAGAAGAGTGGAAGGTGATAAAAGTTTCCTGGCTGGGTAATACAAAGATCAACCTAAATGAAAATGTTGTTCCTGTTGTCATCCTACCCTTCACCACTCTTAATGCATATAGAGATATAAAATGCATCTCAATGTATCCCAAATACTGGCTGAATTTTTTATCTTCTCTAGGAAAGTTTTAATAGAAGCAAGACCTCTATTTCACATAAAATAATAAATTTGGAGAGGGTGCAAGACACATTGTCTCCTACTGCACTGTCATTAATGTTTAATTTTTTAAATAAAAACCAGGACAATTTTAATAAATCAATAAAAAGCCAGTCTAAAACTTCAACCCCTCTACAACCCTGGCAAACCTCTCTCCTGGAAGAAGGGAGATTTATTTTTTGTTCTGGGTAGCCTTCTCTAGAGATCAAACCACCTGAATAGAGAATTTAAAAATCCTAAAATCTCATGGATGGCACTTGAGCTTTGATGTTACTTAACTCTAAATGTGAGGGGAGGCGTGGGGGTGCAGCTGTAAGAGCACTGCAGGCAGAGCAGAGTTTTTCTGAAATCTCTTTGCTCACCTCTCCTTTAAAGAGCTTCTGAACACCTGCAGCTCACATTTACTGCAATTTGTGGAAGCCAAACCAGTCTGGGAATCAACCCCAATGCCCAAATGACAACGTGCATTAGAATGAAGCACTCTGGTACTTCAACACCAGCAAGCCATTAATAATCTAAATAACTAATAATTACTGAAAACCACCTGTATACAGCCCTCCTGAAAGACTTCTATTGCTGAAATACCAACCAAGCAAATGCCTCACTCTTTCAACATCTAATTTAGCTTAATATACTATCTGCACATCTGCTTTTTCAAAAAGCTATTAAACAAATTATATTGTAGTACATCCCTTTTTTTTAAACGACCCACCAATTCAGAACTTACTCACATCCCTCTGTATAATTTTTGTGCTAGGAATAGACTGAAATACCAATAAAGCCATTTTAGGAGCTATTCACTGTTGCTAAGAGGACATCAACACAACTGTTAGCCAGCACCAGTCATGGCAGAGAATAAGAGAATAACATTTCAGTGGATTTTTCGTCTAGCTTCATAGTCTAAATCAAGGAAACAATAGCAGCTATTTTCTTTTGTTGTTAAAATCTCCCATTAGTAGTTCAATGTCATTTAGTCGGTTGAACTGGCATTTGTTCTAAACAAATCCACCAATGAGCTGTTTTAGTGCAGTCAATAAATCACCATTAGTCTCATTTAGGAAATAAAATATGATTTTCAAAACGCAGCATGAGCACTGATGTTCATTATAAAAGGCATGTAGTTACCTACGTAACAAATGTGGGGTCACATCAGCTCCAACATACACAAGATTACTGTGTCTGCAGAGGAGCACGATGGTGCATGAATTTCCATTCCAACTCGTGTGCACATGGTAAATGTTGGAAATTTCAGAATGCAGATTTACTTGTTGCATGTATTCCCAGCTGACAAGGTCATTCAGCAAAGCATTTTGATACTGCTTCAAGGAGATCTTCAAAACTTCATATTTGTACAGAAATGTGTTTGTTCATTTACCTGAGTTGAAAGCACCAGTGACATTGTCAGGAGGCAGAAATTCCCCAGGATTTTTAAGCATACTGGCACTTTCCTATCAACACTAACCACTGGGCACTAAAGTGATAAGAGCTGTGGAAAGCAGAGCAAAGTGTTGAACTTGACTTTTCTTGCATAAAGCAATCATCATAAGACTCATCTGTTTTAATAAAGTCATGATCTATTATACAAAACCTTTCCTCTTAGTAGATTACTTACCTAGGTGTGCAACATTTATTTAAAAATAGATGTTTGGGGTTTTTTTTTTAGAAAAGAATAAAAACAAAGAGATATTTCTTTTATTAAAAGTGAAAAGTGAAGAAGGGTAAAGGAGAAACTGAAAAGGCACAATGTGTTACCTGACGTGGATGATTCCCACATCTGTGAACTTAGACAGCCCAGGGAGGGTTTGAGCTGTCCTGGGTCGGCTAATGTCCTGGGCTGGCTGTAAATAATGGTGAATTCCCTCTCTGCAGACATTCCAAATCCACCTGGAGGTGTTCCTGTGTCACCTGCTCGAGGTGACCCTGCCTTGGCAGGAGGATTGTACTGGATGATCTGTAGAGGTCCCTTACAACCCTAAAAATTCTGTGATTCTGGAATTTATAGCCTATATTTTAATGACTACAAACAGGATTATTAAAATGATGTTATATATCGTTTCCTTGTTCTGAGGTGCTGGATCTACTGTCATTATTGTTTCTTTATTGTTTTGTTGCCATCTGAAGATCTTAAAAGACTTGTTTTTTATGGGAAACAAACAAACAAAGAAACTTATAAAAGGAAAGAAAAGCCAATATTTCTATGGCCAACATCATGCGTGGGAAAAATATCGTTAATTTTGGAGAGTTTGTAATAAAAGCATTCCAGTTTTTAAGTCCTATTTTTTCTTTCCGATTGCTGCATGAAAGAGTAAAATAAGCAACCACTTCACTAACTAGAAATTAAAAATAATTTAAAAGATACATGAAAATAATAAATTACAAAATCAAACTTTGAGAAATGGACTTTTCTTCCCTTCTTGACTTTCAGCTCAGAGCACTTTTATATTTTTCTTACCAGCACAGTAGAAATATTCTCAGGAAAATGGATCATTTCAGAGGGCAGGGACAGTTCCAGGACGAGAGACAGAAGGCTGCACACACAGCCTTGACAAACTGGTATCACAGAATAAAGGCACCACACCAAAAATGAACATTTTAAAGGAATTTACTCAAGCCCCTTCAACCTTTCCCTTACATATGAATGTTATATTTTAAATTACAGGAAAATTGCTAGCTATCCACTTTGAAACCCTCAGGCCAACAAGCCATGACAGCAGACAACAGGAAATTTGAACATTGGCCCAGCCTGAGCTGCAGGAACAAGATCTGAAAGATATCATCCTTTTTTTGACTCTGACACACATGAAAACTGACCTTAGGAGCTGTGCCTTATTGGCCTTCACACTTATGGCACAATCAGAGTGAACAGGATTCTGTACAGGAGGAGAAATAAGGTGTTGTTTCCCCCTTTCTCCATGCTAAAATTCTACCTCCACTCTGAGGAAATTACACCTCTTGGCTTGATGAGTCAGAAAAAAAGAGAAAGGAAGAAGAAAGGAAAAACAAATTCATCCTTTTCAGTGCATTTTGTATGTGAGAAATCAATATTCAGCCATGGGCTGCATCCGATCTGCAGCCTCAAACCCAATAATCCACTCTTGATGCTTCAACCAGGATTTCAGTAAAGGAAGGCCAGGCTTAGCCCTGGCACCAGGTGCTGCGTCAACCTGGAATGCCAACATGGTGATAGGAATTCAGGCATCTCACCAGCAAAGATGGGAGATGAAACACTAGGGAACTTGTCTTGAATTTGAAATGTCCAATATAGCTCAGTTTAAGGTAAATTCATAATTAAATTCTCAATCTTTCCATATCCAGTCAACACCTGAAAGCAACAAAGCAATTCCCAACCTCTGCTTTCCAGAGATTTTCACACTAAAATATATAAAGTTCTTATATTTTGAAACATATAAAATTCCAGCTGTTTCAAGTGAGTGGATTATTACACTTTAATGCAGCAAGAAATGCACACAGGAGGTATCTACAGGCTGCACTTTGTGAAGTCGACATGTCTTCCTTCCTCTCTGCCTGCCAACAGCTCAGAATGTTTTGTCACTACAAAAAGGTGGCTAGATGTTTTAATAGGAAACAGTGCTTACTTCTTCAATCCTCAGGAGGGAGAGGGGATAGTTGGGTATTTTAAAATTGCAAGGAAGGCATGAAGATTTATTAGAATTTAAAGAATTTTCCTTAATCAACAGATCACAGGCATGGGAATACAAGAAATGTTACTGGCTGAGGATGAAGCTTATTCAAGGGATGTTTGTTACAGTCTAAAGGAAGAAATACAGAATCACAGAATGGTTGGAAGGGATCTTCAAGCTCATCTTGTTCCAGCTCCCTGCCATGGGCAGGGACACCAGACCACATTACTTAAAGCCCCATCCAAAGTGTCCCTGAACAATTCCAGGGGTGGGGCAGCCACAACTTCTCACACAATACTCCCACCAACACACGAGCATACCACCAAAAATACACCTGCACAAAATTGGACACTCTTGTCGATTTATATAATGAGAGTGCAGGAGAATTCTTTATGTCATTTCCATGCCTGTTGCTTGGATGATGATGATGACATCTAATGGCAAAATCTAAAAGTTTTGAAGACCATATTCCTGTTGTTTATGAGCATGGCTAGCGATCCCCATGACAGGAGTGGTAATATTAGGGTTTTGTTCCATAGCTGAGCCACGGAGTGTCTGAAAATATCCCAAGTGCTTACCCAAAGCATGGAGAGATGGTGAATGAAGACTTGTACAAACATGACAAATGGATGTGAACACTGAAAAGCAGACCCTGCAGTTTTTTAAATTTTTTTTTGTCATTTGTTCTGAAAATGTTTCAAACTGCAGCCAGTTGTTCTGCTGTTGTCTCATCTCTCACTTCCCCAAGCTTTGCTACTTGCTACTGAGGGAGCAGCCTTTTAAATTGTGTCTCACACCCAAGTCCTTAAAAGGGCACCCTCAGGTTTAATGACCCTGAAGAAAATGAACAATGTTGAAACAACTTACAGAAACAAAATCAGTTAGAAATCAAAGTACATCTCTACTAAAGCCTGGGCTCCTGAAGCAAGCCTTGTCAGTACCAGACTCTCTGCATTTCTCTACAATTGTTCAAAACCAGAGTAAATCTCACAAATGTGATTATTCTTCCAGAATCACAGGGAAAGTTTCTTGCTTTGGATTTTTTTTTTAATGTTTCATTTTAGTTGCCTTTAATAGGCATTCATGTCACCATTTGAGTTAAAGAGCATTAAAAGAAGTTATTTCTTACAGACAGAACAGCGAAACTCATGTCAATCATTTGCTGCCTGGAGAAGGTCGATGTGGTTTTCCACTGAAAAATTCCTCTCTTATACACATAAGAGCTTAAATTCCATAGAGTTCAAACAGATCAGAAGAGCTGTCTGACAAACTACGTTTTTCATCATCATTAGCTGATCTCCAAGGTGTTGTGTGGTTGTCTGATGCTATTGAAGACTAAAATGTTTCAGATATTCTTGGACAGAAAATATAAATTATATGCATGGGGTTGGTTGCCAGATGTCTCTGAAGATACATATTTCACTGTTCTGTATAATTTGGCATTTCTAGGGTTTATGTACAGAAATACCACATTTTCATAATTCATGTGAGAAGAAATTAAATTAATATCTGTTCATTGCCTGTGAGCATAGAGAGACTTTTCGAATGGCTTGGGGTAGCTGCTCAAAGACTTAAATAGCCACACTTCCAACCAAATGGAACCACATAAAGGATTAAACCCCCTATGCATTCTAAAAGAAATTTCCTCTGCTTATGAGTTCTGCCTCTTTTCCTCAGTCACTTAAGCCAGGGTAGTTGGTCAAGAGACAGAGAGCCACTATAAGCATCATTTTTATTCACTAAACATCAGTGAATGTTCTAGCCACTAAACATTTTGCTGAAATTATCTGATCTAGTTAGCTCTTGGATCCTTCCACTGTTTGTCTCTTGGCTGGATCTGGAGCAAACACTATCAGCTCTTCCAATCTGTGCATGCAGTGGTCCCTGTGTTCATTACAAAACTTCAATTCACAGTCTCACTCCTGCACAGATGTTTGTCCATTACAAAGCAGCCTGGCATCCTGCTCACATCTCAAGGTGGAAGAATGATTCCATGAACATTGGGCAAGCTTGTGACACAAGAAATCTGAATTCATTTCTGCATTGAGACACATTTTAGTTTCTTTGTGGTTTTACTCCCTTTATGGGGAAACAAAACCAAACCCACCCCAAATCCACAGAATTAATACCACTTACTTGACCCAAAGTCTACAATCAAAGCTCACATCCCACCAAATTACTTCACATGTATTTTTCATGCTGTTTCAAATACTTTCTTCTTCTTCCAGCACACCAAGCAGTTTTGTGTTCAGCAGCTTGCAGGTATTGAACTGAATTCCATAAAGGGTTCCTAATCATTTCAACTTCATGCCACAAGTGGCCTTTTTTAGCTCATATTTAACAAGAGAGCTTTGGAATTGGCAAAGTGGAAAGCTGGCTGAAGATCTTGGCAAATGACTATGAACCCACATTTATCCTTACTGCAGTCTCATGATTTTTGTCTAGACCTGAAAGCTCTCTTGGAATACTTTTGAAACTTCAGAGGCTGATCTATGCTGGGATCTTCATTCTAACTTTTGCTACAATTTTAGTTTTTAAATAGCTTTTGCCTGACAGCACAGCCAAAAAGCAAAGGATTTAACACAAACAAACAAATAAAAACCAAACAACAACAAGCAAAAATAAACCCCACAAACAAACAAACAAAAAACCAAACAAACTAAAGACTGAAAGACAATTTTAAAGGTTAAATGTGTTAAATTTTAATAAAAAAGGATCAGCATAGAATGGCTCCATTTTGCACTGGGTCATATCTATACAACCTAACCCTGGTAGGAAGGGACAAAAAGCAGAAATTTATTTTTTGAAAGGCAGAGAACTGAGAGTCCATTATGAAGAAGGCAGGTTCCCCCAGGGCCAGTGGCTCTGGAACAATACACAATGAGTTTAAGCAGCAGTAATTTCAAAGGGTCACAAACTCCATTCCCATTAAGCGTTTTCAGCTATAAAAATCTACCAGCCTCTCAAAAACCCAAATATCCTGAATATGCTCATGCAGCACTGTGTTTGTAGTGATCTTTACATGTAAAAGAGGAAGACAGATATAAAAACAGAGATGAGGTGACCACTGGTCACATCATAATATGAAGATTACAGGGAATTCCTAGAAAACATTTTTGAGAATGAAAATGGAAGACGCACTCAATAGCCACATTGAGACAAGCACAAGAGCTGCCACCAAGCAGAGCAGGCAATGATGGAGGACATTGAAAGAACTTCTTAGTACGGGATTCAGCTCCATATTTGTATTTTACTTATGAATTTAGGTGACTTTGTGTGCATTTAGGTACTCTCCCCATTGCAGCCACTAGAACTGGGGGAGACTGGAGGGTTTCCACTGCACTCTAAACCAGGAAAATCAGAATTGCTGTCAATCAGCTGAGTAGACTAAGTCTCTCATTACTTCCAAGGAGTTTAAAAGTTTTGAAATTTTTTTAGAGTCCCTTAACTCTCCAGTAACCTGTTTGAAACCAGAATAAAGTCTGCCAGTGGTTGTCACTGAGCTTCAGTGAAGACTTAATACTTAGTCCTTTCTCTTCAGTACTGGCAGTCCCCATAACACATAGTCCCACAGAACACAAAACCACTTATTAAAGCCTGGATCTTTAAAATAATATGTGAAAATGTTTGTCTTACTTTGAAAATCATTATTATTAACTTTTCCCTGAATGTATTCAAACATCAGATGCAAAAAAAATTATCAGGTAAAGTGCTTTTAAAGTTATATAAACCACAAATCATATTTGTTAACTTAGCTAACCCTAATATGGTAATTAACATAGGATTAATCTCTCTTGAGGAGACACAAAACATATGAAACCAAGACAATCTGGAATCCAGCCCAGCAAAAGGGTTATATAAAAAGGATGTACTGAACCATTTAGTCAACAACAGTGCACTAATCTGAGATTCTAAATGCTAAATGTTAAAGTGATAAAATAAATAAAACCTTCAGGACTTTATTCCTAACCCCATGAAGCAGAATATTAATTACATCTTCAGAATGGGATAATTTTCATATGCATAAACATGGCTCACAGGTTAACCATCCTTTTTGCTAGAGGGTTTTGTCAGCTGGGAATATTAATTCATTTAAAGAAAAAAAAAGAAAATGAAAATCAAGATCAAAAAACCCAGACACAGGCTGTCAGTTTTATTGCAATGGCAAGGGACAAGTCTGGCAAAAGCACATAGTGGCCAAATCATTGACTCAATCTAGCAAAAAATGTCTGGCTAAAACCTGGGGAGCAGGGACATGCTATTGGACAAAGAGATCCATTATCTGGTTTTAAAAATCAAAACAGCAGAAATTATCCAAGGAAGGGGAATAAATTAAGCAAGAAATGAGAGCAGTGAACAAAAGAATGGTTAAGGAGATGAAGAGTCCTCTTCAGGAGGACCCACAGCCTCACACAGAGAACTCACAATCTCAAAAGCAATGAAAACTAAGCAGGTATTTGCTGCCCTCCATAGCCTGCAGGTACTTTTCTGTCAGGGAAGAGGACTCATCCCTTGTTCCTTTGCAAACTTTGAATATTCAATTTCTTTGAGGCTCCCAAAATGTTGAAATGTGGTCCTGAGATGAGTACAAATAAACTATGGAAGAAGAAAAAAGCTGAATTCTGAAAATATCATGATAAAGGATTGTACCACCCAGAAGAATAAAATTCTGTGAGCAGCATCAAATGGACAAGACACCACTTGACAGCACTTGCCTTAGGAGCCTTGGAGCTCAAAGCTATGGTTCACACAACACATTGGCAATGAACAAAAAAAACCAACAACAGCAACAAAAAGAACCCCCAAAAAAATGGCAATTTTAAAATAGGAATTTATTGTTTCATCCTGGTGCCTCAGAAATCAAAGAGGCATAAAGACAGTATATTTCCTTCAAGAGATGTATGGTTGCATTATTCACAACTGATGATTTCTAATGCCCTCACTTTATTAAGCCAAACCATTAGACAACACGGCAAAGAAGCATAAAAAACCTACGGGACAGAGAAGCTGAGTTTTCATGCCAGTAGTCTAAATACACTTCCATCATTGCTCACAAAGACTAAACACATACCTGAATCCCAAAAAAGCCTAAGCAAAGTTATCAAAGGAGCCCCTAAAGATACATAAGTATGATAAATACATTTAAAAACTTGTGGATTTTGTAAGGAGGACATAAAAACTGAAGCTTTATTAGGCACTGAACAATTCCCATGTCATTTAGATCTCTTCTTTGCCCTCAGCAAGCAACTCTTCCCCTTGCCTGTTTGTACAGCCTTGGCACTAGAGGTCCATCATTCCCAAAGTGTAGCTCTGGAGGCTCAGACAGCTGAACATATTTAGTCTTATAAATAGAAAAAACATTTGCGTCAGCCACTACACTATGTTAATTCCCTAAATTGCCATATTTTCATTACTCGTTATAAAACATCCCTTGACCCTCCTTCTCCTCCCCTCATTCCCCCCCAGCAGGGAATGATCTCTTGTGTAAAGGAGATAAATGTGGTTAACAGTTTAATTAATCCTCATGATCTAAACTAATATGTTAGATCATAGTTCCTTACAGGGAAATACATAAATCTGTAGAAGGCAAAAAAAGAATGTGAACTAAATGGAAGCTCCTCTTTCTCAAAAAAAAAATTGAGATCTTCTGTCCAGTTTAGTCCCACTAATTACAATGCTTCAAACATTATTCATTTCATCCACATCAGAACAGGTTTCCCAGAGAAATGGATGTGCCATCCCTGAAAGTGTCAAAGGCCAGGTTGGATGGAGCTGAGCAGCCCAGCCTAGTGGAAGGTGTCCCTGCCCATGGCAGGGGACTGGAGGTAAATGGTCTTGAACATCCATTCCAACCCAAACTGTTCTGTGATTCTGTGACATCATTTCCTTTCCCATTTCTCAGAGAAGCTTGCAGAGATGATAATCCTCAGCTTGTTAAATCACACTCCTACCACCACGAATTCCCATATGAACAAAAGAGGGTTCTTTGCTTCCCTGACAGGACAAATTTCCCTTTGTTCTTCCTGTTCTCCCCATGTAATCTGCCACAATACAGGAATTTTACTGTAAATCTGAATAACCTTTGCAATAAACAAATTCATAATGGGTGGCTTCAGTGCCCTCACTTTGCAAAACTTTCTTTGAATTATATATATATAGGTCATGTAGATCACTCTGCATACACATATATACAGTATGTAATCTTATAAGCCATATGGTTATTTTCATTTACTGCAGAACCAGATAATCAAATAACTATCATCGTATTTCACAGGGCAATGAGGCAGCAATTAATTCGTTAATAATTGTGCAGTGCTGTGAAAAGGTAAAGATCTCCAAGTGTTGGGTACTATAATTAAGAAATTGCTAAATGTTGATAAACTGAAAACCAAAATTTCATATCTGAAATTGCTACAGAGATATTCACCCTCCATCTGTGGATGTTGCTCTTGCAGCAGCTATTGATTGCACACAGCAGTAAGCTTGAGAAGGCTTTGTTCTAAAAAACGAGCAGGTGAAATGCTGGGCTTATTCAAAGCAATAAACACCTTTCCCTGACATCAGAGGGTCTCTGTCTTCAGACTATACCAGGTACTAGGAAGAAAATTACTCCATCCCAACCAAAATAAGGACAGAGCCTAACTTTCATAGCAAATTTTTTCAAGTTTAGGCACCAATCGATCATTTTAAGCAAGCAGTTTGTTTTGGTTTTTGCTGTATTACCTCAAGAAGCCAACTTGTCTGCGCACAATGATTGCCTGGATTCATTGGTTATGTACAGAAAGGAGCATAGAATGGTTTGGGTTGGAAGGAACTTTAAAGACCATCCAGTTCTGAACCCTCTGCCATGACAGGGACACCTTCCACCAGACCAGGTTGCTCAGAGCCCCATCCAACCTGGCCTTGAACACTTCCAGGGTTGCGGCAGCCACAGCTTCTCTGGGCAACCTGTGCCAGTGCCTCACCACCCTCATGTTGAAGAATTTCTTTCTAATATCTAATCCAAAGCTGCTCTACTTCAGTTTGAAGCCATTGCCCCTTGACCTATCACTGCATGCTCTTGTAAAATGTTCTTCTCCATGGGCTTCAGCAATTTTATATGAGAAAGGTAGATATGAAAAAAGGCTTCTCTGCTTCTGTGCTTGGAGATCAGCTTCAGTAGCTTAAAATACCCAGAACCAGCATAAACTCTTTAAAATTTCATCGTGTTCATTGGAATATACTCATATTTCAAATCAGGATGAATTTTTGCTTTAAAGCAGGTTGCGAAATTTTTGATTTGTCTCAGATTCACTAATATCATTAGAGACTCTTGGGCAATTGATTTGCAACAAAGTTCTGTCACCTCATTCTGCACTGATCAATACAGTGACCTGCAGCAAGGAGTGACTTGGGAAGAGATCAGCCTGGTTTACCATAGTGGTTAATTATTTGCATCACCAAAAAGGGAATTATTTACTGTTTTCTACTAGATTAGAGAAATCATTAAGAAATTAGCCTATCCTTTACCTTGAACCAGAGATCTCAACGGGTATGTTTTCTGTCTAGAAAAGGAATTAAGTAAAAACACCCTCATGCTAATGAAAAAATACCAAATTAAAGGCAGTATGACTTGCCTTCTATATTGTCTTCCAGTACCATGTGAAAAAACTGGTCTCAGTGGTTGTGTACAGAAGATTTATATAGTGAACTTGTTTGAAACAGCTAAGAAAACAAAATCTGCTTTTCCAGATAAAACTTGATACTGAGGTCAAGGTGGATGCATTGCAGCTCAGGTCCATTTGCAGTCTAACCTGATTTTGAAGGCACAACAAGGAGAGTAGAGAGAGTACAGTTTAATAGTGCAAACTCATGCCTAAATCCATATAAGTTAAGCTTCAGGGGATTAGACTTTTCTACCCACGACCTCTTCCAAATCACTGCTTTGTTTTATGGTAAGTCTTCATGCTGTCTTTCAAATCTGGAGCTGGCACCTCTGAATCGATTGCTCCCAAAACATGTTTCCTCACATTTCTAGCAAAATTAAACGAATTTAAGCAACAGCTCAGTTTGCTTTCAAAAGTATATACAGATCTGCTACTTTATTCAATTTTTTGGTAGTAGTCAAAAGATCTGCAGCCTCTCCCCAGTCACGCAAATAAAACATTGAGCTGAAAAACAGCATTTGAAGCATTATGGTTTAACAGTCACTTCTGGTAATAAAAGCATGGGGAGCACAGCCTGGATAGATGGAAACCAAGACTCTCCAAGGCTCAATACAACAGTAGGGAGCTTTCTGCATAAAGAAGAAACTTCCAGCTTCCATGCAGTTAAGCAGGCAAAAAATAGAGCTGGTTTGCTTAACACAAACCTCTTTTATGTTGGGAGAAAGCCACTAACATCTAGGAAAATGAAATGAAATGTCTAAAGATATTTGGGCACAAGAGACTGAAAAAATACTCTGAAATGCAAAAATATAATTTACTATTCCTCATTTTCTGGTCAGCTATCATGATAAAATGGACTACCCTGAGCAGAGAGACACAGTAGTGTCTCAAAATAACACCATGGTGTCTTTGGTGATGTAGGGGGAATAGGACCAAATTCTTCATGAAAAAGTTTTTCCTTATGTTGCAAATGTCCAGATAAAACAGAAGACATTGGGTTATGAGTGTTCCCCACAGTGTTATGAAGACATTCAAAGTAAGGAAAACAATCAGTGGGTTTGGGGTATTTTTAAATCAGTCTTACACTACTGGAGGTATCCTGTGTTTCTTCTTCTTTTTCAGATTTTCTCTGGAAGTTTCTTGTCTCAGTGCACTACAAAGGCAGGAGACTGTTTTAAAGCTGCGTATGTTCATGTTCATGTTATTGTTCCAAGACAGAATTATCAGCATCAACTTCACATGATAAAGGTTGCTATCAGTTCTTAACCAGTCTAATTAAGGCTGCCTTTTCCTGAACGGAAAGATCACAGTAAAAAAATTAACTTCTAGCACCTACGCCTCATCTACCAATTTTTTTGTGTAGTTTTGAGAAGAACACAATGCTGTGTAGTATTTAATGCATTTGAAAAACTTGGAGAGGTTGCAGAGGGAATACTGGCTGAAGCACAATAAAAGATGATAAACTATCTACCTGGGTATAGCTATCACAATAAAAAAAAAAAAAATTGAATGTGGATTAATGGTGACTCCTCCCCCTAAGTTCACTTTTACAAAATATAATCATGTACTGTATCCATCTCTTTTCCTCTGAAACTCTTACAAGCTCATCTCTAGGCATTCAAAGACCTGCAGATGAAATAAACAGATCCAAGACAGTGAGTAACTGATCCCTCTTCTCCATTCGACACCAGTCGTAAAAATGAGACCTTCCTTGAAAAATAAACAAGCTACATAATTAGTCTGCTATCCGGAGTCTCTTATATTCCTCATTTCAAGCAACATCAATCACTCACATCCCACGTTATTTCCACTCAAGCACGGCACCCTTCTCACTGCTATCACAGAGCATTAGTTCTGTGAGAAATGCCAAATCACATAAGCAAAGTGAAATAGAATATTGTTTACAACACTGTATGGAATCCCATAATGTTTTATATTTTCTGCCTAAATCATATATATAAATATATATATATATATATATATGTATATATAGTTTCCACTTCATATTTGAGCCTTGGCAGGCTCAGAATGATGCTCACTAGCACAGTTAAGGCATTAGTTCACACAGTTACAAAATGCTCATGTAACTCCCTGGTGAACCAGTCAGATGTTGGAAAATAGCTTCCAGATCACAACAGCACAAGCCAAGCAGCACAGCACCCTTTATAAAAGCTGACTATTAAAGGTTATAAGAGAAGAAAGGGGAGGAAAGGAACGATGTAATCTGGAATTTTAGGGGACTGCACACCATTTATCTATCACTGCCTCCTGGCCGGCTTGCTGGCTGATGACAAGAGCTACAGATGGAAAAGGTGGGAGGGAGTTAAACGGAAAGCTGTCCAGCTTTTCAGACTGTCAACAGCTCTTCTCTGTTATTTTTTGTGAAGTTTTTTTTCAGTCACCCTGGGGAGAATTGTTCATAGCTTTAATTACTCTAAATTACTAAGAAAGAACATTGAAACAGAAAACAAAGACACAGCAGTTCTTCTCTGCTCCTGACTTCTGTAAGGATCATGTCACTGACTCCCACCAGCTTCACAGGGACTCTAAGAGAACAATGGCAACAGGTCAGCTCAATTTAGGAACAGCTTCTTTCAAGGTTTGGCTCTCTGAAGCTTAATTATAAGCCATCTTTTAATGAGATCCACACTTCCAAACTTACACCTGTTACTTGGAGCTTGACCAGTGATGTTTTTTCTAGTGATCTTTCCTCCCAGGTTGAAACTCAATAATTCCCTCAATGCAGCCTGTACAACTGAGGAAATATCACTAGACCTAGATTTTAAATATGACATTGTTTTTCTTCCCTACCCTTTCCCTTCATATCTTCAAAAGCCAGCTCTGTGCAAAGTGAACTGAAGAGAGTAATAAGATTTGACAGAGATCTGAAACCTAAATAATGTCTCACCAAGGCATAAAGTCTCCCGAGCCTTCTGTAATAAATAAATGGCATACTGTAAAACACAAATGAGCATCACCATGGCTGTGATTTCATTGTCCTGATGGGGGACCTGTGCCTGGCACAGGGCCAACCATGTAATTCAATACTGAGACAGAGCACACAAATGGACCTCAGAAGGGGGATCAGTTTTAATGTAATCCTATCTACTAATCAAAAGAGACTGAGGGATTAACATTCACTAGGAAATGTCTGCTCAAAGTTGTCATAGCTCATTGATAAAGATAGCTTTGTTTTAATTAAGACACAAAATGCGAGTTCCAGGTCTAATTTTAGCTGCAAATAATCAGTTATTGATGATGTGTCTGGCTGAATTGTTTTAAGCACTCTAGAATATTGGTTTTTTAACTAGATTGGTCGGCATGGATTGTTTTCTCATATTGCAAGGAGACCACGTTCTCATACTGTCTTCATCCTCCTGGCATGAGTTGCCCATAGTTTCCTGTTTTCGCAATATTAATTGTTGACCCCATGTTAAACCTGACTCATGAATCTCCATCCACCCCTGTCTATCCCCCAGCAAGACTTTTTCCCATTTTTCTAGCCTGACATGCTGAAAGCATCAAGTCCATCTGCACCCCTCAAAAGGCCAGATGACATCTCAAAAACTCCAGTAAGATGGGCCAAAAATAGTTATCTCCTATATTATCTCATCATAGAGAGCAGAAAATATCGTGCCTGGCCTAGGTTGGGTGAGTTTTCCAGAATAAGCAGCACTGGCTTCCTTGTATCAGCAATAGAGTGGCCAGCAGGACCAGGGCAGTGACCATCTCCCTGTACTGGGAACTCGTGAGGCCACACCTTGAATCCTGCATTCAGTTTTGGATTCCACATGGTGAGAAGGACATTGAGGTGCTGGAGAGTGTCCAGAGAAGGGAACAGAGCTGGGGAAGGGTCTGGAGCACAAGTCTGGTGAGGATCAGTTGAGGGAACTGGGGGTGTTTAGTCTGGGAAAGGATTCTCAGGGGTCTTATCAGTCAGGGTCTCATCACTCTTTACATCCATCTGAAAGGAGGGCATAGCCAGGTGGAGGTTGCTTTCTTTTCCCAAGCAACAAGTGTTAGGATGAGAGGAAATGGCCCCAAGCTGTGCCAGGGGAAGATTAGATTGAATATTAGAAAAAATGTCTCTGTGGAGAGGGTGGTCAGGTATTGGAACAGGCTGGCCAGGGAAGTGGTAGAGACACCATCCCTGGAGGTGTCCAAAAACTGTATGGATGTGGTACTTGGGGACATGGTTTAGTGGTGGACTTAGCAGTGCTGGGTTAATTGCTGGACACAATGGTCTTGGAGGTCCTTTCCAACCAGAATGATTCTACAACTCTGTGACTCCAAGACTACATTCAATGACAAAGCATAAGACTTACATCTTCTGGGCCCTGTGCCAGCCCTCCAACCCCTGCATCGATTTGGAATATTGCCATCTGTTAGCACCAGTCCTGAAAATCTTTCGGGCTGCACGCATCTTTCAAAAACACCAATCGCACAAACGGCTGTTTTCAGCGGAACGTGAGGAGCTGACACTTGTGACCTACAAGAAGCTTCACCCATCAGCAGGACAGTGCCTGCAGATGTTGTCCACACCGCTGGTACTTCCTGCTCCATCTCAGAAAGCAACAAGAGGCCAAGGCTCATCTTCGCAGGGCTGACAAACCCTTGCTGACCTAGTGCTGTGACACACAAGCAGCGGTTGGGCTGAGCGACAGCACATGGAAAGGCAGGGAGTTTGGCTGGCGTGGAGTGCACAAAATCATTTCTCCGGCTTCCTTCATTCTAGGCTTTCCTCACTCAAACGAAGCTGCACATTTTTGCTGCAAATCAAACATAACAAACTCTGGCCTCTGCAAGACCATGGTGGCGAATGAGAAACCTCTGACATAATTCCACTAAATCCTTGGCAAAAACTCAGGTTCAGAATTGAATTTTGCATCTGGAGTCTCTGTAACAGGCCACAGATGCAGACAGTTTTGTAGACTCATAGAAATCATATAATGCCTTGAGTTGAAAAGGACTGTAAAGACCATCCAGTTTGTACCCCCCTGTCATAGGCAGGGACACCTTCCACCAGGCCAGCTTTCTCCAAGCCCCATCCAATTCAGCCGTGAACACTTTCAGGGATGGGGTGTCCACAGCTTCTCTAGGAAACCTGTTCCAGTGACTCACCACCCTCACAGTGAAGAATTTCTTCCTAACATCTAATCTCTCCTCTGTTAGTTTAAAACTGTTACTCCTAGTAACAGATAGTCCTGTCACTATCTGCTCATGTCCCATCATATTGATCTTAAACACTGAAGCTTGAATGTGTTTTCTGATTTGACTCAAATCACAGTACATGTGTTGGTGTTCAAGGAGCTCCATACAAGCAGTCAGACCAAGAAGCAGAGACTAAATCCTGCATGACATCTCACACCTGACCAATCCTCTGCTGATCTCCCACTTCCTTCATTCAAACAGAATGGTTTCAAGGTGTAATTTAAATTTAAAGCCCAGGCTTTACTTCTTTGACAAGCACTCTGTTGCGTCCATCTTACTGCTGCAGAGCTGTCAGTCCTAACTCAGCCCGGATCATATCCCAGGCCTGTGGATAGCTTTGTTCCTACCCTGCCAGTACAAAGTATGGGGCCTCTTCCCCTCCCACCCACTCATTTGCAGTCAGCTGTTGCAACTGTGACTCATCCCATTCTAGAACAGACTTCAGAAACCTGTTCAAGGCATTTATTAGCTCATCTCACAGTAGCTGTAGCCTTCATAATTAGTTGTGACCATTTAGAGAGGAACGATTTTAAATATTGCCATTTCCTCTCACTTGTTTCCCTGGCTTAGAAGAGGATGGGGTCCTTCCAGAAGGCAGCTGGCAGCAGAGATAAGAACATCATCCTGCCTGGCAAAATTGGTCCCCACCTAAGTACAGAATCAATTACAAAATCACAGAATGGGTCAGGTTGGAAATGACCACAGTGGGGTCATCTGGTCAAACCTCTCTGCTCAAGCAGGGTCATTCCAGAGCCCATGGCACAGGATTGTATCTGACAGTGCTGGAATATCTCCAGTGAAGGAGACTCCACACCCCCTCTGGACAATCTGTTCAGTGCTTGGTCACTGAACAGTAAAGAAATTATTCCTGATATTCAGGTGGAACTTTCTGTCCATCAGTTCCTGCCTGTTCCTCTTGAGCCATTGCTGGGCACCAGGAGCAGAGCCTGGTCCATCCTGAGCCCTCCCTGCAGACACTGACAGGGATGAGCTTCCCTCTCAGATGTTTCTTCTTGGGGCTGAACAGGCCCAGCTCTCAGAGCTTATGTTTGTAAGAGAGATGCTCCAATTCCTAATCATATTTTATTGCTCCCCAGTGGACACACTTGAGGAGCTCCTTGTCTCTCTTGGCCTGAGGAGCCCAGAATTCGACACAGCACTCCAGATGGCTTTCTCTAGGGCTGAGTAAAGGGACAGGATCACCTCTCTTGACCTGACCAAAGCTCTTCCTAATGCAACCCAGGATCCCATTGGCCTTCCTGGCCACAAGGGCACTGCTGGCTCCAGGGGGTCTGGATGGTTAGAACTCTACAGAAGAAGAGAGAGGGATGGGAAAGAAAGCCTTCCCAAGGAAAGATGATGAGATTTTGGAAAAACACAGATTTGCTGTAAGTTGGAAGGTAAGGGAATGAAGGGCAGGAATGAAGTGAATGAAGGCAGTGAATGAAAGGAAGAACATGGACAATCCAGCTACTTTTTCCAGAAAATACAGCAATCTTAAGCACACCCAAGATGAAGGGGCTACAGTTTTCAGTAAAGATATGATACTTATTTCTGCATCATTTCAGACCTGTTCAGCACTCAGAGCTGAACAAGCTTACAGAGACAGAAACATCAACCAACAGAGGGAAGGAGCTGAGACTCTTATGACACAAAAAAGCACAAGGATAGACCCACCTCAAGAACATCCTTTCCAAACTCAACAAAAGGGGGAGATATTTAATTTTGAAAGGGAAGAACTACCCTCCAAAACCAGAGACAGGTCACCACAACTTTCTGTCTTAGCTAATGGGAAGAAGAACAAAAGAAAAGGCAGAGATTACCTGGCAGTCAGCATCGTGGTTTGCTGGGATTGACACCAAGCTGTAACAGAAATGTGGGAAGTTCCCATGCAGGGACAGCAGCAACAAGGACAGAGAGGTGAGCCCAAGACAGCAGGAGGCAATGGTCAGCACATGTCCATGGAATTGGAGACAGGCAGGACAAACCTGCTGAAGCACCACTTCAGCAGTCAGGATGTGTTCTGGTCAGGAATTATGCCTGGGCACATTAATGCAAACCAGTAATGGCACAGCAGTGTTTCAGGGAAGTGGCTGTGAAACAATTTCCCTTGTTTCCCCAAGTTTATGGGACATGGGGAGTATGAGAAGTCCATTATGTGGAGAGGTATTTTACACAACTCTGCCTCCATTTTACATGTGACCTAGGGGAGGCCATGGAAGATGCTGGCAAAGAGGGGAAAGAGGGAGGACGAGACGAGAAGAGAAGTTTCTAAGCTGAAAGAGAAAACAGAAGGAAAAATGCTCATTGGAACATTGCTACCTTCAGCCTTCTTGTTCTAAACATGTCCCCATGAATACTGTGGCTTTTAACAAACACTTTTTACAATTGCAGCTACACAATGATGGAAAATATTAAATCCCATTATGGCACAATGGGGGTTTTTCTTGAGACAGACACTGAATGTTTTAATCTACTGTGGCAATGCAGATGGGTCTCCTTTGAGCCCTGAAAAAGAGATTGCTAATAATTGACTTATTATAGGACAACTTCACCATGCAGACAGAAAAGGAAAAAAAATTATTTCCAGTTTTGTTTTCCATTGTTGCAAGTATCTTATTTTTCTGTGTATGTATTGAGCTCTGGCATTCTGCAGTACCTTTTCATTTCCTCCCCTCCATTTTTCACATAGAGTTCAGCATTCTTATTTCCTATACATTGAATAAATGGAACATTAATTTTTACCAAAAAAAAAACCCAAACCCTAAAAAAATCCTAAGGAAGTTAATTAACAGGTTGGGTTGAATATTTTTTTTTTCTCTAATCTTGCATAACACAGTATGCAGCACCAAACCCAGGCTTTCTGAATGCTTTTAGCGAGGAAAGCACTGTGACATTTAAAAAGCAAAGCAGAATACAGATAGTGTTCTATGTACTAAAGCCTAGTGCTATGTGCACTATGACTTAAGAATTTCAGTACTGATAGAAACAAAGATTAAAAAAAACAAAACCCTAGATATATCTCTACATATAGATAGGGGGTTATGACCCAAGAAATAGATGCTGGAGTTCACCTTTTCACTTCAGAATACTGGAGACAAATACCACATTGCAGTACCAATGCCATAGGTTTCAATGAAAAGTGGAAATGGCTAATTTGTGATTTCAGGGTGAAACTTCATCTCTGAGGCAAAAGGGCAAGACAGACTGGATGGGTGTTCAGAAAGAAGGGCAGAAAATTGGCTAAAAGGCTGCACTCAGAGAGTGGTGATCAAAGTGCACCCAGCTCTGGTCCCTACAGCTCAAAAATGACACAGAAAGACTGGAGAAGCTCCAAAGGAGTTCCATGACCTGACCTCTGAGAAATAACAGAAGGAGAGCTCTTCCCTGGAGAAGAGAAGCCTCAGGGAGAACCTCATTGCATTATTCCAGTAAGCATTCCCAGGTAGATACAAAGAGGACAGACTGTCTTTTCATGAGGCACCACATGGAGAAGACAAGGGGCAATGGTTACAATTCACACCAGAAAAGATTTTATCCCTCTCTAAGAAAAAAAAGCTGTTTTCAGTGAGAGTAATCATTCCCTGGAACCACCTCTGTGTGGTCAAGGCAGAGTCTCCATCTCTGGATGGTTTTCAGATGTGACTGGACAGGCTGCTACATGATCCCCCCTTGGCTCCCCTTCCACAAAAGTCTTGGCTGAATGAATTTCTTACAGCTCTTCCAATCTGGGCTATTCTATGGTAATGAAAAGTCATAAAATGTGTTTCTCAGCAGGTACATTTTGTTATAATTTCCCTCAGATATTGCTTGATGCAAAAATGGATTAGGTGGGAATCTTTCCATTTTCTCAGCCTCTGTAACCTCAGCCTCTGTTTAAAACCTGATTTTAAACTCATCCTCTCATCCTCTAAGTGCAAACAGAGCACTTTTCCCTCCCTTCCCCATTTCCTTTTTTTAAATTTTCCTCTGATAGTTTTTTCCTAGTTTTTGAGAGTTTTGCTTTGGTTTAGTTGGATTTGGTTTCATTTTTTTGCAGGCTACATGGTTTAAAAGTGTTGGGGTTTTTTTTAATCTACCTTTAATATAATGCCTTTAACTTTCACAGAATGCTGTCTTTATTTAGGAAAATAAAAGAGACAAATGTAAATTGTTTCACCTTCTGTTATTCCAGGTGCTCAGCAGTGAGTTCTGCAGAGCACAACTGCACCCAGCTTGCCACATGGACTAACTTATTGATATCAGAACCAGGAGTGAAAACCTTTCCAATCCAATGGGAAGTTTTTCCATTAACTCCGTAGAAGCTGAGAACATGAGCACCTCACCTTTCAGCCAAGAATTTCCTTAATTCTCAGCTGAAATAACATATTCATTTTACTCAGATCCAAAGCGTAGAAATCAATAGGAATTCTGGTCACCTGCTTCTGGAGCCTCCTGCTTGTGTCATAAGGAGCCTCAGGAGAAAATGACCAAATTAAAATGCAGCACTTCAGGAGAGGCCATGCTTGTGGTGAGGCATTGCAATGTTCTGGAGAACTCACCCATGGGACCTGTAGCAAGAAATTTTCAGCCTGCGAGTGGGTGGGTGTTTGTGTTCAGACTCCAAATGAAAGCCCTACTTTTCCCACAAAACTTTTTGACAGAAGTAAAAATATTTTGATGGATCAGAAGCACTGCATCTCGGTGAATCAACATTTTTCATTTAAGATTTTTTTTAAATGTAAATTGCTTCTTTTTCTAAAACAATTGTATTGTGATCAAAAAAAAAAAAAAANTGGTGAAAAAAAAAAAAAAAAAAAAAAAAAAGAGTTTCAAAACAAAACAAACCCGGAATTTTCCAATTGGATACCTTAATTTCCAGACTTTTTTCATAAACAAATTCTAGATCAATACTTCCCACAGCTTCATGTTAATTGAAATGAAAACATTTTTAATTTTATAAATATTTCCCTGAAGGGAAATAAAAAAAGGATTATTAATTTTCCTAGTCACAAATAGTCTTCATCCCAGTTCTTCATCCCACCAAATACTCTATTTACTCACAGAGGATTTTATTTCCTAAGGTACCATACACATAGAAAGGTTTTTTGAAGACTTTCCTTCCTCTCAAGTAGTCAGAATTTATTTTTAAGCCAGCAAGGGCTATGAATCATTGAAGTTAATTCTTTCCATTGTACATGATTTTGTATTCATCAACAGAGAATTTCATCTTCTTTCAGACAGCTTTGTTAAGTTGCCACAAGTCTCACCTAAGCATAATAACTCTGCATTTTCTACTGTCTTTATTACTTTGTTGATCATTAAATCAATGATCTGAAAAAAAAAATAGAAGGATGTATTCAACACTGATTTGGGGCTTACAGCAGGTGTGCTGAGACTTGACAAAAATCCATAAACAAAACAAGATAAATATTGTCCTTCAAATTAAAAGGGAGGAGTTTGTCTTCTGCCTCAGCAGTTCCAGTGCTACAGACTAGAGCAGCAAGAGATTTAAATGAATAATTCAGATTCCTGGTAATAACCACCCTCTTAACCTGCAGATCCTCAGCGACCTGGTCTAGTGGAAGGTGTTGGAATGAGATGTCCTCTAAGATCCCTTCCAAATCAAACTGTTCTAGGATTCTGTGGTTGATCCCACCAGAACAACTACAGAAATCAAGTGAACAGCAGTCATTGGGTTGTACTTTGCACAGTGGTGGAGAAAGAAGGAAGCAACTATTTAAATTGTCTTCTTAACATATTGGCAGCAATATTTAAGAGGACACAGGAGAGAAAATTTCTGGAACAAGTTTCCAGAACACATCATCCTCATAGAGAGGAACAACAGCAATAGTACAGTCATGCAGCAGGACTATCTTACCAAGGGCTTGAGAAAGGTCACAGATTTCAAGTTTACTCCCTGGATTCTTCAGGTTTTTCTTCTCAATTCTATACACCTCAGGCTTTAGGTATTCACCTGCCATCATATTGCTGCTCTCCTTCACTTCCAGAGTCAGAAGGACTCACAGTGCATGAGACAAGATAAATCTGCAACCACACTGGAAGTTCATGTTCCACAGTGACAAAAGGAAAAGTCCAGGAGAGTCCTCACAGAGACAATGATGGCTCAGCCTCATAGAATCATGGAATCATAGAATGCCCTGAGTTGAAAGAGACCCTCAAGGATCATTGAGCCCAATTCATCCCAAGATTCTTGGGACATCCCAAGAATCCCACCATGTCCCTGAGAGCATTGTCCAAACACTTTTTGAACTCTGCCAGGCTTGGTGCTGTGACCACTTCCCGGGGGAGCTGTTCCAGTGCTCAACCACTCTCTGGGTGAAAACCCTCTTCCTAATATCCAACCTAACCTGTCCTGACACAGCTTCAGTGCTGTTCCCTTGAGTCTTATTGCTGGTCACCAGAGAGAAGAGATCAGTGTCTGCCCCTCTACTTCCCCTCGTGAGGAAGTGTAGTCTGCAATGAGGTCTCCCCTCAGTCTCTTCAGCTTGAACAAGCCAAGTGACCTCAGCCATCCCTTGTACAGCTTCTCCTCCAGGCACTTCACCATCTTCATGGCCCTCCTTTGGACACCTTCCAATGACTCTATATCTTTATATCCTTAGCCTCACTTATTGCCACTCTAATAGCAGTTGTAGGAATTAGACCTTCAGGGGCAATTCTTTTCACAAGGTTGTTGATTTGCTATCAGGCATACTTCATCCCTTTGGAAATCAGCTTCCAACTCCTCTTCTTCCCCCACAGAGAATAAGCTATTAAGGTACAAATCAGAACTGCTGGTGAATAATGGAAATTTCCTCCACTAATGTGTTTTGTTTTGTTTTTTTCCCCTCCTAATTTGCAGCCATAACCTCTGCAAATACCAGAAGCATGTCTATTTCTTTAAGAGGATCTGTGTGTTCCCATAAATGCACCCACACAAAGGACTAAATTACTCTTCCAAACAAAGGGTACTGCATCTCTGAACCACTGCAGAGGTGTGCATGAGCTGTCTCTGAACCAGCTCTCTCAGGGGCAAGGAACAGAGGCTGCTCTGCTTGGGCTAAAGCATCTTTCCCCACTGCTGTGCATCCCAGGGATGTCCTGCTGCAGCTGGGCACCAGGCTAAGGAATTTATGGTGCCTCTGTTATCCAAGCTGGCTCATGGATTTTGCATTTTGAAGTTTAAATGCTGTTTCTGAACAGGCTATATTTTTGCTAAATATCCCATTTATTCCCTGATTATATCTTGAAACCAAAATTCTTTAGTATTCGTAATGTGAAGCAATGCTAGGTTTGCTTCACCATTTTTTCCCTGTGCTAGTCCAGCACCAGCCAGGAGCCCAGAGTGGAGCATCACACAGAGGAACATGACTGCAAATCAGAGGAAAGGTGGTCTTGCCATGTAAAATGCCAGAACAGACTGGAAACTTGAATGGCAAAGGCGGGAGGACTGTGTATGATCCCTTCTGCAAAAAAAGATCATTATGCCATAAAGACAAGTGTGAAAGGTGTCTGGAAAAGAGGAATAAGGCTTGGGCTGTCTGTCCCCTGTTCCATATTTTGACAATAAATCAGTTTGCATACACTCGGTGAAAGGAGAGACACTGACAGTGTAAAAGGTTGTTTCTCAACTATTTGTTCAAGCTCCTGTTCCCACAGTAAACACAAACCTTGAGCATGACTTTTCTGTCCTAAAGCATGCTTTTTAAAAAAGTTATCTGTGTAGTGCCTTAGAAATATCTATTTTTCTGCCCTGTCCACAAAAAGAAAGCTGGTGGCTACTTTGCATGAAGCTGACTCTACTAAAGTAAACCAAAATAAATCCCACTTATGGTCAGTATCTCAGATAAAATGCACTTATAGGCCAATACATAACCATAGAAGAATTATCAATGGTATTTCATCATGGAGATTCTTGTGTAAAAAGGTAGGGGGGGTGAGAAATCTTCATTGCAGTTCAAAGAACCTCAAGATTATGTGAGTGGTCCCCAAAATTGAGGGGGCTGTGGAGGGACACGGCATTTATCCTCTCATGGTCTGGCTGAACAAATCAAAGTCTCACAGGATGAACCAGAGCCAATATCTCTCCAATGATTTTTTACCTGTGCAGCCATAGAGGAAATATTCTTCCAATGCAAGCCTGCACTCCAGAGTGGGAGCAAATGGAGATGCATCACCTCCAGAGAGTCTAACTCCAAAGGTGGGATGAAGGCAGAAAAGAGGACTTCTGGTAAGAACATTATCCCCACCACAAATGCACCATGGTTCAATAACCATCTCTGCTTATGAGATGTATTGGAATGGAAAGGACTTTTAACCAAGATACACTTCAGCACTCACACAGTATAGCTGGTGGTATATACAGATTTTAGATAATGCATCTCTCTTAAGCCTAAGAAATACTGTTCTTTCTAGCCAGAACAGGCTACAGGGATTCTGCTGCCAACCATAACATATAAAAGAACCTATAAAATTACAGTCACACACTAAGACATATGTCTCACATTTAACTTAATGTTTATCTTGTCAGGAAATTCAGCTAGACCATGCCAACATTTTGTTTCATTCATGCTGTCTTCAAAATCATCTGTTGTTGAGGGAGGAAAAGGAAAGGGAGAGAAAAGAAAATGCAACAGAATTATCCAAATATACATATATAAAAGGGAACAAAGTCCAAATTAATCTCACAAATAAAGCTCAATCCCAAAAGCATCATACAAAGGTCTCCACAGTTACACCATTTGCCTTTACTTTACATGGATTGAAGTTGCCATCCCCAACTTTATCTGGAAAATAAACAATTATTCTAAAATTCTGAGTTCTAAAATGAGCCCTTTGCACATCTACAACAGGAAATTGACTCCTTGATTTCTGATAAGCTTTATTTTGCTGAAAGGTTTTGTGGTTTTTGGTGCTGAGGAAGTCACCTTCACACACTACAGACCTGTATCTGCCACTCCTGAAGAACACACTCATAATAAAAATCAATTGCAATGCAAACAAAAGCCAAAGAGTGAAATGGCAGCTAATTCTTTCAAAATTATCTAAAATATTTTTATTTCCCTCATATTAGGAAAAAAATTTTTCCTTACTTAAAATACAGCTTACACAACTAAATAATTCATCATGATGAATTATTTAGAGATATGTGGACTTAATATGTTTACAAGTCCCAAGCTGTTTTACAAAAGAGGAAACATTTATATAATTGGCCCTCAAGATCTTTTTAAAATGTTCCTATGATGTGAGGTTTCTGATTATCAGTGGCACTGGTCCTGAAAGCAAAGCTTTTATAAACAGAGCGTTTGGTGGGAAGATGGGAGCAGTGGGAAATGACTAAGTAAGGTGATCTTTTCTTAGTAATTGGTGATTATTGCTGCTGAACAAGATGATTTTTCCAAACGCCATCCTGTAAGCCTTGAGTTATCTCAGGTATGGTAAAAGGTCTCCAAACCAGACATAATTAAATCACTGACCTGAGGCATTATCTCCCAGAAGAGTCATCTACCATGTGCAGACGCAGGGCAAGCCAGACCCTTTTCACTGTGAACATCAGCACTTTCCCCCCGGCAATGCATATTCCACAAGTCCCCAGAGGAAGCCACTTAGGCTGAGGAACAAACCTGCCCTCAACAGCCCAAGGAGGCTTTTGATAAGTTCATTTTCACCTCTGTCATGCTTTGCACACCACTCTCATCTCAGAGTCTCTGCCTGTCTCCCCTTGATATCTCCATGGTCAGAAGTCCTCATGGAAATGCTCTTTGCATGTGCTGCCAGACTTCACATGTCCCTCTTAAAACCAACTCCCTCTGAAAGCTCCTGATCACCCTGGTCCTAGTAATTCAGAAAATTTTAGAGGCCACTCACTTTTTGTTATAGATGTATAAAAACCTGGGCTAGATAAAACCCTAAGAAGGCTGGTCTGACCCCACAGGTGACCCTGATTTTAGCAGGTGATTTGAATAGACGTTCCTTCAAACTGGAATTATCCTACAAAATTATCCTGTGAACAAAAATAGCTTTTTGCTATTCACTTCATCAGAGACTAAGTACAATAGCAGACCCAGAAAGAAGCTAAGACTGGCTAAGAAAGACAGGCAAGGAAACTTGTCATTCCTGGCGATCCCTTTATGAAGGTAAGTCAACCCAGAGAAGTCCACAAAAGAAACTCCTATCCCAAGACAAATAACCTCTGTGCTTTGCCTGCCCTGTCTCCAGCTGAACCCCAAAACTTCAAAGAGTCCATGAGAAGACACAAAGGAGATTGGTGTCCTCGGATTCCTGGTTGTGATATAGCAAATGAAAGAAAATAGACAGAAAAAATCTCATGTGCATTGAGGAAAGGGCTTACCTCTATGTTGGATCTTATAAAACCAGTTCTGTTAGCTGACATTTCTTCATGCAATACCCTGACAAGTTCTGCTCTGGGGGAGCACCTGTGCTTGTACAGGCAGCAGACACCTGACTTTAGCAGGGGAAGCAAGGCAGGAGGGATGGTGCAGCCCCTGTGTTCCTCCTGCCTGCAGGTGTGGTGGCCAAAGGAGCTACAGCCATCTCCTCACCCTCTCTTAGCCCAGCCACAGGTCTCTCTGCATTCAGACAAGTGAAGGAGTCCCAGCGCAGCTGGACTTTTTTACACATAATGCAGGAATTTCAAATCTGAGCTTTCAGGCTTTGCTTCTTGTCTTCACTCTCTCAGCACTATGTTGTGTTTGTATCCTTTATCCAGGGACAATGTCTCATCACTTGTGCCCAACACAGTCAATTAACTCCCTCTTTTCACTGAGCACTTTTCCTCATCTCAGCAGTACTGGGTTAGAGGTTGGACTTGATGATCTTAAAGGTCTTTTCCAACTTCAATTGTTCTATGATTCTGTGATTCATCGACAAGGCATTCCTCACCTTTGAACTACCATCTGACAAGGCAGCAGATATCCATGTTGCACTGCTGATTCTGGCATTAGATGTGTCCTAATTTCATCTAACTAACCTATTTCAGGGTACCCTATCCCCACTACATCTGGGCCACTTTTAGCTTATTGTCATGGAGATTTTGAAGCTCATAGCCGAGAAATGTGTACATGCTAAACTGAATTTCACCCTTGTAGAGGCCAAGTGGAAAGGCTGGGTAAACCCTGGGATGCTGTAGGGAAAAAATTAGATAAATCTCATTTGACCACATTGTGCAGCAGTAACTCCAAGGCTCATAATTCAGCAGCAATCTTGACATCTGCTGTTTGTCCCCAAGCAGGAGCAGGGAGCAGAGGAACAGAGTAGCCATGGTTACATCTCAGTCCCTGCTGCAGGTCACTCCCATGTCACTGGGTGATTCCACGATCACAAAGTCCCACCCTGGGACAAACTGGCTGAACAAACCATCTGATGCAGCCCATTCCACCCTATATCGTCTGTTTATGACTCTGGTTAATGATTAACTTGCCAAGGATATTAATTCACTTGCTCTGAGGGGCCTTGCACATCTAAGGTAGCTTTCGGCTGTCACACACACGAATCATCACAGAGCACTGCTAATCCAGCAGCTGCCAAAAACAAAGGGAAGTCATTCCCCCCACTGCCAGTGCCCAAAGTGCGTTCAGCATGTGCTGTTGTAGGCAAGAGGGTTGTGCTGCTGTGTATTTTTAGTTCAACGAGCAGAGACTATTTCTGCACTCCCATGTCTGATGCTGAGCTATCCCACCTTCTGTTTCTCCATCAGGGTATTATTATTAGCTGCACTAAGCCCATGAGCTGCTCAGCACGGCAAGTTTAATAAAGCACTAATGTCACCCACTACCAACGCAAGGAACCTAAAGAAAACAAGGCCTAATTTACAGTGCTACTAAAAATTAGCGAGAGTCTGCTGATCATCCCTCACTCGTTTATTCACTTTTTTTTTCTTTTCCCCAACAATCTTTTTTCCCTCAGACAAAAGGATTGATGCAATCCAAAAGAATTTAAGCAATCCAAAGGAATTGATACAATCCAAAATCTATTCCTCCCTTACCCACCATAAAAAGAAAGAACACATCTAAGGGCTTTTCACGTAACCTTCTGGAATTATTGTTCATCTCCATTTCATCCATTAATACACATGGACTTCTTTAAAAAAAGAGTAGCTTTGCTGAAATAATATCTCTCTGACTTGTCTCTCCTCTGCCTCTCAATGGCCCTGACTTTGCTGCTTGGTTCTCCAAGCAAAGACAAGGAATGTTCAGGTGGTTGTGACATCCCAGGCTAAAACAGCAGTTTGACTTTGATCCATCCATGGCAGCCAACAAAAGCTTTTCGACCAAGAGGGTTCAGCCTTTCTCAAACAACAATCTCTTCACAGCCTTGTGCATTATCTTTCCTTCTGAAAAGACTTTTGTGCACGGGGATGACTCCTGCTGCTCCTGAGGTCAGTGGCAAACATCCCCTAGCCTCCAGTGGTGCAAGGGCTGGGTGGCTGCAGAGCAAAGCACTCTGGAACATCACACAATGAGACTTTATTTCCTCCAACATCTACCCTAGCAAACTGCACCCTCACACAGCTCAGCCTAAACACAGCTGCAAAGGGAGAGGAGAACAGAGAAAACAATGAGGCACGAACAGAAAAGAGAAGTTTTCAGCTGAGATTTTAAGCCAAGGCAGGCAGGAAAAGAAAATAAATGGTGCTGTGCTACTGCAGGGTGTAGAACAGGATTTTGCAGGGCAGTGTACCCTGTAAGCACCTGTAAGAAGAGTCACTTGCAGCAGCAGACACTGCTCAGCTCTAATGAAATCCATCTGCCTTGTCCCACAGAGATCCTCATGTCTTGTGACGTGGGATAGTTGGGCACTAATAGCAGAGAAGAGCTGTGCAGATGTGAGCCAAAACCTGCAGCACTCAGGTGCTCAATCACACAGAGGGGGAGCAGTTGCTAAAGGCACTGGCAGATTGCCACCTCAAAACCTGTAGCCCAGAGTCCTCTGCAGGAAACAAAATACCAGGAAGAACCCAAATTTTTTTAGAGCACACAGATCCAGAAAGGTGGCGTACAAAGGGATGCAATCCTCCAATAGTGGGTGTTGCCTCCTGCTGCCCCATCACCTCTAAAACAAATGGGAGATTTTTTATGCAAATAAAATCAGTGGTTTCATGCAGGCACCTCAAAGCTGACAGTTACAAGCCAAGGGCCTATTTAGCAGGAATATGTGGTTACATCATCTATAGGCATCATCTCCCCACAGTGAGGTCAAGTCAAAGCCACTGTGAAGAACAAGAGGCTATGAGTGGAAAGGAGGAGATAATTTTAAAGAGATGGAAGTTTTCCTATTGAAACACCTCTCTTGTCTAGGATTCAGTGGATGGAAATGCTGGTCTTTTTGCTCTGTTCTTTGAGAAATCATTCTCATACATCAGGATTGCTTTTCCTACTGCCACAATGGTTTTGGCAGTGTGGGTTGAAAATTTGACAGAGATATAAGCAACATTTCATTCAAGCTGCATCCTCCAAGTAATACTCATGTTCTTCTGGGCCATAAAAAGGTAATGGGACTGTGCTTGCCAGCCTCAGAAACAAATGCAATGTTAGCAATGAGGGAACCCAAAATTACACATTAGAAGATGCTGCAGAGCAGGATTCCTTCCCAGTCATGCAGATCTGCACAGCAATAGAGCAGGGGAGATTTGTTTGCCCAGTGCTGGAGCAAGAAAGAGCCTAGTCCTCCCCAGGCTGCTAAATGGTGGCATCAGGGTCTTAATAGCACAGGCAGTCCCTACCATGCCTAATTGCAACAAGAAAGTCCCATTTCCATTGTGCTGCATTCTGTGAATCCTCAAAGCTCTGTGGCCAGAGTTTGACGTTTCCATGCAAATAAGACAAACATCAATTTACTGTCACACCACTGCTATGCATTTTCAAAAGAAGCCTGTTGTTTAATATCTGAAATTTCACCTCTAAATTCCAATAGGGTGCACAAGGTCCTACCTATCCATGACACTACCACACAGCTAAGAACAAATAAAAATAAATTATGATGAATATAACTACTAGATATACATGCACTACATATATATACACTAGATATACTACTACAAAAGCAAGAATTTGGTAGGTATATATATCAGGAAAAGGTCAAACTACCGCTTAGGTTGTCTTGTGCCCATGAATCTAAGGATGAGAAAACACAACAGGTAGGAAGAGCCTATCAGGATATTGCATTTACCTACAGTACCCCATGTGCGCTAAGAGAAGCAAACTTTGTGTCCCTCTGTGTCCACTGAAAATGATCTTAGTACTGAAACATACCCAGGTCAGAGACTTGGGGACTACAGAAACAAAGAAACCACACCAAAGCATGTCTGCACCTGAGAGAGAAGCAGAAATGCCATGAGATTTCTGGCAGATTAGTAGGCGGACTAGAGAGAGCACCCACCCTCCTCAAAGCTACTCTCTTTCAATATGGGACAGCACATAGATGTCAGCAGCATCTGAGTGTACAAAAGAAAGAAATTCTTCCTTTTACACTTTGTTTGGATACTCCGTCTGTGGCAGTGGAATAGGGAAGAAATAAAACTGCTGAATAACAGAGTCCTTAATGTTGCAGGCACTAATAATAGGATTAGAGAGAGAATAAAATCATATCCTCTTGGATTTGGAACATTTGGAGGAAGCCAGCTTGTGACTCACTCTCCCAACAAGTTGAGATCAGGCATGTCATGGTGCTGACCTTCTGAAGGAGGACTCAGATCAGCCCAGCAGCCACAACTGCTCAGGTGGTTTCAGCCCATCCCCTCCTGGAGCAGAAGTCACAAACCCTGAGGTTCTTACAGCATGCCAGGCACTGCCAGCATGGAAGGGAGGGAAATGACTGCAGGGGAGACCAGAAGAAATACATACAAAAGGAGATACCTTCACCTATTTGTGCCTGTGGACACATTTCTGTCTCTGCCGGGAGGAAGCACAGATATCCAGACTGTCTCACCCACAGAGAAAAGGCAGAAGGTTTCAAGTCATGAGCAAAAGAGCTGATGAACCCCAGGGGCTGCAGAGCAAAGAAACCGAAAGCTTACACCACCTGAGCCAATAGACCAGGAAGGAATTATTATAACCTTTCCAAGTACTGATGGGAGTATCTGCTCAGTGGGCACAAAGGTCCCTATTGCATCATCGTGGATGTCATTTAGACTAAGACAACATGCCAAGACCAGCCTGACTCTGCAAGAAGATGAAAATTGGCAAAAAAAGTGTTATTTCAGTATCAAGTATGGATTGGCTACGTAATTCTAAGGGAACCAAGCAGAGAGTATCCAGTTCCCAATGTAAAGATCTCACTGTCCCCCTCCTCACTGGGAAAACTTTTTCCATGGTTAAGTGTCTGTCTCATTAAATAGTGAATCTAGCCAATCACCATAGAGTGTAAAAGGAAAAAAAAACCCCAAACATAATATTGCAAGAGGGAAAATAACAGAGTGAGATTATTAAATAGAATAATAAACAGCAGTATACACATAGGCTCAAAATAAAATTAATAGCATTCTTAAACTAAAGGCAAGGTACAACATTCATCTTCAAATCGTCTCTTGCTTTGCGTTACTACAGAGCAGGATCTGGAAAAAGGTATTTTCCTTGCTTAAAAAAAACAAAAACAACAACAACAACAACAAACAAATGAACAAAAAAAAACAAAATCACCAACAGTCAAAAAACCCCCAAAACCCTGTCTTCAGCATTTCCAAAATCCCTGCCTCAACCTGTTGGCAAATGCTGACTTTAGAATAGCAACTGTTGTATAAGTCTTCTTTTGTTCTGAGCTCTGAGAGCCACAGTGGGTGACTAATGAAAATAAGGTGCAAGATTTTAAAAGAAGATGCTTAGTTATATCATGAAATATATTTTTTTTCCTCCTTAGAACGGTGCTAGCATACAATAAGTGAGCATTGAGGGAGCAGCTCTAAACAGCCATGCACAAAACAAAAGAAAAGACCATGTTCCCTTCCATTACTAAACTAATAAAATATAATAGAAAAAGCCGTAAGGCCAAATGAAAAAATGTCTCCTAAGCTCTCCAGGTTAAGCAATGGAAAGAGTTGCAGGAGAGGGAATGCTGAGCATTAAACGCTGGATATCTGAGGTTGGGAATATCCTTGCTGTTTCCACTGATCTCAGCCTCAGTGTCCTGACTTTCCATGAACAGCCCTCCATAGAGGGTTTCTATGGCCAAGCAGTACCCATGAAAACATCAAGCTTCCCTGCTTTACCCAGAGTCATTTCCAACAGAAGTTTTGCAGCCCTGGAGCAATCATAATTCCTTGTATAAATTCTGGCTTCTCCATAATCACCTGCCCCTAGCTAGCAGCAAAGCAGGACTGTGTAGGAATACTTGCAGGATGTTAATGTGCAATACCTAGAGCCCTTTGACCTTCAATCATCTGCTTGTGCTGATGAGAGGGTCACTCCTCTGCATCTCACTGAGCTGCCCCTGGATTATGCACTTTACATCTCTGCAACACATGTAAACAGGATTGTGGTTCTGTTTCTGGTCTCCCAGTGACAGACACACGATCATGTTTGTGCTCTTTTTACAGGCATTCTGACAGGCATTTTTATTCCCTCTCTGTTATTACAAAGAGGTCTCAAAATTTAAATATTCTCTAGATTTGGAGCAAACAGCAGATTTTATGCAGAAATACACCATGCAATGTGCCCAGTCTCTTAAGGACTGTAGCCCTACAGTGCTTCAGTTTAATTAATACAAGTATCCAAAATCATCCTCTTCAGTTAAACTTGGTGTCTGTGAGCACTGTTATTAACATGGATCAAAGAGCCCTTGTAGAGAAGACCTGTTGTGATGAGGTCAATTTCCTCAAGAAATTATTTTTCAATTCAAAGCACTGATTCCAAATAGCTGCCCATATTTTCTTTCCCATCCCTTAGCTTATCAATTTCCCTTGGGATGGAACATAATTCCCAGGTGATTTTTGCAGCACTTCTGAGTAAGAACTGGATGTGAGGTCCTGTGTACCCAAATTCCTTGTTCTGTAGCTTGCAGGAGAAGGATGTTTATAAACACAGAGAAAAGTGGGTGCAATTCTGCTGTCTGCTCTGTACCTATAAACTTAAATTTTATTCCAGCTCCTGCTGATTTTAGGGGGATCTTACAGACATAGCAAAACGCAGGATAGAGACTAAAAACCACTCTGATTTTCAAATCAGGTTGAACATGAGAGACAGGTGCTTCTTAACCTTTACTATATGTACAAGGATATACGTATCTATATAAAATATATACATACACACAACTATACCAGTACTTGTGTTAGGTCATACCCAGACCATCCCCATGTTATAATTAGGAAGCATTTCCAGCTACACAGACAAGGATGATTTGGGGAGGACAAGAGACAACAGAGAGGAAGAACAGGGTTTTAGAGAAGGAGACAGAGACAGCAGCAGCGTCAGATCTCTTTCCCCTTACTGCTGACAATAACAAACAAACAAACAAACAAAAATAGTTCTGTGGAAGTGGAAAGAGCTCTCTGCAGTCATTACACAGCAAACACTTCACAGCTTAAACACTTGCCTTAAACTTACTTCATGCTCCTCAGACATACTCACTCATCCACATCTATTTGCCTGCACAAGGACACTCCATGGCTTTGGATCTCTTCTGTTTATAAAATGACAAGGACTGTCCTCATTAGAACTATTCTTCCAGCCTTTTGAAATGTTCCCAGTACATGCTTTCCCACAAAAAATGAAGTGAGCATCTTTGACTCTGTGGCCATCAGACCCACATCTTTATGATAATTTTTTTTTTTTTTTTGCTTCTTAGAGGGTATAAAGATTTAAGAGCAGTATTTTTGCAACTATATATACATACATATATTCTCAGGTATGATTCAATTGATATTGCAATAATTTAGTCTGGTTTTAACGCACTTAAGGCAAATCTGACAGTTGTGGACTACAGTGAGGTTTCTTGTCTCGCCTATTCATATACCTCTCCGCTTTACAGCTCTCTGCTGAATATGATGAGAGAGATTTATTTGTAGAGTGGGTAGAGACAGAAGTGCATTGTCGCATATTTTTTTTCTTTAAGGGTTATTAATTACCGTGTCAACCTTTGCTCTGCTGCTGCTGCCCACTTTTATTTTAGAAGTGCAGCCGTTCCCCGCTCTGTTCACATTGGTTTCCCCCAGCATCTCATTTTCCAACAACCTTTTAGAACATTATTTATTATTCGTTATGTATCTGGGTGGAGGAGAGAGAGAGGGACACTATGGCAGAGACGGAGAACACGAGCTGGAAAACACGCTTGCCTGGAATTGTCATCACACTGCCGTTGGAAGGAGCGAGCCGGAAAACTCGCAGCCAACACTCGCACGCAAACACACGCCAGGCACACAGCACATCCATCCCGGGGAGTTTGCGAGCAGCCCCACAGCTCTTACCTGGGTTGTCTGGGATCCCTCTGCAGTGCAGCTCCCTCAGCTCCCTCTGCCCTATTTCCCCCGGGAGCTGTGGGGCCGGGGCTGTGACCGGCTGCCGGTGCGGGTAGGGGTTGGCAGCAGCTGGCTGCAGCCTCGGCTGCCGGGCTCTGGCTCCTGCCAGGGCTGCTGCTGCTGCTGCTGCTCCTGATGATGCCGAGGAGGAGGAGAGCCGAGTGAGGAGGAGGAGGATGCTGGCGGTGATGCTGTTGCCATGGTTACCCAACTCGGCGGCGGCACCGCTCAGAGCAACAGCTGCCCCAGCACCCAGATCTGCTCGAACCCGTGGCTGCCAAGGCGCCCTGGGTGTACAGGCACAGGGATGTCACCCCAGAGCCCCTCTGTGCAGGGCAAGTGGCAGCCGGGAGGATGGAGGTCACTCCTTGGCACGGTTTTGGGGCTTTGGGAAAACAGGTGGAGTGATGCATCCAAAATGTTTGCATTCTGCGCTTGTCGGCAAAGAGCTCGCTGCCCTGCAAAGGTCAAACAGCAGCTTCCAGGAGGGAAGTTTCCTTTTTTAGGGGTTCTTGCATTTTTGTAAGGAACTCAACAAAACAGCAAAGCTGAGGAAGGGAATGACTTTCAAAGCTGCTGCTATGATGTAAGTTTAAACTTTTTTCTTTTTTAAACTAAAGGCCAGCCCTCTGCCTTAAAAGCAGGACTTAAAAGTGTGATTTTACTGTCTCCTTGTGTAAAAGTTCTTTGGATAAAGAAATCCCTTTATAAGTGAGTTCCCTGTGCAATAGAGAACTGCCTCTAACCACCAAAGAGTGAGGAAAAAAACTTTCCAGATAGGAACCCTCTTACAGCACAGGACACTATTTCTTTTATTGCATGAAGTAAACAAGCTGAACTTTGCCTTTGTCTAATGATCTGAAAATAAGAAAGGAAAAAGACCTCAGGTGAATGGACTGCCACATGATCAAAATAAGGAGTATTAACTGAGAGAGACATGAAATCAAGGCATATTCAGCTGCCATTTATCTACCAAAGATGCATGTCATGAGACTGATTTTGCACTATAACATCACAAGACACAACAAGGTCACAACAATCAAATGCCACTTCCATCCAAAAATGTCAGTGCAAAGCTACGTAATGCTCATAAGCCATGACAGCTCTTTCAGGAGCTGGTACTGTTTGCAGGACATTGTGAAACACTGTCTGAAACATGCTGAAAAAAAGATATATCACTGGTGGAAACTTTCTAAAGGGATTTGCTTCCTGCTGCCAGATCTCTGCTTGCGACCTGAATGCTGCAGATGATATGAATCTGTGAGCTCAGGGCACCAAGAAAATGCACTGAATGGTATTTCCTACTAAACCTGGATAAATGGTTGTAGAAGATGGAAGCCTGCAAGAAAGATGGAGAGGGATTTTTTAAAAGAACATGTAGTGACAGGACAAGGAGGAATGGCTTCAAACTGAAAGAAAGTAGGTTTGAATTAGATATTAGGAAAATGTTCTTTACTGTGAGAGTGGTAAGGCCCTGGCACAGGTTGCCCAGAGAAGTTGTGGCTGCCCCATCCCTGGAAGTGTTCAAGGCCAGGTTGGGTGCAACTTAGAGCAACTTGGTTTAGCAGAAGGTGTTTCTGGCCCTAGCAGGGAGGCTGGAATGAAATATTCTTTAAGGTCCCTTCAAACCCAAGAAATTCTATGATTCTGTGATGTGCTGTTGGCAGCATTTCTCAAGATATTCTAGGAGACAGTGTCTCCACACTATGTTCATTTGCAGAACCATAATCTGGTTCATATAAAATCATTTCCTCTATATCTCATAACTGTGGGAGAACATGGAACTACCTGACTGAGGAGGGAAAAGTGCCAGCCAGCATACCCTGTCAGACCTCCTTGGAGTAGCTCCCCATTTCACTGCCTCCGTGTATCTTATAAACTATTACCCCTGAAGATTTTTTAATTAATCTTCTTTTAGGCAACAATTTTGATGTCCGCTCAGAGATTATATTAAATAGTTGACTCAAAGGGACTTCCTAGCACTCTAAAAAGAAATCAGAAATACGTTATCTATTTAATACTTAAAAATGTAATGCATGTAAAATTAGACAGTACCCTGAAAACCTTCTCAAGAGCTAAAAAATATTTGCTGCCTGTGTGGCCCAGAAGATTCCCTGCTGTAATTTTGAATGCAGGGCAAGAAGATGTCATTGCAGTAATGATGGTGAGCACATCTAAATCACCCACCCCATGATTAACTAGCTGACAGCAAAACCCATGGTTATTCTGAATAGATCACTGAGATCACGGACAGATCTTATTTCTGCTAAATCAGGATGTCTTCTGCAAAATGCACCTGCTGAGGTGTGTGTCTAATCAGCTTGTGAGTTTATATTGTCTAACTTTGCTTATTGGGGATATTTTTTGAAAGCTGCAGCTCTGATTTCAAGAACACACATAAGAATAGCAGGAGGGGGTTGGCCTCTAGCTTCAGGTTCTTTGGCTCAATATGGCTGTGTTATACCATTGAGGAATTACCCACCTTAATTCTCTTGTTGGTGCTAATCTGCAACACTGATGAAAAATCCACCTTGAAAGAGATGCAGAGTCCCCAAAAATCAATGTCTCTGATACCTCCCTGTCTGTACCCTGCAGAGTGGGCATGTTCAACTGTGCCAAGTGAGCTCAAAGTGGAAACAAATGTCTAACAAAGCACAAAAATAAAATAAAAAGAAAAAAAAAGACTTTAAAGAAAAAAAAAAAGGTAAAATAGTTTCATTTTCCCTCAGTTGTGCCAGAAGGTCCTGCATGGTGGGATCGATGACTTGCATCATTCACTAGGGAGATAAGTGGTGTTGCAATATGTAAAACACGCTGATTTCATAAGCAGATATGATTCAATAAAGAAAGGACACATCACAGATGTATTTCACAGAGCCGAGAGGAAAGGCTGCGTTTTTAAGCATTAGTTTTTAAGGAGAGAACCTATATCATATCTTGCAGACCTGCTAAGGAATTACAGACCCCTTAGGGCATCTCAGCTGGTATTAGGCACCTATGTTTAGTCATGTCTAGATTAACTTCTTGCTTTAAATAATAACAGGCAAATCAACTTAGCCTAACACAGATTTCTAAAACAAATCAGTTAAATTCTCCCTTGTGCCTCTTTTTCTCTCCCAGTTGTTAGGAAAACACGAGGGCTGACTTACTTAGCTGTATTTATCTACAACATCTTAAGGCAAAGGCAAATCCCATCCCTAACTCCAATCCCGAAGAACTATCCCACCAAATCAGCCATCTGAGCTCTGATGCCTGTCAGCAAAGTTCCAAACCGAAACACACCTTCTGGAAATGTCTTTTAATTGTCACCTTAGCCCCACAGCAGACTGAGGTTTCAGCAATGAGGATGGGCCAGTGCCTGTTTAGCTGCTGAATGTTCCCAGACTGGCTGCAGTCCCTACGGCACAGACATCCTTGGACATGCTTGGTGTCCTATATCCCACCACAGGCAGAAAAATTTATATTCTGGATTCTTTGTGTAGAGCCTTTGGGTTATTTAATAATAACCTGAAACAGATATTCCCATTAGGTAGCAGGATAACTAATAGATGTTCAGTGGAGCAGTCCCGGCTGCAGGGCACACACTGGGCTGGTAAACATTTCTACAGGTTGTGTACTCCACTTCAGCCTGCTACTCTACACTACTAGAGTTGAAGTGTAATTTTACCAATTCTGCTAAGAGCAGGATTAAATTTAAAAGTCTTAAAATAACTGGAATAAGCTTAGAACTACAAACTTCTTTCTGCCTGTTCATGCTTGACCAACTTGGAGACCACCTGTGGCAGGTCTGCAGAGCTGGTGGATGGGCCAGAGAGACTGACATTGTCTACCCTTATGCAAAACTTTTGATATTGTTCCACACAACATCCTTATCTCTAAATTGGAGAGACATGGATTTGAAGGATGTTCCCCTCAGTGGATAAAGAACTGGCTGGATGATGCACTCAAAGAGTTGTTGTCAACAGCTAAATGTCCACGTGGAAACCAGTGATGAATTGGGTCCCTCAGGGATCAGTACTGGGGCTGATGCTGTTCAACAGCTTTGTCAGTGACCAACAGTGGGATCGAGGCACCCTCAGCAAATTCACTGACCACGCCAAGCTGTGTGGTGCAGTCACAGGCTGGAGAGAAGGATAGATCCAGAGTGACCTGGACAGGCTGGAGAGGTGGGACTGTGCAAATCTCATGAAATTCAACAAAGTGATGTGCAAGGTCCTGCACCTGGGTCCTGACAACCCCAGACACACTGACAGGTTGGGTGGGGAAGTGATTCAGAGCAGCCCTGAGGAAAAGGACTGGGGGGTGATGGCTGATGAAAACCCAATGTAATCCTGGGCTGCACCCAAAGAAGTGTGGCCAGCAGGTCAAAGGAGCTGATTCTCCCCCTCTACTCTGTCCCTGTGAGATCCCACCTGGAGTGCTGATCACAGTTCCTGAGCTCCCAACATTAGAAGGACATGGAATGGTTGGAGCAAGTCCAGAGGAGGCCACAAAGTTGATAAGAGGACTGAAGCACCTCCCCCACAAAGACATGCTGAGAAAGCTGGGGCTGTTCAACCTGGAGAAGAGAAGGTTGTGTGGAGAATTCGTAAAGGGGCCTTCAAGGAGGTAGACACTGTGTCAGGAACTGTAGTGGTAGGACAAGGAGTAATGGGCACAAAGAGGGCAAACCTAGGTTAGATATTAGGAAGAAATTCTTTACTGTGAGCGTGGTGAGACATTGGGCCAGATTTCCCAAAGAAGTTGTGGATGCCCCAACCCTGGCAGTGTTCAAAGCCAGGCTGGAAAACGCCTCAAGCAACCTTTTGCTCAAGTGGGAGGTGTCCCTGGCATGGCTAAAGACATTGGGACCAGATGATCTTTAAGGTCCCTTCCAACCCCTTAACATTCTACGATTCTGTGATTCCTCTGATGCCTCAGTGTCTGCACATAAAACCTTACATGATGAGGAACAAGCTTGTGATTTAAAAACACACACAGAGCAGGGAAGTGAGTGTGTCTCATGTGTCAAGGGAAGACCAGAACCCTCAGCTGCCACCTGGAGCACACAATGAGTGGCAGCAGGCAGAGGCCTCATCCTGGCTGCAACAGCTTTCCTCAAGCTCTGGGACACAGCCTGCAGCAGGAAATCGCTGTGGAAGCTCCTCATGGATGTGTAACAGGTCACACCATGGCTGGGGAGAAGGTATGGCTAAATGTGTGCTTCAGGCTAGCAGCAGGAAACACAGCAGCTCTGTAGGTAATGGGCAGAGAAAGTTAAGCTTCTCTTTAATGAACTGAGAAGCTGAATTTACCTTTTGACTGTGATGCAGTTTCCAGGGGCTCTTTCTTTGTACTTTATAATTTCAGGAAAGGGTAAGGTCCAAAGGGAAAGTCTGACACACATAAACAAACAGAACTCTCAGTCTTGGGGCTTTGATTCTTCTGGATCCTCTGTGTGCTCTAGATGGCAAAACCATTTTTGGAAGCAAATGCACCATACTGTTATATCAGGATTTGAAACACCCTCAAATGTGAATTACACAGTCCCACATAATCCAGTTTCATGCTATGCAACAGAGAAACAGTTAAGAAAAAGAAGGAGAAAAACAGGAGAGGGGATCAAAAGACGCCTTTCACACAGATATTTGAGAAAAATATAACCAGAAGTGCCAACTAAAATGTATCAATATTTGTTTGGATGCAACTGGTGACAGTCAGATCTGCATCATTCATGTGCCATCACTGGAAGAATTCAAAGTCAGGTTGGATGGAGATTTGGGCAACTTGATCAAGTGAAAGGTATCGCTTTCCATGGCAAGGAGTTTGGAACTAGGTGATCTTTAAGGTCCCTTCTTACCCAAATCATTCAATGAATCTAATAAATACAGCAGATTCTTATGAAGTACTACAGTATAAAGGTGTATTTAAAATAATATGTTGTTTTTTTAAAACCATGCAGCATTTAAAATCGTGCAGTATTTTCACATATCATAGTAGAGCATTAAAGGTAAAGTCTACAGTACTACAAAAAGTATAAAGTATAATTTATCATTTAACTATGTATTTCACACAAAACCCACACAGTATAATATAAAAAGGATCACAAACACTTGGCTTGCTTAAATAGTTGCATCCAGGAGAAGCTTACACCTCTCCTTGCAAGTCTCTACACTTTTCTTGTCCTCAAGCCAGAGCCCTCATTCAGCTGCCATCCATTTAATATTTTGTTCATTCTACCACTCAGTTATGGTCCAGCATCTTGTAACAGTAAACAGCCAATAAACAACCTTGCTTTATGTAAGAAAAAGCTACTTTTATCCACCAGTGCTTCCCTTACCTGGAAGGCAGTGGGAAACCTCAGGTTAGAGTCCTCTCATTCAGAGCTCTGGAAGATTGTATACTGGAAAGAAAACAGAGAGTAAATAAACGCATTTCAAAAGTTTAACATGATACAAACATCTGATAGGACTGGAAGGAACTACTGCAGTATTAAAAGTTAAAAAAAACAAAACAAACAAACAAACCCCCCCAAAAAAAACAAACAAAAAAACCACACACAAAAAATGAAACAAACAAAAACCCAACAAAACCAACCAAACAAACAAAAAAGGATTTTGTGAAGAACACAGCCCAGGCCCAAAACATCATCTTGCAGACAGCCTTAGGAGCTCCAAAGTTCCTAGGTACTGCAGTAACTCACAGAATCGCAATCAATATTTTTCTAAATACTCCTGTAGAAAAAGAGCTGCCACTGCCATCCATTTTGTGCATGGAAAACAAGTCCAGGACTTTTCCAGAGGCACCCACAGGAGCAGCTAAGATTTTCTGGAGGCCCAGGCTGAGCTCCCTGAACATTGGAACATGTTGTCCAGCTGTGCAGTCTCCATAACTGGAAATATTTAAAACTTGATTGATCATATTCCTCTGTATCCTGCTCTAGCTGATCCTGCTTTGGGCAGGGCCAGGGAGGATGTGATCTCAGGAGGTGATTTCTGCCATGAGCCATTCTACCAAATCCTTAACAAGTCCCGTACCCACTGCTCCCAACATGCATTCCACAGATTCCTGATCTCTGCTCCCTTAGTACACCAACTCTTAGCCTCTTCCTTGGTTTTATACACAACCTCCCTTTCCCTCCACACACTAACATATTGCCATACACCTATAGTCTGACCTTACACTCATCCATCCCAGTCAACCTCCAGCATCCTAAACCTAAATCCCTTGGTCTATTCCAAGGCCCCTTGTCACCTCCTAGACCTCCCTCTGCCAATTTTGTGCAGCAAATCATAAGGGCAACTTCCTCTCCTATTTAGTTTGGGCACAGTCCAAGCTTTCCTCTTACTCTGAGTGCTGCGTTTCCCCCCTTGTGTCCTACCTTAGATCTGGCCTAACCTACAGCCTCACAGACAAAAGAAGGAAAGTTGCAGAGTTGACACAGACTGGAAAGCATCCAGTGCATTCAACATGTCAGAGGAACTTAGCTGTTTATGTTTAGTTGGTGCTGAGCACCCAAAAACTATGTTTATTCACTATCTTATTATAGAAGTTATGAGGGATGGACACAACATTAAAGGCCATTTCTTTTTTTTTTTTTCTCTTTGGAGTATCTGCTCCTAAGCACATAAGTGCAGTCTTCCAAAGAAGAGCATATGATCCATTTCTAATGTAGGCAAAACTGATTATTTCTCCTGTATTCCTCTATGGAAATATCTAAACTGTTTTGGCTGCAGTTTTTCCAAATTAATTCAGTCCAAGGAAGATGCCCCTGCATAAAATGTTTCAGCCCAAGCAATTAAGATACAGCAAAATGATAAGCAATAAAAGCTAGAGTGTTACTATACGAAATGCTGGACAACCTTAACAACACTCACTGGTATCACTCCCACCTAAAATACATATTAATTCACTAAACAGCCAGATGGGCTTGTTTGTTTAAGATTCTTCCCTAGAGGTTTTCAGTTTCTTCTTTTTTTTTCATATATATGTCTTTTATAATGCAAAATACCAGCTGGCTGGCAGTACTAGTAGTACCTAACTGGTAACTGGAGTTTGCATATAAAGATTATTTTAAAATATCCAAACCAATGATTATTTTAAAATATCAGAACCAAACACTTGTCTAGCATTGCTTACCATAAGCACAATGTTTCAGCCTTGCAAGGAGGGAAAAAATATCATCCTCGTTTGTATCTAGGTAAACCATGGTGCAGAAAAGCTAAATATGTTCGAGGAAGGGTGAACTACAGGTGGGAAAAGGGCAGGGGAACAGGCAGCTTGTTCGAAGATTTTCTTGAATGCAACAATTTATTCAGCCACTGGAGGGCAATTTGTTGGCAAATCCCAGTTGAGTGGCAAACCATCACTTTTGGGAGGTTTCATGTTTGAGATTTGAACACCTACTTAAAGCTGCTCCAAGTGCTGACCTATAACTTCCAACCATTGTATCACTTTCTAGGTCAATGACACCCCAAAGCCCATGAAAATGGGAAAGATGGAAACTATTAGGGATATTATAGTCTTCCCTAGCTCAAAGTTGAAGTGCAGTGATACGAAGGAATAAGATGAGGGAAAAGTCAAGCTCTTAATAGTTTTTTAAAGTTGGGCAAAGCAAATTAAAAATTCATTATCCAGGCTGATGAATCCTACCTTTCATCACAGCTCTATAGCCTCATTACAACAAAACCAGAATAGGATATTTTTCAGCACTCCCACCACTCCAGGTAATGATGGTGGTTGCTAATGGACATTTCCTTACCTTATATACATATTTGCTTTCAGCAAATAGGTCATTCATGAGAAGGAAGGAATTTAGTGTAGAAACTTTTGAGACATGTCTACATTGCTTTGGAAAGAATTGCAATCTTACTGACCTCTGAAATCCCACAGATCATGGCTACATAGGACCAGTTCTCACCTGTCTTCTGAAAAGTTAATCAGAAGAAATTAACCAACATGCTTTGTAGATTTAACACCAAAAAACCTTTCTCTTTGAATGAAAGGCAGAGTGTTTATGAAATACATGTGTTGTAACTCAAAATAAACTGAAAATTAAGAGTTTTCATAAAAGGAACTACAGTGACAACATGATGCTCTTTGGGCCATGGTCATTCAAAGAAAGGTGAAAGATACTACACTGGATAAGAAATCAAAGAACCCTGTGTTAGCCCCTGTGTAGACATCTGCTGTTCTTCTTAAAGCTAATTATTTATTGAAGAGAAATGAGAACTACTACACATCTAAAGAGGTGAACCACAGGTACAGAGAGCAACTGCAGGACTTCAGGGATTTGCCATAAAGTGGATTTATCTTGAAGTCCACAAGTAAATAATTCAAAAACCTTTCCTCCTCTTAGTGCCTCGATTAAGCACAGGACAACCGAAGTCAGTAATAACACAAGCCACCAAATGGTTTGTCTCAGTGGGAGAACAGAGACTGAGTAGATGTGGAGTTAGGGCTGATCAGGGAGGATGACAATGTACTCACTGCATTTCCCAGCCATCATTGAGACCAAGCAGCCAGGATATTGACAGATACAGATATCTGAATCACTAGAGATGGAAGGATTTCAGCCTTTCTGTTCAGTAACTTCTCAGCAAAACTCACATTCAGTGTTCAGTCAAAGCAGAGAATTCTTCCACGTGCTATTACCAAGAAATTTTAAAAATATGTTGTCTGTCTCCAAAAGGAATAAGAAGAAAACTGTTGAGAGTTTTCCCAGTAGGTTGCCCCTGTTATTCTTAAGGAACAGCTGCAGAGCACCTTATATAATTTAGCATGGTCAGAGTCCAGGGAACAACTGCAAAGGCTGGATGTGCATGTGACAGAAGGAAGAACACTTTCCTTTTCCTTCTCAGCTTTCTAGGTCTGGGGGAAGGGAGGGGAAACATGTTTTTGTTTCCTCTCTCCCATTCCACCCAAGCAGGAAAAATTCCTCCCCACACAATCGGCAAGAGAGCCTTGAACAGAGCCAAAGCCCTGGGCACAGCTCCATCACCAGGGTGTATTTTATGGTCTTCCCTGCCACCTAAGTGCTAAAAGGAAACTCCACGTGCACACAGCACAGCCTACACAGACTGTGCAGATGGGAGCATGAGGCACCTGGCACTACCCACAGCAACATCATGGCAAAACATCCAGAATATTGTTATATATAGATCCAGTACTAGAGAGGAGAACTGCAGAATGTGGCTCTTACAAACCTGGCTGTGTCCTTAGAATCCCTGACTGGGGAGGAAGAGACACTGCAAACGCTGGGCTGATGGATTGTAGAAAAGGCTCAGGCAGTCTTGCTGGAGTGTGAGCTGGATGCAAGACTTAGGAGCAAAGACAATGAGCCTCTGGGGCTGTACCAACAAGGCTACAGCCTGCAGATAAAGGGAAGAGATAATCCCTCCCTGCCTCTGTGCTCTTCAGAGCACCTGAATTTACTGAATGAATATACTGAATAAATACTGAATCCAGCTTTGGTCCCCCCAATAAAAGGAGAATCTGGATAAACCAGAGTATAGAGCACCACCGAGAATATCAGATCTGATGCATTTTCCGAGTAAGGAGAGCATGGAGGACCAGCTTCTTCAGCCTGGATAACATACTGCTTTGGATGGACTGTTGAGGTGTCAGCAGCCCTCCCTACCGTTTGGGAGAGATCATCCACAAAATGGAAAAAGGTTCTTCATGGTGGTGCATGGCAGGGAAAGCAGAGACAACAGGCATAAACTTAAATGAGAGAGATTCAAACCTCTTCCCCCCATGTCAAGCAGTGGAGCATGATGTCCAGAGAGGTTGTGTGGTGTCCATCCTTGGAAATTTTCAAGACTGGATTGGATAAAGCCCTATATAACCTTAGCTGGCCCCACAGCTGACTCTGCTTGGAGGAGGGAACTGAGCTAAAGACCCTCTGGATTATTCTGTGGTACCTGTGACTTGTCTCACTACAGAAGTCACTTTCCCAGGTTTCCAAATCTTCCCTTTGTAGCCTGCTTTGCACTCAGTCTGTGAAAGGAGTCTTGTGTACTTGTCAGTGACAACATCCTGGCTAACAGATTGGCACAGCATGTACATGTCAAGCCAATAAAAAGGAAAAGTAAAGGAGGCTAAAGATAATCATGGAATTTATCAGAGCATTACATCACATTCTTTTTATTATCCTTTCCTCTCCAGTCACAAACACAGCAACAGCACTGACTTCATTACCCAGCTCTGAAATTAAATGGGGCAAGAGAGAGGTTCAATCTCTTCAACACAAAGGGAAAAGTAAACATTTCCCTCTGCCTTGAAAGCCTGTGTGACCCAATTCCCTGCCAACACCCAGATAGGAGAGATATGAAAGGAGGGACAGATCGAGGTGAAAAGCAGATGTTATTCTCATAGCCTGCCTGTTGAGATGAACCCTTATCTGCTGTTTTGTCCAGTTCCCACCACAGAGCACACCCTTGTTTGCCCTTCTTGCATGGGACAGAGGATGGTAACAGCCCTGCTGTGTTAATTAGGTTTTAGCATCATCCTCTACAATCTCCAGAAACAACCCAAACCAGCACATGGTATTTGGATTTTAACAGGATCCTTATGCTTGAGAGTCCACAGCATAGAGCCAGGACATGCACTACCTCTTGATGGAAATCACAACACCCTGTGTGCCGTATATCACTGGAAACAAAGTGGGGAAAACCTTGGAGATCATCCCAACCCTGCCTGTCCTGTTATGAACAACATGAGCTCCTGCAGCATCCCACTCCTCAGAGGGATGCTGTACCTTTCCCTTCCAGGCAAAAGCAGTCCGTTCATTAATGTGGCCAGGCATCATCACCTCTATTTTTGTTTGAAAAAGAGAAAAAGGTGGGACTGCTTTGTTTGGCTCTGTTCTGTTACCAAGCACCACCATTACTCATTTTAGGGTAAACTTTAGTAAATCCTCTGCTGAGGATGTGACATGAGGAACAAAAAGGGTCAGGTGGGTGCAGAATGATGATGTGTCACCCACAGGAAGCTGGAAGTGACTCTGCTCAGGCATAAGGAGATTGAAGAGAGAGGCTTTGTCAGTACTGGCCCAGAGCAACAGGACTGTGTGCTGTGGTTTGTCCTGCTGCAGGATCTTCACTGCAGCCCTGGGGAAAATAAAATCTGGCAAGGAATTCAGTGTGCTTAGATAGGAGAACTCTCTCCCTCCTGCAGAGACCTGGGGGTTTTCAAAATGCCACTCAAAGGACACCCATTTATCTCCAGCCTACCCTCAGCAGTAGCTATGAAAAATACCAGAATTGAGCTGAGGATCATTTTGAGCTACTTCATCACAGGGAGACTAAATTCCCCCCTGGAGGTCTGTGAAGGCTCCCACTTTCTAGGAGATTTTTCTGGAGATGAAAACTATTGTTTACCAAAAACAGTGACCTCTCTGCCTGTTCAGTGACTCTGGCTGGGCAAGGGGGATTGAGGCACTGCAGGCCACTAAGGATCTCCCCTGGGACAGAGGAGTAGCCCTGCACATCCCACCTTCCAGGAGGTGCTGGGAGCCAATTAAATATTATTAAATATTATTTGCATGCCGCAGTGGGAAACTCAGCTCAGCACCTTGCTCCAAAAACAATCAGAAGTCCAGGTTTCTCCACTCCTTATGTATTAATGGCCTAGAATCACACACTAATATATACATATATATGCATTCATTCATCCACAAATACAATATTTCTATAAATATATATGAATTTATATGCACACATTTTAATGAAAATGCACACAGACATTAAATATGTGAGTACACACACACACACAATGATTTAGACCATAATCACGTATTGAGAAGATATTTTATATGTGTGCTTTTGCAAAAATAACTTTGGGTCTTACAGAACTAATCCAATTACACACAGGTTTAGTGCACATTTAGCATAAATAAGGTGCAATCCAAGTTCCTAGAATAACTTAATAATTTTTTTATGTAAAACCTCTTTTCCTCTTGAATTCGAAATTTAAAAAATATTTTGGGAAGAAGACTAATATGATGCTGGCTCTGAAGGATAAGCTCAGTTTCAAAAAAGAAGTTGTTTTCTAAAATATTCTCATATTTGTATTTTTCAAGTTCCAAATTACCATAAATTAACATTTTCAATTACCCGAAGAGCATTCCTATGAAAGTTCAACAAATCTGTTTCAATCGCAAGGAAAATGATCTCTGATTATATCAATCTTTCCAGTTTCACAGACTTACAAAGACTTTGTCAGCTTCTAAAACAGACTAAGAAATTTGAGATGAGATTGGAGATGAGACTGATTACTTATTTGTCCTCCTGTTTCTCTAATATGAAAAAACAATTAAATAAACTGAATCCTTTGAACCAAAGTGGTGCAGGACATTAGAAAGTTTTTTTCCACTAACTCAATCATTTTGCCATTTTCTTTTTTTATTTACTTCCCATGATCAAATAACTCCTTGGACATGAGCACACACCAGAGGGACTTTCCAGAGGAAACAGAGTCCTGAACACTAGAGGGCAGATAAGAAACAAACCATCAAGTTTATCCCTCATCATTCAGTCTCTGAAATAGTATTTTTTTCTTAGCAATTTTTACCTTTTTTTTTCTTTTTTTTTTATTCCAGAAGCAACTGTGATTATTTTCACTTTAAATATCTGTGCCAATGGTCATAATTGTATAGGATTTTATTTTCTTCTCAACATTGCTTGAGAAGCAAAGACAAAACTCCATTAAAATGAAAATCACATTGAGACTTTGAGATTGAAGGGCTGTTACTGCAACCAGTGGGAAATAAACCACGGGAATAATATATTCACTATATAGAGAGTGATTTCTAGAGCAAACCAAACTGGTGCATATGCTGGTAGTGCAAACATATGTAAGTTATAATGATCAGCACCAAGGGCTACACATTTGCACATTAAAAATGAGATTCACTTGCTTGGCTCTATTTCATTGAGCTCTTCCTCACTGCAGTCTTGTCCTTTGTTTCTTCCACCCCTATAAACACTCTGTCCAATAACATGCACCCCCTCCTATAACCCCACACACTGATTTTCCTGCACTTAGGTGAAAAAGATGAGATTTCTGTCATTCCCAGCCATTGGTAGTCTCTGGTAAAGAGGCAGAACCCATGTGCACAGCAGAAGTGACACACATATTTACAAAAATAAGAGAGCTTACCATAGAATCATAAAATAATAGATGGGTTTGGGCTGGGAGGGTCCTTAAAGATCATCTGGCCCTGGGCAAGGACACCTTCCACCAGACTAGTTTGTTCAAAGTTCCATCCAGCCTTACCTTGAGCACTTCCAGGGGTGGGGCATCCTCAGCTTCTCTGAGCAACCTCGTCCAGGGCCTCACCACCCTCACAGAGAATCTTTTCCTAACAGCTAATCTAAATCTCTCCTATTATAGTTTAAAACCATTTCCCCTTTTCCTATCACTATCTGCTCATGTAAAAACTGTTTCTCTCTATTTTATAAGTCCCCATCCCTCTGATTGTCATCCCTCATGCTGCCGGGGACAGCCAGTCCCTGAACATTTCAGACAATTCACCTCCTATCTCAGGACAGCTTGAGCAAATGCTTTTTTAAAAAGTCAGTCATGGCCTCACATAAACCTCTGAATCACACCTGGGATGAAGCAATCCTGCTTAACTCCTTTGCACATCCTTAACATGTCTCTTCTCACCACCAGGAGCCTGGCAGACTGCTGTAATTCAGAGGGATGCTTCAGAACTATTTACAAACACACCTCCTTGTGCAGCATTGCTCTCTCAGCATAAATGCAAATACAGCCTCTGCAGTACCTCACACACACAACATTTACTGCTATGCAGATCATGCCTAGATGTTTTGGGAAGCTGCCTTCTCCTAAATGTTGAAACAAAAAACAAATCTGCTATTCTTCCAGACTTTTTTTTCCTGGCAAACCTCAGTCTAGGGTCACCCAGAATGCATCTTGTGGATTTTTGTTTCCCCCTTGGCAGGGGAAATAAAAAAAGCCAGGCTCTGCTGCCTGAATGTATAGACAGAGATATGCAGCTGCATTAGTGGGGCTCAGAGCCTGAGCTGATACACCTCAGGGGCTCTCAGGACTTACAAATCTGGGGTGCAGACACACGTACCCATGTTATACAGCCTCTGGCTCAGAGTGGGCTCTCACAAACATGCAGAAATGCAGACCACAACCTCCATGCAACCAGTCTTCTGGACAGCTAAGACACTTCTCTCTACCGTGTCTTCTACAAAATGGACATTGAAATCCTGAAAAAAAAATCCTTTTGAGAAGCCTTAAAAGAGCCAGAAAATACAGTTATTGCTGCTAAAGGGCCAAACACCCACCCAGCTGTGCAGTCACTCCTCCAGAGAGACAGAAGGAGAAAAAGCATAATGACAGAGCCCATGGGTTGAGGTAAAGACAGGGAGATAATATACCAGCTCCTATCATGGGCTAAAAAGGATTATACAGACAAAACTAATTTATTTGCCACTAAAATATACTCTGGTATTAAGAAAGACAAACAGCACAAAAAAACACCTTCCACACAGCTTTTCCCCAGACCCCTCCTTCTCCACTTCACTCCTGACTCCTCTCCCCTGACAGGATGGGGAAGGGGCAGTGTTTGGTCCCTCCCAGCCTCTTAGGCTGCTGCTCCTCCTCCTCCCTTGGCTCTCTGCTCGAGGTCAGACCTTTTCCCAGGCTGCAGACTTTCAGGGACAGGCGGAGCTCTCCAAGGCTGTGAATTTGCTGTGAATCCAGCAAGAGCTGTTATTGCGACACATCTGCATGGAAAGCAAGAACTCCATCGCATGACCTAAATGCAGGGGGATACTAAATCATGTACTGATAAGGACAAAATTGCATCCCCCAGAGATGAGATAAAAAGCAAATTGTGTCTTCAAAGTTATCTTATTTCCTTAGTGGTCTCCCTTGTTACCACATTCCAGTGGGCTGCTCCTCACCTTCACTCATCCCAAGGGACTCCATTTCTGTGCTTGTCAGAGCTCAACCCATGAGCGAGTCCTCACAGCACAATATAAGATCTAAAGCTATTAGAGAGTGTCTAAAGGCGGCTATGATGGTGAAGGGTCTGGAGGGGAAGTTGTATGAAATGTGGCTGAGGTTACTTGGCTTGTTCAGCCTGGAGGAGACTGAGGGGAGACCTCACTGCATCCGACAACTTCCTCACAAAGAGAACCAGAGGGGCAAACATTGATCTCTTCTCTCTGGTGAAGAGTGACAGGAGCTGAAAGATTGCCAATGAAGCTGTGTCAGGTTTAGGTTGAACATTAGTTAAAGGTTCTTCTCCCAGAGGGTGGTTGGCCCCTGAACAGGCTCCCCAGGGAGGTGATCACAGCAGCAAGCCTGACAGAGTTCAAGTATTTGGGCAGCACACTCAGACACTTGGGGTGATCCTTGAGTACAAGGCCAGGAGTTGGACTCGATGATCCCTGTGGGTCCTTTTGAACTCAGGATATTCCATGAACCTATGGACACAGTACAAGTAGAAATGGCAAAGCATTCTGAATTTGGTTCAGCACAGGTAAGGAATTACCCATACTGACCCATGTGTAAAAAACGCCTAGTTGTAGCATCAGATGGAATTGTGTTTAGCATTTCTAAGCACCTGTTTTCAAGAGGAAAGAAGGGAAATGGAAGGAGGAACTAAAGAGATGACTACGATCATTGTGGACAAGGATAACCAAAAAGCTCAGCTTGGCATAAGAATATAAAGGTTGTGGGAGGATATGGTGACTCGCACAGGCTGAATGTCAAGACAGTGGAAGAGTTAGCTAATTTTAAGTATGATACTGCCACAAGATCAATGGGATATATAATGTTCAGAAATAGAATTAGGTTGGAAAATTACAAGATGATTTCTAGCAATCCAGGAATGGTGGTTTTGCCCAGGCAAGATTGATAAGGTTTGTCATGGACTGAAGAAAGAAAAAAATTGCTTCTCTTCATACTATTTGACTTCTTCTTCCTCAGATCTCAGAAGGGATTTGTTAGATTGAATTTCTACTGGTGCAGGAGGGTAGGATAAGTGCTAAAAGCCACATCTTCTGCTTCTTGAGGAATCATATCATAGCAGCTCTAGGTTCCACACTGGGAGGTGGGAAGGTTAGTATTATTTCAGGCATCAGTATTATCCCAGTGATTGTGCTAAAAAATGGGTTTGTTTTGGAATGGGTGTCAACAAACTTAAGGGCATTTTATGCCTCTAGCCAAGACCTGGTATAATTGGGGTTTTTTTTAGCTCTCATTATCAGCCAGTCTTTTAAACAGCAATTTGGCACTTAATTCCCATTTATTTAAATGGAACTGAGGCAACCAAACACCTCAGTAAAACTGGCCCCATATTTTTTAGATCCCTGGTCAATAAATATAACATAGAAAATCTGTTCTGCTGCTCTTTGGCCTTTCTCTAGACTCAATTTTGAGCTCTGTGGTTCACTGAAGACACCTTAGGCAGAGCATGTGCTTGCACTTTATTGTGAGATACATTCCCAGCTCCTGTTGTTATTTATAAGTAATTCACATGTGCCTGCAGGTGTGAATCCTCCACCCTCTTCAATAAAAGAACACTCTGCAAAAGTACCTCTAAACCTCTGCAAGAAACTGTATGGAAGGGACAAAATAAATCCCAGCACATTCATTTGTCCTGGTTTTTTAACACTCAAGCAAATCTTGCCCATCTATTAATTTTGCATGCATTATGCACTTGGGCTAAGTACTAACTGCACATTTGTACTTATCTAGAAGAAAGGAGGTCAATGCTAGAAGTGTCCTGGATGGCAAACTGCTTTGCTTTAAACTTAATCAAACAGTGAAAGAATTAAAAGTGATAATGAACCTGCAATAAAGCAAGGAAGTGTTACGTAATCAGGTCCACTTGTGTAAATGGATCTGGAATTCCTGCTTATTTAACATTTTAAGTTTCCTGTGTTGAATAATACATAGTCTATTGAACGATTTAAGTTAGAACATGGAACTGAACGTTACATATTAAATATTAAGTGTATAGCAAGGAAAACAGTTGAGTTCCTTGCAGGCATACAACTCTGGGCTCAGTGGTTCAAAGGGAAGGAGGAGGGCATAGTCCCCATGTGGGGAACCCTGGTGGAAAACAAGGATGGAAGGAAGCAAAGGGAAGAAAGATTTCTGTGACTGGCGGGCTTTTTTTCTGCAATTTTAATGAATCTATATTGATGTGTGTCATAAAAATAAGATGTAACTAAATCTCCTCACATCTCTCCTACTCTACAGAATATTTTTCATGGAACAGTTCCTTTAGCAGCAAAAGGAGTTGTAAGAGACTGATAAATCACACCAGTCATGCCAGTTGCATAATGTTAGAGAGTAGTGCAGTATTTTTCATTCTTGTCATTATTTATTTAATGTTTTCAATGGGAAGAAAAGGTCTTTTTATGGACTGTTATTCTTTGAAATGCATAACTTCACGAAGTTGAAAAGATTTTGACAAGACCAACTAAATAGAATTGATGCAATTATTTTGGTACAAAAATTCATTTGACTATGTTGCCCTCCCCTGATCCCCTAAAGAAGGAGCCACAGCAATAGATGATGTTCAAGAACACAGTGAACTTTGAAAATCTGTGAACTACTCAAAACAGTCAAAGAATACTGGACAGCATATGATGTACTAGAAAGCAGGGACATCTTATTTAATGAACAGCTAAAAAAAGTAGATGACTGAATGACAAATCCATATATATCATAGATACAAGTAAGTAGTTTGGAAACTTCTTATAAAGTTTGTGCCTTTAAATATTTTTGATCAGTGCTTAAATTCTTAACAGTGCACAGAGCACCTGGCATAGTCTAGTTGGATATATTTAATTAGTTACTCTGAACACTCTGGTCACCTAAACTGGAAAAAATTGGCTAATCTGGGAGACAGGTCAGAGATTAATTTTTCTAAGAGCTGGTCATGGTAAATCTCATGTTCCTGTGTAATTTCAGTTGAAATTTCAGCTACCTTCAGGACCAAGCACAGACTAACTGCCTGACACTTAGCAGTTGTGCTTAAAAGTACAAGGATATATTTCAACCTTAATTTTCTCAAGTGGGACCTGCCCTGCTTGCTATGTATGAAACATGCCTGCAGTTACACTGAGAGTGAGCAGTGATGGATGTTTGTCTGGGCAGTGTGAGAAATAGGGCCCTCATTCTTTTATCTGAAGCAACTGCTCTTTCTTTCACAAACCTAATTACTATTCACCGTGGCAATGACTTTTATTGAATTATTTATCGAGATTTAGACGCTGGGAAAGGCTGAAACAACACTGCTACCTTCCCTTTATGAATCCATTAAAACAGGAGCATACACCTGGCTCTTGAGAAAAAAACACATCAAGGATTTTTTCTTTTCCACAAGTTGAAATTAAACAATAACATATCAGAGAAATTAATTGTGCATCCAGAAATATGCTTTCAACACACAGCACCTCTTATGTGTTGTCTCCTCTTTATACTTTTCCAGAGATGTACTTGTTCATTCTTCAGCCTGTATTAAAAGCTGTATGATCAGGAAAAGAAACCCCATGTTTCTCAAAAGCCACATATCAATCTAGAGCAGTATAAACTGTTCTTTATTGTTCCACAGAATCCACACACTACCAAACTTCAGGTGCCAGGTTAACTGATCACCTGAGCTTTCTCGCTGTTCATTGATATTTTCATAAAGTCAGTGTACATAGAAATAGAGGTGGGTCAGCAGGACTAAATACAGCTAACTAGACCAAAACAAAAAACAAAAACCAAAACNACCAAAACACCACCCCTTAGATTAAATTTGCCAGGTTTTAATTGCAAACAAAAGAGCAACAGGCATTCACAAGTCACTTGAATGTTTTGTTTTGTTACAGACGTGCAGATCTGTCTGGAATGTAGCTCCTGAATGTGAGAACAACTGTGATAAAGAAGAATTAAGCATACAGCCAGCCAGTTGAGATGGAGAGGCCATTGCAGCAGTGAAAACATTTTACTGAGCAGAAGAAACTTGAGGCCTGCCTGAAATATTCTTTAAAAGCATTAGGGCTGAATATGCAGTTTAAAACATTCAGCGGAAAACTTCAATTTCATGCTGACTTCATTCGTTTTTTTTACAGCTTCCTTCTGTAGCATTTTATGAAGAGGAAGATTTTCTAGGCAGTAAACATTCCTATGCAGCAACACATTTGGATAAGCATTTAATTTCAAGTATATCCTTGTTTCCTGTGGTTTGCTGAATCACAGGCAAACTCAGCTGGAAGCTTCAGGTTCTGCACTGAGTTTGTGTGGGGAGATTTGGGGCAAAGGAAGCTCTGGGGGCAAATTCTGAGAAGCTGCCAGAAGTTTCCCCTGTGTCCTCCACAGACAATGCCAGCCAGCTGCTGGCCAAGGGAGGACACACTTGAAACCCAAAAGGGGGAAATTTGATCCATTTCACCTGATCTTTATCAGCCTCCTGTATGCCAAAGCACAAGATTTAGGATCCACTTCAAAAAACTTGCCAGCAACATTACTGAGTCTCTTGTTACCCATGTACAAATATCTTTCTAATTAATTTTCACTGCCATTCTCAGGACTTTGCATATCCCAACCACAAGTTTTGGGGGGAAAAAACCATTTTTGTTGGTTGAATTTGAGCTCCCCACTGTTTAGTTTCAGTGACTGTGCTTAGATCCAAATGTTCAGATATAGGGAAAACACAAGGTGGTCTTGATCTACCTCCTAAAAAATACTGGTTTTTTTAAATAGTATTAAAATTCATAGCTTTTCTTCAAAGAAGACCTCTCACGGTGCTTTATATTAGAGTCATCACCCTTCTTTGCACTCATCTCAGATCTAAAATATTTTTTTTGAGATAAGGTATCAATTCTACACACAGTATCTCAAGTAAAATGCACTTTTTTCTTGGAGGTCTCTAGCACACTCCTTATAGATCACAATGTGTTTTTCTGCTTTGCTGTTTAAGTCTGCAGATGACCAAATCAAAACTAATCGGGGTTTTTAGTTCAATGAAACTTATTCTGGAGCAATTAAAACTGCAAAGGTAGTCTCATTTTTCTCTCCAAATAATGATAAAAATCTCCCTTTGGACCAAGTGATTGAGATGTTTTTCAAGAAAGTAAACTATATTGTTTACTCATTTGTATACACATAAAAGTAGATTTCCAATGCTCCCTTCACCAACTGTGATTCCAGTTTCAGTGGACATAAAAAGAAACTTTAAAATTCAGCCTCCTTGGAAAAAAAAAAATAGCCTACCACTCTGAGTTCTACTTCTGTCTGCACATTCTGTCTGATATTCTTTATGCTTTCATAATCGTATTATATGGCTTTTGAAATACCTTCCTCCTTCTGTATGAAAGCCAGAGCTATTGAAAAGGAAACCATGAGTCTGCCACTCATCAGTGTAGTACTGAACTTGAATAATGCAAGCCAATGGAAGAAAATAAGTGATTTCCCCCCCTCCCATCTTGTATTTTCTAATCTATTTCTCTCATGTTTATATTTTGGACAGTGTGTTTAGACAGCTCTGTGTATTGGTTTGAAAACAAACCAGTGGGAAATCACAAGTTAAGGTTGAAATTAAAAATAAGTGAAATAATACAAGGAAAANAGTGTCTGTCATCCAGAGTGGGTCATTAGCAGGTGATAACAGCTAACGGCCCACAGCTGGTGGTAATAGAAAAATACATCTATATTGCAACCTAGGACACTCTGAGAGAAAGGTGGGAAGCAAAGGCCAACTGCCAGGAGTAGAGCACAAAATTAGTCTTGATTTCTGTTTTTCTTTCCTCTCTGCTTAGTTCTAAGTTTGGGGTTTTTTTTAACTTTCTTTTCAAGTATAAAATAGCAATAGTGTAGATACAACAGAGATCGTTTTGGAGATGTGAGGGAGTTCATTTGTGGAAGTGAAAGGAAACAGTGAGGAATTACTCAAAGTTAAAAACCAAGCTCAAGACAGACATGATCTCCTCCAGAGTAAATCAAAAGATCTCAATCAACAACAAAATAAAAAAAAATCACAACTTTTTATTTTTCTAAACTATTTGTTATATTTCAACTGCAAATTGGTAGAAGATTCCCAGCTGTACTGGACTTCTGGGATGTGCCAAAGATCTCTGCAGCAGGGTCTTACCCCATGCTCAGCAGAATTTATCTGTGTGGGAAAAGACATACTCTCCAGCATGGTTGTAAGCCCATTAGAAGCAATGTTAAGAGCCATGGGAGGGATGGATGGCTTTTGATGTAATCCAGAAGAGCTAAACTGTAATTATGGAAGTCCTGCTACATAATTAGAGAGAAACATGCCCTTCTCATCGCCAAAAAGTACCAAGAGAAATCAATTTTCATAGGAAAGAAAATAAAAATTTAATCCCTTCTCCTGGCTCTTTTTTTTTCCCTCAGTCCAATTAAATGGCAAACACATCCCTATTACATGTATGGCCTGCAAGCCAGTCTAGAAAGCTACACATACCACAACTGTCCTAAGCCTTCAGGCACTGCAGAAGAACAAAATTGATCAGCAGTATGGCATTGCTAAAATATAAAAGTTTTTCTTAGCCACTTGTTAGATAAGAACATGGTTAAACACTCGTGCAAATTCACAAAATTCAAGTTTAAAGCCCAGGTTATTGAAAGCTGCTAATATAGTTTGTGGTGCTGTTGGGATATTCAGAGCTAATAGACAATAAATTCACACACAGCTGTATATCCTTGGGTGTCAAATTCCATTGGGCATAGAAAACATCCGTAAGATCTGAGATGAGGAGGAGGGAATAGAAAATTCCCTAAGGAACCTTCCAGACAACATATTTCATCAACAGATATGGAAATAAAGATGCCACAGTGAACACGAGGTGTCCGAAGTGGAAGTTTGTAAAAGCCACAGGATATTGTCTGAAGCAAACCAGGAGAGCCACAAACCACAGAAATTAAAGCAATTATCTATCTTCCATCCATGGACAGGTATGAACAAAGGATTTGGGAGATGATGAATAAGGGGGACCAGGATATTCTGAGCTAGGCAAGGAAAGAGTCACCTTCCAACCATGGAATGTTGGAATGATATGAATAAAACCATGGAATATGGAATGTTGGAATGGAATGATAAACAGGAGAGAAGTCTGACTTTGTCTTTTTTCACCAGCATCTCCTGTGGTTGCTTCTCTGCTTTTATCACAGCAGAGCCTGAAGTGACAAACATCATTCTTCATGTTTGCAGTTCCACATCAGTAAAGGACAAGATCTCTTTCCATAATGGTGCCATGAGAGGTTGTGGATGTCCCATCCCTGGAAATGCTCCAGGACAGGTTGGATGGGGTTCTGACCAAGCTGTTCTGTGGGAGTTGTCCCTGCTCCTGGTAGGGGGGTTGGAACAAGATGCCTTCCACTCCAAGGCTTTCTATGATCCTAATGTTTTTAACTTCTCAGGTTATATGGGTTATTCATTTGCACCTCTACTTCAGCATGTTCAATCCCTATATGTATTTTATAATTATTTTCTAGAGAGAAAATGCACACAAGTACAAATATCTGATACAATACAAAACTATAGTGTTGGGATTTCAGAGGTGTGTTGCAGAGAAGCAGGTCAGGGAAACACCAGAGACAAAAAACTTAAGATACTTTTTAAAAATAAGTTTCAAAAGTTCCAAATAAAATTGGTAGAGGATATAATCCTAAGTTGAAAATCCCCATTAAAAAATGTAGTTTTCACAGTAACAAAATGCAAATTTTATCTTCATACAACACTGCCACAATATTTTCCCCGTGCTGTTTTTTCTCCGTTCTGGCTGCAAAATTATTTATTACTGATTCTGCTTCCCATAGTTTTCTCATGAAGATTCTGAAATCATGTTAAGAGTGAAGAATTGCAAGGATTTTGATCTTTCTTAGAGCAGATTAGCACTTGCAATTTCTAGAGCCATGCTGTAAGAACACAAAACCAAGCATATCAAAAGGTCAGTGAGAGCTGGGTAGGCAAAGACCATCTGCAGTAGAATGTCTTTGGTGCACAGTCTCCCAGATAAACCAATATTGATAGATCTGCAATTCCATAAGAGGGAGACTGGTCAGTCTTCCCTGAGCAAATCTTTATGGAATAACAAAGGAAAAAGAGGAAGGAAAAGGGGAAACTTCTAAAATCCACCTGCTTCTGTTATCAAGAGAAAATTCTCCAGCAGATGACTCAGAAGCATTCAGCCTGTATGCCTGCAAATGCATTCCTGAAAAGGTTTGCAACCCAGAGGAGTGATTTTCAAATGCCGAGCATAATCAGCTCTTTCAGCAGAGCCAGGACCAGGGTCTTTGCCTGGACTTATCTTTCCCGAGCTAACTCACTCTACACAGAAGACTGACTGCCTTTGTCCCACAACATCTTTCTGCATTCTTCCCAGGTCAGAACTAACACCACTATCAGTACAACACAGCACTAGCCAGAGATAAGAAAAACATAGTGATTGTAAACAGTATTCCCGTTACAAAAATACGATTGTCCTGATCATCTCAGAGACAAAAGCTGCTTTTTCAGAGTAATGGCAGAGCATTTAACACTGCCAACTGCAGAGAAAACTGTTCAGTACAGCTCAGGCCACTGCTAAATTGCAAAATGCGCCTGTGGCAGCTTTGAGTGCAATCCATCTGGGAGAGTTTTGCCAGCCAATGTTCGTGGGTATAATAAAAAAGCTATTAAACACTTCTTGAGTTGCATTCTTAACCCTGAGCTCCTTTTTGAAGGACTTAATACAGCATCAACATCTTGCCTGAAAATACATTCAAAAGATCATTATGGATCTTCTATGTAGGTATTTCAGCTAGCAGAGGAATGTTATTTGGGAAGGTCATCTTGGCTTTCTGTCTGTAAATGACATGTTTACATGGAATTGTTTGCAACCCCACCACCATCACTTTTAGTTTTTTCTTCTGTAACATGTCTTCTTGTAGTCTGGTTCTAATTGCTTTAAAAGAAATAGAAGCATCAAGGCATTTTTATTTTCCTGACCTATAGAGCACTTCTATCGACTGATTAGAAGATCCTTGCCCTGAACCTAGTGCCCTGAACTCCATGACTTCTAGGCAACGTTTTGTGAAAGTCAACATTTTTCTTTTCCTTTTGCATGGTCTCCCCAAATCAAATTACTGTTGATTTAAACTGGTAGGAAAAAAACAGTTATTGTAAAAGGCTGTGTTTGATTATATGGGAATGAGTGGGCTTGTTTGGTTTTTACTGTTTTTAATTACAAATCTCATGTTTTAATACATTTAATGATTTTTTTTTCAGAATCTCTTCCAAAGATTTTTTTTTAAATTGGAAATCATAAAATACAATAAGAAACAGTTTTTCTGTTTGTACCGCTTTCTATTACATTAACAGTGTGACAACACATACCAACAGCCCTAGAGCTTTTGCTGCATTATGACCAAACTCCCCCTAAAAGTTTGACCTCCTTTGCTTTCTTCATCACTACGGATTTAATAATTTTTCTGCCAGCAACACAAGGTTTAATCTTGCAAGGTATTAAATCCAAATATTGATATCCTTATATTCAATCTGTATGTTGTCAGGTTCATTTCACAGGAATTTTGCTATCTCTGGACATACCTAAATCACATCCCCTGCCTCCTCTTATCCCACTCTGCCTGGGAACAGCCTTTTCCTTGGCCTTGATGAATACAGTCTGGCCATGTTCATTTTCTGCTTGGCATGAGATTTCAAAGGCCATTTTCCTGGCCCATCATGGGCTTATTTTCTGTTTCAGTAACCCTTTATCTGTCCTCCTTTGCCAAAACCAGTTTGAACACAAACCTTTCAGCTCATTTTGTGCACTTCCCTTACTTCACCCCTCATTCAGAACTAGTGAGAATTACTAAGGTTTTCAAATGTTGTTTTCTCATCTTGACATTGAGTTCCTGCCTTCAAGGAAAATTCCAGAAACATACAGTTGGCTACCTTATTATTTTCCTTCAAATGCCTCTTTTCCATCAGGAACTTCATAAAAATTGCATGGTTTAGAAGGAAAAGCACAGGACTTACTAACACCTGGATCCCAAAAGTAAAACTTGGAGACTTACAGGAAAATGGACTCTAAAAATAATATGGTGCAAAATTCTGCCATCTGCCTTTTCTAAAGGGTTGGGATAAATTGGTATGATGAACCTTTATAGCCCCATTGTTCATGGATCAGAGGCTTCACATCTTCCCAACTTTTTTCCTTCCTAAGCTGCAGAAAACACAAGAGGAATCCACTTTACCACGACAGTCTTTACTCTAACAAGTCTTTGTCACACGGGCTATAGTCACACTTTATGCTTTTCCAATTAACCTTGAAGTCTTTCCCTCCAAGGAAAATTTCTATTTTGCAGGACACAGCAAAACACCTGAATTTCTTGATCAATACGAGTCCTGGAGTAAGTGAGGTTGGCTCTCTAGAGCCTTCTCTTTTAGTCATTTGAAAAACAAAAGAGGGGAACTAAAGAGACAAAATTAACCCAAAAATATCCAGAATTATGTTCAAAGCAAAGGAGTGTGCAGTAGTATCACACACTATCTTGTTTTAGTACCAAGTATGACCAAACCCTGCCATTGTCAGGCACATTGGCTCAGTCTAAACTTTAGTAGACATTTATGAGGAGATCAGGTTTCCATCTCACTGGGAAAAGCTAACAAGGTCTGTTGTTTCTGGTTAGGCAATAAATCCTGGATGCAAAATCCGCATGCCACACTTTCTCCTCTAAAATAATGTTGAGCATTGATTGCTGGAGAAGTAAAATAAGCAGTGGAGGGGGGTTTTAACATATAACCACAGTAACTGTTGTAATAAAGTCCTTCTATGTCCAATAAAGCAGAGTAGGACAAATGAATGGATGTTTTCCCCATGGAATTTTCCAGGATAGCAAAGCTCATGTTGATCTGCAGTCAACACTTCCTACCATTTTACTCAAACATTGAATCAAACAAGGATGGAATTAAATCATGCATTTTCACTTCATCACCCACTGAATATACTTTCACATACAGAATCCTTCCAAGTATATCACTGAGAGCCAGACACCATCTACCCCACACTGAGTCTATGCAATCAAGTCTCCATTGAAAACACAAATATAGTGCTGGCTGAGTGACTGATAGGCAAATTAGTTCCTGAGCTAAGCCCTGCAGGATGGGCTTAGCAAACTAAGAGAGTATTTGGTATCTTCTAGAAAACCAAGGAAAAGAAAAATACAGAAAAAAAATATATAGAAGGCTCTCAATTCAAGAATTATGGCTTCATACTAGTCTTCAATAAACACAGGTGTCAGAAATAGAAGGTTGCCTTGATGTCTTTACCAGAGAAGGTGAGAAGCTATATTCATTTTTTTGAAAGACAAAGACTCCAATGATTTTTTTTTTGCACAGAGACTCTTCTTTGTTCTTTCACAGAGCTAAGACATATTCCAAACTATTTGGCTTACTGAAGGTGCAGTGCTCTTAAAAATGTTCAGGAAACAGATCTCCAAAAAACCCAGCCCCACAGCTGTAACCCAACCTTCAGATATGTTCTGGTCTCATCAGCTCTCATTGAATTCATACTCAGTACCTTTGGTTCACTGTAAAGGCTGACAAAATTTCCAGAGCCTGTTCCTGAGAGTGTGCTGAATATAAAGCTATGTACATACATCACTAGTTTGAAAACTGTAAACACTTCCACCAAATACTTTTTACAAACAGCTGCATCATCGTTATCTATTCAATGAAGCAAAGCAGGTAGGAAAGAGTAATTCAAATTTACTGTGTGATTGGACACCAGGTGTTGGCATAGTTGAAGTATTGGTTCATCCAGTCTAGGAGACACCTCTGAGGGCAGAAGAGAACAACATATGATTCCCCAGCTCCTGTGGATTTGAAGTATCACCAATCTTACCCACTTAACCATCAATGTACTTTCTTCCTTTATATGTAATTGAGGATAGGAGACAAACTTGCTAATGGCACATCCAACTCCTGTATTCAGATCATTGATAAATGAATTGGACAGGACTGGACCTAGGCTTGAACTCAGAGAAACCCCTCCAGTGTCCAATTACCAGCCAGATGTAGCCACATTCACTACAACCCTCAGAGCTCTGCCCTTCAGACAATTCACTGTGAACCCCCTCATCCCACAGCTGGACAACTTGTGGAATGAAACTAGTTTGTGTGGATGCTTTTGTTTTGGAGCAGCACCACAGGATGCCAAGTGCGAGAAGCTTGAGTTTAGAAAGATGGTGGGAGGCAATAGAAGAGCTCTCAAGAGAGTGAAAGTTAAGCAACTATTAAAAAATTCCTGAGAATGCTATAATATTCAAAATATTTGAAATAACATGGAAAAGGATTTTGGAGATGATGATTTTGTTTCAGCCCATTTGGTTATTTGATGCTTTTCTTGAGGGCTCACCAAGATAAAAGTCTCTTCCACTGGAATCAAGTTCTTCAGTCAAAAAAAGTTATGGAATCAATCAGAAGTTACCAGTACCTCCTTCTCACTCATAATCTTTGTTGGGATTTTTTTTTAAATGTTCTGTATGTGTCAGAATAGTTAGAACATTCCCAGTTAAATGTATGTGGGAAGTTAGCACAGACCTTCCAAAAACTTTGCTAAGGAACTGTCAAATTAGTAAAACATGACAGAAAGGTACAATTCCATCTGATCCCACAAAAAGTAATCTGCTACTGCCACAGTTCCTTATACATGAAGACATTTTATCCCATCCCCTTTGGTATCTCTGGCTTGTAGGACAGTAACTGAGAATGGAAAAGACAAAGCTTCACCAGTTCTTGCTCTCTTGGAGTTCATTTTGAGTGGTGCTGGAGCCTCTTCCATGCTCTCTCTGAAATGGAAAAGATTTTTTTTCTTCTCACTCTTTGCTGTTTTCTAAAATAACCCAATGGGGAGAGTTAAGTGAATATCTCCCTCCTTTCTCACCATCAGCCTGGCCACCACCTGCCCTTGGGTTCCAAGAAACAAAGCAGAGGGGAGCAGAGCATCAATAGATATCTTGTAATATATCACTTCCTGTCCCTCAAAGTAAACAGTTCCTGGAAGTTGCCAAGGTATTGATTTAAAATACCTAAAGCTCTAAAGATTTCTTTTTCCATGAAAATCTCTCCTGGGTTGCAACAATCCAGGCTTTTATAGTTTTCAGTTAGGAAACATGTTGTTTTACCTCATGCAAAGAATTGTGGGTTTGGGATTTTGGGTTTTGGTGTGTTGTTTTCTGGGGAGAGTTTGTTTGAGGTCTTGGTTAGGTTTTTGTTTTGAGGTTTTTTGTTGGTTTTTTTTTGTGGGATAGTGCTGAATCAGGACTGAACAGGGGCACTGGACACTGCAGAAAAGAATGAGTAATTTTGACTGCATAAGTCTGCATGGTGTCAAATGGGAGATAAGTTCGTTGAAGAGAAATGCACGATGAGGCGCAGCAACAAATTGTGACTCAGGAAGTCTCAGAAGGGGAAAGTAGCAGAACACTGGGAGAGAAACTTCAGGGAAGAACTTCACGAGGATACTCCCCACTTTTTATTCTCTCTTGCATATACACTTTGAGCCCAGAGCCAGTAGAACCTTTGATCTTGCACATCTTGACCATGAGGGTCTAGCAAATGGTTGATACTCCAACATATGCAGTGAAAAAACACGGCTGATGCACCTACTGCAAAAAAAATGGTTCTGAATGAACCATTCAAAAAAGAGGATGAAACACTGAAGGTGTATTTGAACTTCTTGAGCCAACTGGTTGTGTAAAAAGGCCTCTTGGAATAAAGGGACACAGCTCTTTTTGCTCTGGGGCATCTTTGGTGATCTGAACCTCCAGGACTTACAGAATATTTGCCAGTGAGGAGGTTAAGCACCTTTGCATTGTCAAAGACAAGCAGGTTGTACAGTGCATTGCTGGGTCACTTAATTGCTATTACAACTGAAAGAAAGGCATGGACCCCTTTCCTGGGCTCTGAGTGATGCCCTGGAGACATCCCTAAGAGTCCTTGCTTAGCCATAAAAGATCCTCAAATTTAGATTGAGTGCAGTGTTCCATTCCAATCCATCTACCCACTTGTAACCTCACAGCTCGACAGGAAACTCTTTGGCACAAGTTTAGGTTTAGTCATTTTTTAAAGGAATTCTGTGCCTGTAGGGCTATCTATCTTGGTGAGTAATACTAATTCATCTTTCTCTCGTTATATAAAATATTTTCCAACTTTAGAGAGGAGTTTCCATACTAGAACCATAATATAAATGAATGATCTTATTATAAATATCAATCTTAGTATCACAGTATCATTTAGGTTGGAAAAGACCTTTAAGACCATTGAGTCCAACTGGTAACCCAGAACTGCCAAGACCAACATTAAACTATGCCCCTGAAGTCTTTACAAATGAACACAGTTTATTTCTAGCTATGAAGTAGGACTGCCATTCTTTGTTCTGATAGTAGACATTTTTGGGTTTCATAAATACTGCTTCATATTTGATTACTGAATGGGGAACAACCCATCCTGCCTGAGAAATCAATCCCCTAAAGTTGAGTTTGAACAAGCCCTTGGCAGTGCTTTTAGCTCTGAGTACTTTCTTTTAATATGAACACTTCAATATCTATGTTGTTTCCTGGCTGAGCTTCAAGAGTGGGGCAGCCACTTAACAAATGAGATATTTCTAAAGAGAAAGGAAGAGGGAGCAAGAAATCAGTTATCAGAGACAGCTCTGCATTGCCTTGGGAATTAAAAAACTAATGACCCCATAGCTGGAGCCAAAATACTTTATTGTCTTCTCCTATTATAAATCAGCCAAGCCAAATTCAGTCCAACTAATTATTATGCCAACCACCTACAGGAGAATGTGCCTCATGAAGTTACTGGCAATGGAAGACAATCAGTCACTCTTTGGAGCCTCACATCAGAGCTTGGGAATGGACTTTGCAAAGGTTCCTTTCAACCATGTCAGATTGTGAACCTATAGATCTGGGCTAGCAGGCACATCTATAGGTCCTGGCTGAAGTCTGGTGTCATCATTTGAAGCAGAAGTGGGCTCAACAGGGAATGTGAGCTGCAAAATGATGTCAAGAATGCAGACAGTAACAAGCAGAGGAATCAGAGGAGTCTTTGCTGATACTGCTGGTACCTAAGCCTTCCTCCTGAATTGTCCCCTCTATACCAATGTTTAGAATTACTCTTATTACTCAACCAGTTTTTTCTCAGCCACCTATTTAGCAATTCTGCAGTGTTGCTGTCATTTTCTATTCAGTTCACATGGACTGAAACCACCCTCCATCAATCTTGCATCTGCCAAAAACATGTTTGAAAGGTTCACCCCCTTTTGAAAAAGCCCAGCTATCTCTGCTTCAGCCTTTCTGATATGGACTTGTCCACAGAATTTCTTTGCCATGGAGATCAGATGTTGACCCTGTTGTAATGGCATTCAAATAGAAATGCTTATTTCAGTCTCACTGTACACTCCAACCTTTGCTACAGAGTGAATTTTTCCATTAAAATTTTTTGCAATCCCATTCAACAGACATATGTCTATCTGTCAAAATAAGAATCTTCATATCATTCTAAAAATTTACCTTTTACTCCTACAAAATTTGACAAAGACAAATTTTAGTATTTTCCCCCAGGGTCTTAGCTTTTCAGTATTTTTTAAAATCATATTCTTAGATGCCAATTGTGGCAGTTTTGTCAAAATGTCTGCAAGAGGCAAGGGAGAGATGTGCAGAAAAACAAGAGTAGACCTCTCCTGCTGACACCATCCCTTCAATCTGTTCCTGTGAGATCTCTTTACTATCACAGAGCACTCTCTAGGGAAACACCTCCTGAGGAAATGGACTTCTGTGGGTTCAGGAAAACTGAGGGGAAAATAAATTTTGTAGTGACATACACAGCCACACAAATGTGACAATGTGGAGGCTAATGAGCTGCTGTAAAAGTCCCTCAAGACTGTTCTGTCCATGGTGTCCAGAGCTCCAATTTCAGGAAAAAAAAGTCTCACTTCTACCCTTGACCTCAGCAGAGAGATGAGGGTGAGAGGCATCAATTGCTGCTTCCTTCACCCCATGGCTTCCAGGACTGACCCTACTGTTTTCCCTCACCCCATCTGAATTTTCAAGCAATTCCCCATGCATACACTTGCCATCCATTTGAGGTTTCACAGTGTCCCAGAGAAAGGAATAAGCTGAACATTAATTAAATCCACATCTGCTACAGCAAATATTGCTGCTGCTAGCACTGCAGAGAAATTATATAAAAGGACCCCAGGCCATAAGAGAGAAATTCACTTGATTTCCTTCCAGTGCTGCTGACTCAGGGCTGTCCCCCCTGTCCTTGATCTCTATCTCTTTGGCTTGCCCTCTCGACCCCAATCACCCCAGGGTTTCTCACTGGCTCATTTTCAGCCTAATTCTCTCCTCCTTATTCAATGCCTGTATTCATGCCTGTCTCCCAGGTACAGCAGGAACGTGCTCTTCACCCCCATCTTTGAATATATGAGCTCCTCTTCGTGCACTCAAACTTGGATGGCATGGCCTGTTCCGCATTTTTAATGGCCTCAACTCCCTGTTTCACTGGGTGAGATGTGTTAGTACATAAAAACATGGACTTAAACGTTAACTGTAATTCTTGCCTTTTAATTGTTAGCACAAGCTTGCTGTGGTGTATTTAGAATGCCAATTAGTAGCTTTTCAGGCATGTTTAGGATTGAGCACTTGCCAGACACCATTCCCTGAAGGCAGAGTGAGCTGAGGGAAGGAGAGGAGGAGCAACCCCTTGCCATTTGACCTCTGGGTTGGAGATCAGATCGATGCTTAGATGCTTAACCTTATTTAACAATGCAGCAGCACCCTTGCAGTCTGGTTCTTTCTGGTGCCATTGAAAATCATCTTGATGGGTCCATTTGCTGGTGGATGGATCCGTTTTTTTATTTGCCTGTCCTGACAAAGTGTACTCTTTTCCTTCAACTACTGCCCTGAGCCATCCTTTAGTTGTTTTGTGTTGTAACTCCTGTGTCTTCTTGAACACATCACCACTGGTTGTGTCCCTCCAGGATCTTCCCTCCTGTCACCCTCTTAACGTGTTTGGCTTTTCCTTTGATGACAAACAATCACTCAGCATTCATTTCTGTGTCCCAAACCTGCCAGTCCCCAAAAGCTGAACTGGCCTTTCCCCAGTTTTGCTGTCACATCTCCATGAAAAAAATGACAATGCAGCAGCCAAACCTAACAAGAGGCACACTTTCATTCATGACTGGAAGATAAATTTACAGCTTTGTGTGGCAAGATCAGAGAAATCAAATACCATTTTCAGTAGGATTTGCAAACAAGATTGCAATTTTTTTTTTTAAAGTGCCTCCCAACAATTTTCTCCAACCTTCTTTCATCATCACTTGATAACTCCATCTAAGATGTATATTACAGCTTAGAGAGGAACTGGGTATGACAGTTATTGATTAGGATCAAGAGAATTTCTATTCATGTAATTTACATTTGTACCTTAATGGCCTTTTCCTCTCTAATAATGTCTATTAATTCTGCTTTTTCTTCCACAGCCACAGTGGAAAATCCTCTGTGCTGCTTTCCAAGTGTCTGAGCCATATCTAAATTCTCTGATTATTTTGCAACATAGACCTTCCATTTTAAGCATTGGGCCAGGTGTTCTCCCCTGCAGCTACTGCAGGCTTTGCTTCTTTCTGAGGTTATTAACCTCAGCTCACTACTTTTGGAATAATCAGTTAGGTAAGAATCATCTGTCCTGCCCAAAGCTTAATATTTGTCATCCAAATTCTTTAATAACTTTTATGGTCTTCCTTTTGCCTGTATCACCTCTTAAAAAACTTCTTCCACAACCTTATGCTCCCACAGATCTGAGCTTGCCTTTCTTTCTTCACTGCTCCTTCCTGACTCATTCTCATGACATCCCACTCTGTTTTACCACAGGGAGCTTTCTGGGAGTGTACACCTGTCTTCATTAAAAACACAAGATATTTCATGGAAACACACACTTGGTAAACATTGTTCTATTGTCAACTGAACTTGATTCGATTGAAAGTCAAATCCAAACACACAGCACGCTTGACAACTTTGTGTCAAAGAAAATCCATGTTTTATTTTAAAATAAATATATATTTATGTTTCTAAATAGACACCTTGAAACTCACTGCATTTTCAACTTCACAGAAATGTCTCCCCTGCATTAGCAACAAACTCACATAAGGAATTTTCTAGGCTCTTTTAAAATTGAAAACACAGGCTTTTATTTTTTCTGTATTGCTACTTACATCTCAGAAGATGCACACCCTAACTTCTCATGTTTTGTTCCTGTTGGTTTTCATTGCACATTATACTAGCAATTCATGTGGCACTGCAAGGATTTTTTGTGAAGATACAGAATGATCAAGATAAAGCTACTTTCTTTATTAATTGCATCCACCTATTTAATGACATTCAATGTATTTAGGGGCAAAAGGAAAACAACCTTCTGGTGCTGTTGTTTCAGAAAAGGAGGTATGGTAGGCAATGTACAGATTAATACACTCTTCCTATCACTGCCCTTGTCCTTCAAGGAAATGAAAGTTTCTTCAATGATAAATTCACCGTTAAGTTTACACTGTGCTGTTGCCTAATTTTATTCAAACATTAATTAAAGGAGAGGTTAGTTATATTGGCACTAGTAACTGCTGAAGGTATGTTAGCCTTAGTATTGCAGTGATTTCAGTTTCCTGAGTATACTTCCAACAAAGGGATTTTTCAATCCTAATGCATATGTATGAGTCTCTTTTTAGAAAAGGTAAGCAATTATTCTATCAAAATTCAACTGCTCAATCTTTGCAAAGCCTCTTCTCTTCTGCCCACATTTACTTCACCTAGACATCCTACCTGTGAAGCAATATACACAATAATAGCAACAAAACATGCTTTCTTTACCTGTATGAGCAGTAATCAGCATCATTATCACAATCATTCTTGGTGTGTACTTAAAAAATTGCCATGCAGCAATGCTGCTTCAGAGACCTCAGAAAAAATGAGCATGGATTTATGCAACAAGGTTAGTCTCATTTCTGGGAGCAGTGGGAACTGTTCATACCAAAACTAAATGTTGAAATACCTTGTGGGACACTGCAGGATAGAGCATGGCTTAGAGTACACAATGGGCTTCAACTGGAGACACATCTACACAGACTTCTGTAAAATTTCAACAGAGGAATCACCCTTTGGAAGTGCCAGCAAATTTGGGTGCTGTGGCACAGGGTACCACAGACTTGACCAGAGTGGTCTTCTCTTAGGCTTTAAGCCATTCTAGCCATCTCTTAAAAATACAATTAATCCCCCAGGTTTCCTACCTATTTTCAATCTTTATGGATGACAGTGGTACAGTAACATCTTCAGCAGGGACAACCTGTCAGGCACACACCCACCACTATTCTAATTTGGGTGTCATGAAGAGCTGCATCAAATGCTGTGCCTATTTTAGGGATGCACAGTCCCCTCCACCACTCCAAGATGCATCCATTCACCGTGCCCAAGTTCCTGCTGTGATCCAGTCTTTTAATAGCTATACAGCACAAGCCAGTGAAGTCTGTCTAACACTGAGCTTCTTCTCTCCTCCGAATCACTGCTGCTCAGTAAGTACAACTTCCTGACTTAAAAGTTGCTTAAAACTTAAAATAAATAGATAAATAAACAGGAATCATCAGGTGTCCCTGCTGCCCTGTGAGCAAGCCTTCTCCTCAGACCATGGATGACCCAGGGAGAGGCACAGCCAGCCTGCAATGCTGCAAAGAGGCTGACAGTAATGCAGTTGGATGTTCTCTTTGAACAAAACTTGGCTGCTGGCGTGCATTCTGCTTTGAGACAGCACCAAGACGACAGCTCTGACAAATGCCTTGAAATTCAGTGCCCGTGGCCCTGCCCTTGCTGTGCTGCAGCCTGTAGCAGAGCACGGTGACAGTTCAAATGGCTGGCTGGCAGATACATTCACAATACATTAACATTTTGTTAGAATCCTGCCAAGTGTGTCTCTGGTCTCAGTGGGAACTAACCAACTGCTTCAGCTACATTTGGACAGGACAGCTGCTTCATCAAAATATCCCATCTGTGAATGCTTTTGCAGGGTGCACTACATAGCAATAGCCTTTTTCACCCCTTTTAAAATGTATCTTTTCTGTTTAAAAAGTCTGGTTTAATCTGCATTTGTCCAGCCTTAGACAATCTTGTGTCCTGTTTACAAGAAACAAAAAAATCTCAGTTTCACGGAGTCCAGCACAGAATGATAAACTGTTCAACAGTCTTAGGGCAGCTCCACCAAGCCCTGGTTCATGCCTGCATTCTGCCTCCAGGAGTATGTAGGGATTTCATTAATGGAAGGTTAAATTACTTTGACACATCTGAAGTCCAGCTGCCTCTTTGAACCCAAGCAGAACCTGTGAGGCAGTCCACGAATTACCCAAAAGGTGAATTGTCTCACCTTGGTTAGTTTCACAGAAGGTGTCTGTCTGCAGAGACACTCCTGCTCTCCTGCAGGGAGCTCCTGACACGACCTCAGATGTGTGTGGTGTCAGACCAGAGCACAAACAGGAAACTCAGCAACAACTTCAGTGCTCAAGTGCATCCTCCCCACTCCTTTGGAAAAACAGTGCAGTCCGGATGTATTTTAAATCATCAACTCTCTACTGTCTTAGGTAGAAACTTTGCTTCCCATTGTACATCTCTGGGTCCTCCACTCCTGTTAAGACTTGTTGACTTGGGACAGCAATAAAAAGGTTTTGAATTTTAGCCAAACGTTGTAGTTCTAAATCTCTTGACAACTCACCAGACTCATTTAAAGCCACAAAATTTGGTTCTCAATTCTGACAGGCAGAAATAATGATTCCAGGTATTGAAACATCTGTTTCCCACTGTGCAAATGGTGTTCCTTGGCTTTGGAGTTCCTGCTTTGGAGCTGATACAAGCTGCTCTCTGGAAGCCACGAGTCCCACTCTGCCAGCCCTGTAGCAACCCAAGTTCCAACCTCCATTCCACGGGTGTGGAAGGTGTCCCTGCCCATGGCAGAGGGGTTGGAATTAGATGATCTTTGAAGACCCTTCCAGCCCAAACCTTTATATGATACTGATATTCTCTGGATCCTGTTCCTCTTTAATTCACACTACACTGGGCATAGCTTTCTAGACTGAAATAGCCACAGGAACAGCCAAGAATCAGGCAGTAAATTGCTGTTCACATCAGGGTCCAGTGATCAGAAGTGAAGGTAAATGAAAAAAAAAAAGAGAAAAAGAAGGGTGCAATTGGACCTGCTGTTTCGCCAGGCATATCTGCATGGTTGCTTAACACAGTGTGAGTCCATTCCCACCTAATTACATGCTAAACTGAAAACACAGAGAGGAAGAGGAGGGAGGCACAGATTCAGAGATCAGCCTTGAGCTGGAGACAAGTTCTGTTTGTTTTTTACAGTATAATTTCAAATAACAAATCAGATGTCATCTTAGGCAATCAATACAGTAGGTCCAAGCATAAATCCAAGTCAGCAAAGCAGCAAGGATTTATGCACACAGCTATCAGATCCATAGTATTTACTCCAAGTGTAACACAGAGAGCATTTTAGATTGCTGTCAAGTAGACAGATGGTGTAGGAGAAAGGAGCAAGTTGAACATTACCTTTTCAACCAGAAACCAGTCCTCAGCTCTGTAAGGTCCAAATTCAAAGTGTAATGAAAGAAGAGTGGCAGCTCAAATGGATCACAGGGTATTACAGACAAAACCCTAAAAGCAGTCTATTAGCAAATCAGCAAACTGATCATGGCAAGAACGGACCATAAAGCATTGTACACACACAAAAGGTTAAAATAAATTAGACTTCACTGACCAGCTGTTGTATTCTCCACCTCCAGTAGCAGCAGGTTATAAATCTATCCATAACCTATTCTTAAATACTGTAATGTAAAATCATAGAATCACAGAGTGGCTGGGGTTGGAAGGGAATTCAAGGAGTATCCGGTTCCAAATCCCTGCCATGGCAGGGACATCTCCCACTAGACCAGTGTCAAAGCCTTATGCAACCTGGCCTTACACACTTCCAGAGATGGGGCATCTGCATCTTCTCTGGGCACTCTGAGTGCCTTTCCACCTTTACAGCAATATCAACTCTAAACCTACTCTCTTTCAGTTATTCAAAAGCTGCTGCAGCCTGCAGGGCTAGTGGAAGATATTTTAGAAACTTACCCATTCTAATTTATAAATGCCTGGTTTTTCCTTTATTTCCTAATGGCTCTGATTGCCCTTGGCTGAAGGACTCTGCTGTTTGTGAACCAACACCCAACTTGGTGCAGAACAGCTGCATAACCCTGGTTCTGTGCTCCTATCAAAAGTGCTGGGAGGTGGTAGTGAATATGTTCATCCTCATGGTGAGAACAACCAAAAGTTAAAACTGTTCAAGACCAGAAAGGTGAAAACGAAGACAGAAAAATAATAGCTAATTAGCTGGCAGTGCTCGCATTCAAGAGGGGGAAAGTATTGACACAAAAAAAAGGTATGAGACCCTAATTAAAAAACAGGCAATCAGAAGATGGCAGCAGCAGGGACCAGGCTGTTCCAGGGAGCAATGGAGATGAGTCCTTCCCCGCCTGATTGATGAGCTCCTGGCCAACAGGAGCTCTGTGGTGAGCATACTAATGCTCGACCTGCCAGCTCATTAAACAGGTGCCTGACGTGCATACTAGCCAGCAAAGAATTGCTGTGCATTCCTTAAGTTGCCCACAGATGGCTTGGAGAATCTCTGCGAGCACACGAAACTTGTCAGAGTCAAGTGTGCTGAAAAAAAAGAGCTACAGTCCACCAAGAAAATCATCCACACAACCAGGTCTTCACAGTAGGTCGAGAATCCTTCTCTCTGTGGCTTCTCCCATTTGCAATCACCCTTTTCGATGCTCTGACCAAGAGGTCAGCTAATTCTGGCTCTGAAGCAAACCAAAGGAGGAATGAGTCAGGGCAGCAATGATTTCTGGATCACTGCTGCTCTATTTCCTCCTCCTGTCACAGCTCTCATACTACTGCTCAGGTATAGCTTTAAAGGGATGATCTTCCCTTGGCCTAAAGGATCACTGAGCAGTAAATAACATTCCACCATTCTGACACAACTAGACACCCTCGAGCTCCTTGCAGAAGAATTTCATGTTTTCCGTTGGAGTCAAATCAAATTGCTCATTGCTGCACTTTTCAAAAATCAGAGGAAAAAGGAAAAAAATCAGGCAGCTTTAGAAAAATAATCACTGTGATAAAAACTCAAAGCATATAAAGCAACGTGCAGAAATCTCAAAGAAAAAGTCAAAAAAATTACCTGACAATTGTAAGAAGCATTGGGAGGTCAGATATTTAAAACACTACTGTAACATTAGTAGTCTTAAATCTTGGCAATCAAAAATTATAAAAAAAACACACTTCTTTTTATTTTTGTACTGAAACAAAGGTGCTTAAGCCTGAAACAAAAAAAATAATCTTTTAAAATCAAGATCTATTGATTTCCACCTGGCTCTGAATTTATCTCGTTTCTCTAATTAACAGGCTGTGTCACTGGAAGAGAAGAACATCAATGGCACAAGACAACAGTGTCACCTTCTACTACAGAGTAAATCTTGAAGGAAAAAATCAAAGCAGTTGTTTAAAATAAATCAACAGCCATGGCTGAGTTGGCTGTCTGCATGGCAAGTATTTATTGCCTTTCACAATCCTTACAGATGGAAAATATCTGGCACCAACTGGTTAAAATAAATGAAGAAAGGTGCTTCCAGTGAGAGAAACAAATAATAATGTTCAGTTGGGTTTTTTTCTGGTTAAGGCAGAAACAGCCTCTTGAGCAGAGAGAGCAGAGCACGAAGATATGTTTAAATCACAGCCCTCAGTTGTGAATTCAACCCTGAGTCAACTCGAGTGTCAATTTAACAATATGTATTGCTATTTCATTTTTATTTCATTTCATGTTTCATGTTGCCAAGGAACTACACTATATAATTTAAAAGGGTCAGTCGTATGGAGGTCTCCTTTTCCAGGCACAGAGTGGAAGTTCCAGTCAGAGACACTTCAGACCTTTTCCCACAGTCATCATAAGGCCCTGAAATTTTTCTGCCATGAATCTAAAATCCAAGAGGGCAAGCAGCATTTTGGGATACCTCCCAGCTCCCTCTCTTCCCAGAGGAGATTGGAACTCACAGGAAGCTCAGATATTTTCCAGTTTAGGCAAAAGTGTCTCCTTTTGCAGGTATCATCTCCCAACCCAGACTTGCTGGGCACACAAACCTGGCAGACACTCCAAAGTCAACCATCATCCAAACATTCACATTTACTTTTAAAGTTTAGCGTCCTTGGATTATCAAAGACTGCATTTTTAACCTTTACATCAGTTATCACAAGGATTTTGCAATCTGCTAAAAATATATTTTTCATTGACACAGACTTAGTTTTTTGATGGGAATTGAGTGCAATATTAACAAATATGACAGAGTAGTAGCTAGTCTCAGGCTACATTTAAGAGAGGATTACAAAGTTTAGCAAAGGTCACAGATCTCCCACTGCAGGCATATGTGGTTTCCAAGATAAGACCAGCAGGAACAATGCAATCATCTATTCTTAGCTACTGCATGACGTTAGACCCTTTCACTCAGTGCAGCAGGGAAAACCCTTTTTCTTTAATGTGTTCCTACCTCTGAATTCTTTAAACTGTCATTGAACTAGGTCAAATATTTTCTAAGAGATATGGTGCTGACCCTATTTAAGATTGCATCTGGGCCAGCTGAGTCTGGTGTTTCATACAAAGAGCTTTCTAAAATAAATGTTCATGATCTTTTCTTCTCAGCTTGTGTGGCAGTTTTCAGGAAGAATAAAGATCAGCACCTTCAAGCAATGGTATACAAATTCACCTTTTTTGTCACAAGATCTTGCCATGCCTTTGACCAAAATGCCATCTGCTTTTCTCGAGAAGAATGAGGCTTCTGACTATTAAAATCTCAGTGCCAAGCATCTCTCACAACAGAATAATTCTTGATGCCTGTGGTGACTCTTTCCTTCCATGCTGTACAGAGGCTGGAAGACTGAAACAAAGGATTACAGTCTCAGAAGTCAGATTTCATAGAAGAAGATAATATAATTTTTTATGGGCTTATATAAATATATATATGTGAAAAATCCAGATATATAACATCCAGAGATGTGTTTAAGTGCACATAACAGGAACTTGTACTGTATGTTTCAACTGGCAGCTGCTGGGCAGTAGCCTCTCTTGGCATCCTGGTTAAGCATGGATACACAGGGTTGTTATTTCCTGGATAAAGAAGCCTGTGACACAAATCTGCTGTTGAAATCTCATTCTGTTTAAAGGTAATTAAGTCAGTGTCCTCAGCAAGAGGGACTGAGTGACAAGCCACGGGTCATGACAGAAGCCCATGACACAGAAATGAGTGAAACTCCCTTTTTTCCACATAGCACTGGACTGTCATTCCTATGAAACTCCCCAGAAGGTATAAAATCAGCAGTGGGCATGAGAACAGAGAAGGTTTAATTTTCTCGTGAACCTGACAAGCAGTATTACAATTGAAGTTTCTGCATTTTCATTTTCCTTCTGGCTTTGTATTTCTTTTGTTCACCTGCTTTTTCATGTGCATTATTGCAGAGGAACTGCTGACAGTCACTACTTCAGATGTGGGACTTTATCACAGCAGGATTAACTAAACCACAAAGGCAGAGTCGGTTCAGCATCAACCCCCTTCCTCTTCACATCCCAGAAGCAGATGGCAATACAAAATGGATTTTCTCATATTGTCAAAGCTTATGCTTTTTCACCTGTGAGAAGGATTTTAGCTTTGGTTCAAGGAGGGAACCGATTTTACAATCACAATAGAAAACATTAATGGGCTCTGCAGCAAGGTGACTAATATATTCTGTAAGTTTGTGAAAAGCAGAGATTTCTTTTTCTCTTTTTTTTGTTTTTTTTGTTAATTAAAATTTCAAGAACTGTTTTTGCTTTTCAGACAGCCTTGCACTAAGATAGCTGTAGATTATTAGTGTGAGTTTTTGCAACACAAATGTATAATGATACAATCCCATGTTGGATCTGCTCTTTATCCCACACACAGACTTGGAACTCCCATGATATTTGGATATGTTAGGCTGCTGCATGACAGATTTATGAATTTCAGGCTATCACAGGATTATCACCTGTGGCAAGGCACTGAGCATGATACAGCCAGAACAAAATTTCTCAAAATCTTTGAGATACACTAGTAAAAGAATCCCTGCCAGAGCAATGCGATGAAAAGATTGTGCAAGAAATAGGAGACCTTGCAAAATATTACCCCCTGCAAAGATGCTTCTTTAGAGTGAAAGAGTATATCATATGCAAGGTATTAGTCTGAGGGTGATGTTAAACCCACTGTTACCTCACTAAGGACATACAGTACAGATAAGTGATTTCATAGGCCCCGAAAATGCAGAAAACTCAGTTTTACTTCTGATAAATAGAGAAACAAATGAGGTTCTTGCTACATTCAAGTACAATTCAATTACTCAGAAGATTGCAGGTTTTTGTCCAGAGAAGTTCTGGACACTTTTTCCCTGGAAATGTTCAACATCAGGCTGGATGGGGCTTTGAACAACCTAGTCTGGTGGAAGGCGCCCCTGCCCATGGCAGGGTGTTGAAATGAGAGGATCTTTTAAGTCCCTTCCAATTTAAGGTCCATTCCATTTGATGATTCTATGAATTGACATAGAAAACTGCATCCTCTTTGTGCCTGCAATGGTAAAAGCAAATTTCTTCCAGCCTACTTTTGTCCCTGATAAGATTTTTGGCTGTACAGGAAAGTAATTTCAAGGTGAAACCCAGCATGGACAGCCAGGACATCACTCCCAGCCTCCTCCACTGATGCTCTTCCTGCTCCAAGTGATCTTTTGGAGCTTCTCCAAGTTCGGTACTAAGCAGACATATGTTAACTAACACAAAAACACTGTTCTGAAGAAACTCCATGGGGAAAAGATGTTCCAGACAACTTCCTGAGACAGATTAGCTCTGAAAAAGATATTTAGTCAGCATTTTCCTTAGTATTTGAGCTTTGCATAGTCATGTTGTTAAGGGGGATGTTGTGGCTGTAATAATGACTTCTTGCCAACAAATTATTTAACAAAGACAAGGGGATCAAGTTTTTGGGGCTCTTTCTGATATGTCCTGGAACTGAACTATAATGCACACTCTTCCTCACAGATACAAGACAATAAAACCTCTTACTGACTCAAAAATTAAACTGGGTTTGAGTTATGAATGACTGACTATAGAATAATAAGTCTCTCAAGACTTATTCAAATCCCTCAAGTATTTTTTTCTTAATTCTTTTTTTCCTAAAGAATTCTGAAGGGTGCTCCACATGATACATTGGAATTTGACTACACAAAATAAATGGAAAACTGCAATCTCCATCTTTCTTGCTATTTTTTTCATTAACACAGTCATTAATAATTGGTTTCCTTTTACTTCATATTGATTATGTAGTAGATCTTCATAGCAATAATGGGAATGTGGAAATCACCTTCCATTACAGAGACATTTCGCATAAAAGGATGTCTGGAACAGATTAGATAACCATATCAAACTTGTATGAAGGTGTAGCTATTAAAAAAGCACTATTGTTTACATGGCTTTCTATTATTTTTATTTTTATAGTTCTGAACTCGTGCCTTTATCATAATGGCAAACTTTGTGTAGAAGAATGTCCTCCTCATTCACATACTTGTTCAAATAGTCAAATGTACAATCAAGCTTTCAGCTCCTGGTTTGCTTTTCTACCATGATAAATCTGTGGCAATTATTGCTGTTTAAATGCAGGTTGAGCTCACCACAGGCACAGCACATGTGTTGTCATTAGTGTGGCACAGCTGATCTCCAGGCCACGTGGTTTTATATGCACATATTCTCTTTGACAGCTATTCCTCTGCATCATTAGCAGCTGGCATTGATGAAACATAGTTTAGCTTTATTTAGCAATTATTTTCCTGAAATTCTAACAAACTGCAGTATTACTATCACCCTTTAGCCATATTCTGTTTGACCCTGACAATATTTGCCATCTTTCTTAAAATACCCTACTGTAGAAACAGAGATCTGAAGTTAAAGTTTTGTTTTCATGTAGCATAATTAAGAGTTATCATTAGAGAAAAATCTTCCTAATGCAATCCCTAAAAAATTAGATCGATAAAGAACCCAGGATAATTTGGCTCTGAGAATTTTCAACACTTTAACAACTCTGAAATTAGTGCATTTGATTATAGCTGCTTCTAAGAGAAATCCCTCACAGACAAGCACAGGCATCTCTGGGTTCATTGATTTCTGCCCCTTTTCGGTGTGCCTATCTTCATCTCTGCTTGCTGATCTTCGTTACAAATTAACTCTCAAGTTTTTCTTGAAATGGTTTAAGTTTCAGTTCAGTCCCAAATTCAGAATGGAAACACACCATGGAAAGCATTTTTATAAGATCGATCTCTTTACAAAATATACTTCAGTTAGTGTGTAAACAGGCTGAATTGAGCACAAAGATAAAGAGGAAAGAGATTTAGAAATAAATGTTTGAAGTGAAGGACTCAAAGACCTTAAAAATATGGTTTACTACATCTGTCAAAAAGGTTCCTTTTACAAACACTCAGACCAGAAGAAAAATAAGTCTATTTACGCATTTCTCACAAAAAGATTTATCTTTGCTTGGTAAGAACTCATGGTGCACACCACTGGAATATTTCTCCATCCCAGATGGGAAAAAGAAACTCCTAGTCAAGTGGTTCCCAGGTTTTTTTAGAGCAAATCTCCCTTACAGTCCATTATTCCCATCAGTCTGAGGTCCATCCATCCATCCCAATTCCTCCCATCATCTCTCTCTCAGCAGGTCCATCTCCTGATCTATGTCCTCTCCTCAGAACAGCAACTCTCTCCACATTTTGTTTTCTTCTCACCTCCAAAACAAGTAAGTGATACCGGAAGTCAGTGGAGATGAGCACAGAAGAGGAGAAAGCACAGAACTGCAGGTTCCTCCAGCTCAGCTGATCTGGTTGACTCTCACTGTGGGCTTGGGGTTGGTCTAAGCAGAGCTGGGGACTCTGTGAGGACATGGGGACATGGCACAGGTGCCACAGCAAGTCAATCCCAGTCCCAGCCCCACCTCCTTCCTTGGAGAAATGAAGACAACAGTGGTGGTAGAACATGGAGAAAAAGCAGGAAGGAGCAAGCAGAGCTATTGAGACACCCCAGCCTACCTTCACCTGCAGGATTTCTTACTTTATTGGTTAAGTTCTCTGGATTAGACCACACATACTAGTGAGAAAAAGCAGAAAATTAAGGCCAGGGTAGAAGAACAAATCACCATAATTCTAAATGCTTCCAGAAGCACCGATGCTTTTAACACCTATTCACATGAATTATGATTGTCTTCTTGGAGTAACACCAAGAGCAATGCTGTAAGTGCTATTTAAGATACTTTGACTGGACTGAAAATATTTACAGCTTCTGCATTAGTGCATATAATTAATTGCTTTTGTAGCTTTATTGTCCTATAAAACTGTTCAGTACTGATAGAGCCAACAGTGGCAGATGTTTTGTTTTAAGGTTCTAATAAAACCCAATCAGAATTAATTTAATAAGCTCAATTTTCAGTAAACATCAGGAAGCTTTCCCATTAAAATCAAGTCTCCATCAGGAAGGTTGTGCTGGACAAACAGGAGCTCAATATCACTGATCACACATCAGCTCTTAATGCTTTTCTGCCTCTACCGACTAGTCCAAGTCTATTTCCCCCTATTAGACCCCACCATTGTGGACATTATCTTTTCCCACTACTGCTTTAACAACTCCAGTCTTTCAGCACCACTTTCACCTTCTGCACTGCCATCTGCTAGCTCTGCAGTAACTTCCCAAAAATGTACAATACGCTTGGACAGGAAAAAGTTTCATTTACTGCCTTCTGAGCAACATGAACCTGTTGGCTTCTATACCTGAAAAATATTAAAGATCAAAACAAGCTTTCCTGTCCCTGAAAGAGAACATGAGATATGCCTCAAATGATCCTCACTTTATCTGCCCCAGTGTCCCATCATGATGTCTGTAATCTGTTCTCAGACAGCACTGTGACAGATAGCACTACCTACAGCTCTAATTCCAGATTGTTGCTAATAAAAACAAGAGTGGTAATAATATCTAGAGTTTTCCCACTGGCTGTGATTGTGCTGAGGTACAAATGACGCCTGGAGACTGTGCAGAAGGAGATGGGAATTTTATTTTCTTCTTATGATTCACACTATCTTCTTTTGCCTCTAGGATTGCTCCCCTCTGGTGACAGCAGAGACAAGCGTGGCTGATTTTCTTTATGGCTACCACTTAGTGACACATAAGTGCCAGGTGCTTTACCCAGAGAAGGATATCAAATGCAAAACAAGTCACAGCGTGGAGGATGAATGAACAAGCAGAATCTGTGGGTCTCATCCTTAGCAAGCTGAGCAGTTTGCTGCTATGATGTACAACAACTGAAGATCTCCATCAGCAGAAAAAAAATCAGCACTATCTGAGCAGCATACTGATGTCCACCTCATGTTCTGGGTGACAAGTTCTTTGCAAGCCATTTTCAGACTCAGTGGCTGAGATAAGGATAGCTTTATGGTCTCAGCATGAGCCAGATTTCACCTTTGTTGAAGTTATTTTGACATACTGGAGCACTTCAGATACATTCTACAAAAATCCTTCGACAACATGTTGGCTGACTGAATCTATGTTTCCAGACAGAGACTGTGGAGACATACAAATACAACAAAAAAAACTAAACTTTTCCAGTTAAAAATCTATGTCAAAACTCACAATGCTCTACAAAAAGTGCCCAAACCGTCCAGGGGTATTGTGGCAAAAGAACTCATTTATCTGCCCTGGCTAAAGAGAGAGGTTAAGTGGATCTCTCAGTTCTTGAGCACAGCAAGGTAAGCATTTTAACTAAAATTAACAAACAAACCAACCAAACCAAACAAACAAATAAGCAGAATTATTCCCAGTTCCTGGCTCTGTATCTGTCTAACTCTCACAATTTACTTGCTTTGTGTGAGATGGCTTCTTACGTCAATGAAGGACCTGCCTTTGGGGAGAATCTCTTAGAGTTCATGAGTTACACTGTGCTTGCAGAATGCAACAGAAAGTGATTGTACTAGGCTATGCTTTTATTTTTTTTTTTTTACCCACTTTTCCAGATTGTGGTAGACTATTTATTCATAATAATATTTTGCCTTCTGCAGCACCTTGCCTCTCAGCATGGCAGAATACACTGCAAGCATTTAATTAAGCCTTATGATGTCCCATTGAGGTTGGCAGGTAGGTGTTTCATAATAGCATCAGATATTTAAAACGACTTACACAGACACACGAAAAACTGATCATTAGGTTAGGGGCATCAGTGGGACCACAGAAATGTCATTGCCACTTCTCCAGTGTGACTGCCTGAGAGCTGTCTGACTTTGAAGTGTCTTGTGCGCTATGTCAGGCAGCAGTAAAGCTGACAGCTAGAAAGGAAGATGAAACAGAGTGTGTTATGGCAACCTTCCCAGGATTTCAGGTGACAGAAGCCAGAGTGTCTGGCCTTTGGCTTCATTCACCGAAGGACAGAAGGGTATAAGATTGTTCTCCATCCCGGAAGAGGCTGTGGATGATCACAGTGCCCAAGTGTTCTGTTCTGGCATCCAGAATGGCATCCCGAAACAGAAGGTCAAACCCTCGCCCACACGAGCTGGCAGAGCTGGCTGTGGGGCTCTAAACTGGTATTTTACATGCAGTTCTAAGACTTTCCTCGGGCTGCTGTAATCTGTGGCAGCACTGCACCTGTCTCAGTAAATTTCAGAGATATGTTCATCCTTGGAATACAGAAAGAAGGAAAGGACAGAAGTCAACACTGTGATCTTGCATATGCTCTGTAGTGAAGCCTCAGTCCACTGGCTAAAAGAATCAAAACTCATTTGGGGATTTATCTACAGCTTCACCATAGTCTTTGTGTCTGAAGCTAACTCTTCAAATCCTACCTGAATCTGTCCTTTTTCTTCTGCTCTGGTAACTCACTGGTTTGCAGAGGTGTCTCAAGAGAGCCACAGGACTTGTGTCTGCTCACAGTGGGTTTCTAAGCATCTTTGGCTGATATCTTTAGCTTTGTTTGCCATATTCCATGACATGAAGTCAGAGCTGGCAATCTGTGAGATAGCAGTTTCCTGTTCACTGCTCAAGAGACAGCTCTGAATCCCAGCCCAGGCGAGACTTCTTTGCTCATATGAGCCAAGCCACTTCTCTGTCACATACTATGACACCCAATCTTTAAAAAAGTGGCAACAGAACTTCTCTTCCTTGTACGAAATATAACATACATAAGATTAATGAGTTTTGCTTAGGTACTGATGACCTAAATGTTACCTAAATTCTGCATTTAGGTAAACATCTCGGAGTGTGAAATAATGCTTTACTTGTTGTGGTCCTAATTTCTCCACCTCAGCTTTCCTATCCAGCAAGGAGTTCAGCAGCATCTGAAGGAGAGGTCAGATACTCGGGGCTCATCGTGTACCTTCCACACTGCTGTGCTGGTACAGAATGCTCAAACATCTTACTTATTTCTTTTATTTATTCGGGTTTTTTTTTCCATAAGCCTTGATTGAGTAACAGAACAGGGAACAACAAGTCCAAAGGACAGAGAGCAAAGGAACACCTGCCAAATAAATATAACTAGCACATATGCACCCATCTGAGCCAAGCAGGGTGGGCAATTAACAAAATCATTTAATCCATTCTTTCCAAGCTCTTTACAGGCAAAAGCAATTGGGACATTCCAGTCAATAACTACATACAAGAGATTTAAAGATCTCTTAAAGGAATAGATTATTGCAGGATTTTATACGTTTTAAGGGGGTTTTTATCTCTGCTTGCAGAGGAATATTGTTAGGGCTTATGAAATATCTCTGCCTATTCTGCAAGTACACCTTACATTAATAGGATAATTTGGCTAATGTGCTGCATTTGAAGAAGACCAACAAGGGTCAGGTAAAGAGCCACATGAGGCAGTTTTTCTGTCACTTCTTAAAAGCTGCAGTCTGCCTCATCCTGTCCATATTTTACAAATGTGTATGTTGGCATTTCTAAGTCAGATTTATGGCAGGTTGCTAAATGCAGAAAACTGCTTAAAATAACCATCAAGCACTTAGCCCAGACCAGCTTTCCTGAGACCTAGAAGCATTTTAGTGGGACAAAGCACCTGCAACACATTTGAAATTCAAAGCATTTAAAATCAGAATACCTTTTTCAACAGTATCACGTCAAAAGGCCTTAAATAATCTGCCAGGGATCTTGCACTGAGACCATAACCACAGCCATTGTTATGATGTCTCTTGTTGCTGTATACCTGTTTTTTTGGCTTTGGGAAAAACACTGCCTTAGACATGTGACAGCAAAACAGCAACTGAAACATTTTCTGCCGGAAAATCCCTGCATATATCACAAAAAAAAAACCAAACAAACAAAAAAAAAAAAAAACACCAAGAGAGGCACTAAAACTTTTGCATTCTACTACTGAGAGACCACACAGCTCTTGGATTGCTTTTTGGTTACTCTAGAGAAGAGATGCAGGGATCCAAACTCTGAAGGAGCTCTCTACCTCAGAGCACTACATTGCAAGCCAGGACAGATATCAAATACTTCCCTTCCTACCTCATTGAATTTCTTGAAGCTGAACACTGATGTAAAGATGAATGGGATGAGGCTGTTCAGCAGTACATGGCATTCTCTGGGATCTGTTCCCAGGGAATGTAAATTGACAGGTATCTGCTGACTTAAGCTGGGAGAAGCCAAGGTGATCTACAAAAGCAATCAGTGTGACAGTTTAGACCTGACTCTCCTTCCCATGGAGGTGAGCTTCTCTAGGAATTTGGTGTCATTTCAAACTTGGGGAAACTACGTGTGGGAACACCAGCAGCAGATCCCAGAAGACTTAATAGCAATTTGTCAATTCCTGGGAGATTCTCAAGACCCAAGAATGGCAGGGTCTTCCTAGATCTCTGTGTTAAGGATGATGTTTTCCTCAGCATCCAGCACCATGGGATGAAGCTAAGAAGGAACCACTGAGAGACTCTCAAAATGTATCATCTGTTTAGCAGGCAAAATTTGGCTTTATTTCCTCAGCTGTGGATAGTGAAGATTTGGGTGTTGCTCCAATCACAGCAATCACAACTAACTTACAAAGAACCCTCTCACATCATGGTGTGTCTGGGATGCTGGGGCAATCCAGAGGAGGACTGAAGGGGAAATGTTTGAAAGAGAAGACTAGAAGGCAAAAAAGGAAGAGAAGAGCCTTTGACCATTGGAGAACCTTGTATCCCTATAATCAGTTGGGGTTTTATTGGTTCCCCTCCCCCCAATATTTTAACATGGAAGAAAGAATTATTCAGAATGGGAAAGCAAAGATTTTTTTACCAAGTAGATAAAATCCAAAGTGCAACCCCCTTGCTTCCTGAAACAGAGGGTGTCTCATCTCAGAGTCCTGAGATCAACTGACTCGGAAAGATCCAGTGAGGATGTGAACTGACAATTTACAACAACCCAGAAACATTTTCATTTGCCTCTAGATGAGGACAGGAAAAAAAGAAACAAAGAAACAATAACAACAAAAATACTCCAACCCTCAAAAAAAAAAAAAAA